>OX328130.1:55860364-56295364 GCA_946811695.1 Gonocerus acuteangulatus
AGGTTTTAGTTGGTTAGAGCAGGCAAGCCAAGGCAGCATGTGTTGCTAGGACGATAACAGAACAGCTGTTACCGTACATTATCTATTTCATAGTATTATTTTTAATTGAGGTTAATTCCAACTATGATGGCAGACCTTGAATTACTAGAAATAAACTGTGATTTTGCCCCTCATAGAGTTTACGCCCTGGTGATGGTCCATCCGAGGTGATAATATCCCGAACCACTTGACACAAAAATTTGAAATTTTGCACGGACAATCCATTTAGAATGTAAACTCTCGCTAAGAAAGGTTTTTTTGATATTCAAATATTTAAGTACTTTTAGGGGGGTTTGAATTATTAAGAAGTTCCTCATCGGCTCAAAAATGGTTCGATTTTGATAACATTTGGTACAAAAATCTTTCTTCTCATTTCAAAGGTCAAGTTCATTAACCAGTTGAATCCGTTTACTGGAACACGGTTTTTGGAGCGAAATTTGTGCGAAAGATTCCTTAACGTAGGAAAACGAATGAAACCATTTTTTAAGCGAGTTCTGTAGCCAATTACCAGAAAAATTTATAGAAATACTTTTCAAAAATAATTTTCTGTTTGGGTATTAAGAAACGAAGCATATGGAAAAAAAATTGTATGAATGGTGATACAAAGTTTTCGGATCTCAGTATATTTTCTAAAATATCTCGAAAACGGTTCGGAACTCGTAGTAAGTGGAAGGCGGCTATTCGAAAGGTTACTAAATTCTCTACAGTAAGATTCTGTTGTAATGTTCGGTGGGGCGATGTCAATCGAAGAAGTGCTTAAAACTTCAAATTTCTTAGTTTCATGCTTTTCAACGTGTATTTGTCTCTGTTTACCTAACTTTTTAAGCGGTTGTTGTATTTTTTTTTTTTTTTTTTTTAACTTTCCAACGGTAACTTAAAGTCCGTGCAATAATAAGCTGTACAAAATTATGTAGTAGCGTTACTTTTGATCATATCTTACTTAACTCAATATTAAAAATACTTATCGGCCGTGACGAAGCACGGGTATTCAGCTAGTGTAAATATAAATATAAATATAAAATATCTTCGCTGGATTAATTACATCGGCATACCAGTAAAAGGTGACAATTTATTTTACGTAATGTAATCAGTGTAAATAAATGTGTTTGATAGATTTATCTGGCTAAATTCATTTGGTGTTTAAAAATAATAATAATAATAAAAAATAAAATACAATAAAAAAATTTAAAAAAAAAACATTCTAGCAAATTTCATCTATAACAGACCAGTTTGTATCAGAGGACGAACAAGTAAATTTTAAATATATGTATTTATATAATAAATATAATAGTGAGAGAAGTTTAGACCCTTTTCGGAAATTCGGATGACGTAAGATCTTAAGGAAGGCCTGTGGAAAGAGTTGGAGATTTAAAAAAATAACAAGAAATAAAAACAGACAAAAAGAACCGTTCGAATAACCGAAATCAATTGCTTTAAAGTTTTAAGCACTTATTTTCCGATTGACATCGCCTAATCAAAACTTTCTTCAGAGCCTTTCTTTTAGAGAATTTAGTAAACTTTCGAATGGTAACCTTCCGCTTACCAATATTCTCAACCGTTTTCGAGATATTAAGGAAAGTATACAAAGTTACCAAAACTTTTTATGTCTGTTAATAAAATATTTTATTCTAACCCTTCCTTAACTCCAAACGTAACCAAAATTTCAACATATAAGTTTTAATGAAAGTAGAACATGCAGAAAAAGGTTTCAACTGAATCCCATGATTCTAAGTACCCAAACCACTAACGTTATTCAACAACTATTTTTCCAATTTTCTCGACAACGGTTAAAGCTATCACCTTAAAAATGGTTTTTAGCCTATAAAACGAGTACTTGCAAGCATATGAAGTAAGAGGAAAGATTTTTTTCGCGCGACATTCGTTCCAAAAACCATGTTCCGGTGGGCGGATTCCGCTGGTTAACGAAGTAGACCTTTCAAATTAGACGAAAGATTTTTGTACCAAATTTCATCAAAATCGGACCATTATTCGCTGACGTATATTAACATATATATATATATATATATATATATATATATATATATATATATGTATATATATATATATATATATGTATATATATATATATATATACATACACACACACACATTTGAACCACCTTCATTTTCGATCTCTAGGGGTTCTGAAACGCAAAATTTTCTGTTCGGCACTTCCGGATTACGTCATGAGATCAACCTTATAAGCGGGGTATCTCCCTATGGAGGGAGGGAGGAACCGCGCTAAAAACGACAAATATGCAAGATAAATACTCAATATATATATGTATATATAAAAAAAAATTGAAAATAGCGGATAAGAATATTTGGTATAAAATTGCTTTAATTAAAAAGATATGTCCGTCCTTAAACGATTAAAGGCATTCATTAAGAGAAGCCTTAAATGAGCTCATTTTTCAAATAGTTGCCATAAAATGAGTATATCTTTTGATACATAAAATTCTAGTGTCACTGAAGGCGTCTACCGGTGTCACTTCTTACACAGTTAATAGCACAAGTTTTATCTCACTCCCTTCACAGGTTTCGGCCATTATGCCCACAGATTCCCATTTTCCGGAGATTTTCTGCAGGGTTTTCGGCCCGCAGATGTGCCAATTTAATTCAAATGCGTTAAATTTCCAATTAGATTGGCATTCACAAATACAAACAATAAGTCGCAAAGCACACCGTATGAAAAATACGATTTTACGTCGTTTGTTTATGTTGGCTAAAGATAGACTAACCAAAAATGTCGTACACTCCATTGCAATAAGAAATTGATATTTTTCTTTTTTTTTATTATCATAATTAGTGATACTTGTACAATTTTAAACATATTAGTTAAGATAATATTTATTTATTTGAGTTTTCAAAGCCCGGTACTTAGGCGATTTGCTCTATTAAACCGGAAGGGTAGAAGCAAGATTTAAAATAATATTTTTAGTTTAAAACACGAAATGTAAAATTGCACAAAAAGTCGAAACAATAAACCCTACCAAATTTTAAAAAGGAAATAGAAAATAAATAAAAAGAACAAATATGAAGTCTAAAAGTATAATAAACTAAAAATTATATAAAAAATAAGAATTGTTTTTCGCCTTCTTATGTAAGTATAAAATAAAAAAATCATGCTGTCTATATGCATCTGTTAAATTTGTTCGTATAAATGTGTATGGCGTAGAAACTGTAGACTAGTGTCTATGTGTGGACTACCATCCGTCAACAGTTCATTCATGTCGTGGGGTACGTTCAAGTTTCGTCGTCTTCTGCAGTCCGTTAAGAAGTGTTTTACTGATAAAGTCGTATTACATTGTCTACACAGTGGTATGGCTTGTTATGTCATTAAGTGAGAGTGGGTTACTAGTGTATATATATATATATATATATATATATATATACATATATATATATATATATATATATACTATATATATATATACACATGAATACAAATTTGAACACCAGGTATTTTACAATGGGGGCTGAAACGTGGACATTTCTCATCAGAAACGTTAGATGCGGGTTTTCATCCTACGAAGAGTGAGAGAAAATGCTCTTTTATAAAAATGACCAGATATAAAACCGTCCTCAGGATGACGGGTTCCATAATATATATATATATATATATATATATATATATATATATATATATATATATATATATATATATATATGAAGGTGTTGTACCTTTGACCACTTTGTAAAATTGAATTTTTTTTAGCTTGAATATTAAAGCTTAATTCATTTTTTTTTTATTTCATTGTAATTAGTATTCTATTGCTTATCATATTTAATTTTATCAAGGTTCTAGCTTTACATTTAATATTTTTTATTAATTTCAAAAAAATAATCGTACAGTGGTCAAAGGTACAACATGTAGTTGTACCTTTGACCTTAGGGTGTTGTACCTCTGACCACGTAAGAACAACACAGCAGCTCAGAAAAAAAAATTGTATTCTGTAATATTGTAAATAACTGTATGTTTAATAAATACAGGACAAGGATATAAGCATAATAAAAAAAGTCCGTCACGCAGGAGATGCATAACTAAGCACTTTCCTCAGAATTTGGGTAGTGTAGACTGCTTTCCAGAACAATTTCTTAAAATATCCTACATAAATAAAATAAAAACATGAATAGTTCTTTTTTAAATTTGTAATGAGTAACTGATCAATTATTAATTTGCTTCCAGAGTTATGTTTACACATGGTACCTATTACACTACGTAATAAATACAAAAAACCTCATATTATCATCTTTTGATCTAACGTAGGAACAGGATACAGTCACTCTAGTGGTAGAAAGCGCTCCTTGCGGCGGCTTCGTGAACCTACGTCTGGCGGGCTTTTAGTTGACATTCTAACATTCTCCTGTTTTTCTCCAGCGCATCCAACTCTTGAGTTTCCAATGGCAACAGGTATATTTTATGACGAATTCTGATAGGAAATTTAATTTTAAGACTAATTTATTCTTAAACATCTTTTGATCCTTCGCACCGTCATAAAATATACCTGTTGGAAACTCAAGAGTTAGATGCGCTGGAGAAAAACGGGAGAATGTTACAAAGTCAACTAAACCATCAAAAGAAACCTCATGCAACATAACTATGACCTACCAAGTTTCATTTAGAAATTCCAACAACTCTAGGAGGAAAAAGGGGTGGACACAAATGCTGGGACACCCTGTATATATATATATATATATATATATATATATATACATATATATGTATATATATATATATATATGTATATATATATATATGTATATATATATATATGTATATATTTGTGTTCAGGGATCACACATCCAGCTGAACAATAAATCACTATACAAATCATATGGTGCGAGAAAAAAAAACAAGTGAGTGAGAAGACAACAAAAAGAAAGTGTAGTGCATCAAAGTGAAAGACAATCTATCAAGAAAAAGACAATTTTATTGTCTTATTATTTTATTCCTTCCTACGGTCTTTCAGTTTTATCATCAGTGAGTAGGAGAAGAAAACTATCCTGGCGAGGGAGGAGGGAGAGAGGGCCGGCCAACAACAAACTACAATTTCAACCCCAATTATGTGAGTCCAACAACTATCTGATCCACCCCCACCGTTAAGCTCAAGCCATGTAAATTTGTAAATTAATTTATTCATTTAATATATTTCAATTAATTTCATTCAAATACAGTCCACTCTCATTTACCATATTTTTAGAACCACCCTAAGCAATTTTTAGGTTTGGAGCAATATTCAATCTATTTTATAGATAGAATTACCTAGCCTGTACAATTTGTTTTTTAATTCTATTATCCTCATCAGTGGACCAATTCCACATTACGAAGTGAATAATTTAAATAAATGTCCTAAAACAATAAATGCTGAGCATAAGTTGTTAAAGCATTTTGAAAACAAAAAAAACGGAAATACAAAAGACTAGAAGAATACCTTCTGGCCAAACGTCCTCTCCTCACCAAGGTGGAACCTGAACTGTCCTCCATCGCATCCCCTCCCAATTACTTGACAGAGCTTTTCCCAAAATGGTGGAAAACCCTCGAATTATGTTCGTCTGTTTCATGGGAATATATAGAAAATAATTTCGGAGGGGGCTGGGAAAATTTCGGGGGGGGGGGGGGGCTGAGACCATTTCCGGTGTATGGAATACTAACAATTTAGACTTTTTCTCATCTCAGGGCTCCCTGAGAGAATTCCTGGTTGCACCCTGGAGGCCCGGCGCTAATGGCCAAGATTTGTCGATGCGCCGTAAAAAAAAAAAAAAAGAAAAAAAAAAAAAAAAAAAAAAAAAAAAAAAAAAAAAAAAAAAAAAAAAAAAAAAAGAAAAACTAACAATTTAGATCTTGGAAGAGTTTTAGCCAACTTAAACGCTATTACACCCAAAATAGAATATGTTTTATGAACTAAATGATCTTATTTAATTTATTTTTAAGGGTTTTATGAAATTTTTACCGATCAAATCAAAATTTCGAGGGGGGGGGGCTGCATGTATATATAATCATGTATATACTAATTTGTCTTGCTTTGAACTGCTTTGAATGATTCTGTGTTTATTTTTCTCTTTTAGAAAACAAAAAAAGTCGACATTTTGGAAACAGTAGGATCAATTCCAATGCTGACCTTTTAAATCGTCTTTTAATATGTTCGTACCCTTTTATTTCTTTAAGCAGGAAAATAAACCATTCAAATTCAAAGCTTAATGACCGCGACAACACGAATTTAAACTCTCTTCAAGTTGAACTGGTCATCTTATCGCCATCCGAAGATAGTCGGACAGCGAATAATTGATTTTAATTCTTTATACATTTTTGTATAATTATTTCTAATTTTTTACATAATAATTTCTTTTTTCTTTGATTCAATTTGGATGGTCGATAAACCACTTCAAATAAATATTAGTAAATATACTTTTAATTGAAAAAAAGCCCGACTCGCAGGAACTGCGTCATCTTAGCGCGGTTCCGTACGTCTCGAAGAAATGGAATAGATTAGCATCACAAATAACAGGAAACTTACACAAAAGCGGATAATTCTTAATCCTCATTCTTGAGGAAGGCTGAATAAGTCAATACAATTATGTACTGAAAACATACTCACTCTAACGACTACTGCTCAGAAGGCTCTATTCCAAACAACCGAAAATAATCAACAGTAAATATGTGCTTCATGGCAAATAAAAGTCCATTCTCTCGTGGGTTAAATCTTTCTATAAAATAAGAAATAATGATAACTTCAGTTGTAGCAGGAAGAAGGTTATATAGATAGGAGAATTCAAAATAAACCTATGTATACGCCATCATGATTAGCCACAGCCATCATGATTACCACAGCCACTCCAAACTTATTACCAATACCTTTTATAGTTTCTTGGCTTATTTGACTAAAATAATAATTTCACTGATAAATGCAATTATAACAAAAGACAATCAATTAAATAGTGAGATAAACAAAAAGAATATCCCCTTCAAAACAACAAAACAAACACTTTTTAAGTTTTAAGTGTTTATATCTCTGATTGACATTGCCCCATCGAATATTGCTTCAGAACCTTTTTTGTAGAGAATTTAGTAAGCCTTCGAATGATTGCCTTCCACTTACCACGATTTCCCCACCGTTATCGAGATGTTTACGCAAAATGTATGAAGATCCGAAAACTTTTCATGTCCATCAATAGAATATTTTTTTTTCGCATACTTCCTCTTAACCAAAATTTAAACATCTAAGTTGGGATTAATTTCCAAGATGTAGACAAAATGTCAATTGAATCCCGCGATTCTATGTACCTACAAAAAAAATAATGACATGCGAAAACATTGATTCCACTTTTCTCAAAAACGGTTTAGATATCGCCTTAAAAATGGTTTCATTCGTTTTCCTATGTTAAGAAACCTATAAAAAAAGTACCTGCAAGCATACGAACTCAAAAACGTAAGCGTTACGATTTATTTGCGCGAATTTCGCCCCAAACGGCATCTTCCATTGGGCGGATTCTGCTGGTTAACGAACTTGACCTTTCAAATTAAAAGACGGATTTTTGACCAAATTTCATCAAAATCGGGCCATTTTTGAGCCATCAGGAGCGCGAACAGACAAGCATGTATATATATATATATATATATATATATATATATATATATATATATGTATATATACAAATTTGAACCACCTATATTTTCGTAATCTATGGGGTCTGAAACGAGAAAGTTACTGGTCAGCACGTCCGGATCGAGTCGTGAGGTCAACCTCATAAGCGGGGGTTCTCCCTATGGAGATAGGGAGGAACCGCGCTAAAACTAAAAAATACATGTGTTCTTTAGTGATCAAATTAGTTTACTCTTTAAATGTCCGTCAAGAACGACTTTTGTCCACTTACTCCATAAGAACGCCGCACTGTGCGCTAGGGGGGCCACGGCGAACATTTGGCCAGGGGCCCGTAGTCTCAGGGGGGAGGGCGTCATTTTTTTACTCGCATTATATGGTAAAAAAATAAAATTATATACCCAATTATAGTTCACATTATTATTATTGAGAACAGATAACTTTCTAAATTCTCTATTTATTATATACTAGCTGTTACCCGGCGTGCTAAGCTACACCTACTTTCTTTATCTATAAAAGCAAAAATAAATTAGTAACCAAATAAGTATTATTAAAATCTGATAACACGAATCTGTAACTGTTTCGAACCCGTGACCTCCCAACTGGGAGCCCTAGACGACTTTGACCTAACCTTTAACAGCCCCCATGTCAAGACATACATGTGTGGATTTGTAAAAGGGACAAACATAAAGACAGGCAGCTGATAGACGTTTTTGACTTAGCCTCCGACACTCCCCAGATTAAGATCTACATGTGTACCGAGTTTAGTCAAAATCGGACGAACGGAGTGGATTTGTATAAGGGGCAAACATACAAACAGACAGCTGGTAGATGTTTTTGACCTAGCCTACGGCACTCTCCAGATTAGGATCTACCTGTGTACCGAGTTTAGTCAAAATCGGACGAACGGTGTGGATTTTTATAGGAAACAAACATACAGACAGAAAGCTGATAGACGTTTTAGACTTAGCCAAGGAGATTTCTAGTATCAAGACCTACCATTATTCCAAGTTTGGTCAAAATCGGATGAACGGTGTGGATTTGTATAAGGGCCAAACATACAGACAGACAGCTATAAGACGTTTTTGACTTAGCCTACGACACTCCCCAGATTAGGATCCACATGTGTACCGAGTTTAGTCAAAATCGGACGAACGGTGTGGATTTGTATAAGGGACGAACATACAGACAGACAGCTGGTATATTTTTTTGACCTAGCCTAGGAGATTTCTCGTATCAAGACCTACCATTATTCCAAGTTTGGTCAAAATCGGTCAAACAGTGTGGATTTGTGTAAGGGACAAACAAACAAACAGACAGAAAAGCATACAGACACGTGATTTTTAAATATATAGATGAGGCGTCGACTTTAAAATCAAGATATATGCAAATTGTGCAACTTTTCGGGGGACACAAAAAACGTTTGAGCTATTATAATTCCTTTAGGAAGTTAATATCTACGAGGTTACACTAACAGTCATTTCCATAATTTTGATGAGATTTAATTTCCAATAAAAAACGTTTTTAGAAAATAAATTAATTGTTTGACTATCATAATCTGAATTTGGAACATTTATGCAGCCAAATTATTTAAATATTTTTTTTTTTTTTTTACTTTTATTCCTACATCTGTGTTACAAATCTACTTCAGACCACTTCTTCTCATGTACAAAATAATAAATTACTTGTTCAAGCTTTAAACAGTTGCATCTCTCACGTTCCATTATTTGGGCTGGATTGGGTTCTTGCTTTTCGTCTCCCATTACCACCATGCTTCTCGGCATCACGGAACTCCGACATAGATCAGGAAAATCGACTGCAGCAGTTACTTTTTACTTACCGGTGTTCGCCTCGACAAACAACCGGTGGGACACCAGGGGAAGGTCTTTATGGTAGAAGGCTAAGAACTTCTTATGATTTGCTTAAGCCCGATTTATTCTGGAACATTGACAAGGCTCTGGTCAAGCAGAAAGTGTATCACGACCGGAAGTCTAAGTCTCGAGATTTTAGTGTTAACGAGGAAGCATGGGTACAGAACACAAACAGAAAAGGTTTTACAAGAAGAAAAATATTGAACAAAACCGCTCCGTTCTCTTACGACGTTGAGGTTGTTGGGAAAATTAAAGAAGTCCGACTCGCAGGTACTACTCGAAGAAATGGAATAGATTAGCATCACAAATCACAGGAAACTGACAGTAGCCAACTTACACACAAGCGGATAATTCTTAATCTGTGTAAGTCAATTCAATTTTGTACTGAAAACGTACTTACTCCTCGACAACTGCTGGGAAGGGGGCTATTCTAAACAACTAAAAATTCGTTGTCATTTTAAGTATCTTGTTTTACTAGCAAATTCGTTTAACTGTTATAATCAACTGTAAATATGTGCCTCAAGGCGAATAAAATTCCATTCTGTCGTGGGTTAAATCTTTCTACAAAATAAGAAATAACGATAACTTCAGTTGGAGGCTATGAGGAAGGTTATATATATATATGAGGAATATATATATACGGAGGAACCGCGCTAAAAAGAAAAAAAAAGTCAATAAGTCAACAATTACATTATGTCAAAAAATAAAAATTATAAGACACTTAATATTTTGATAGTGACTAAAAAATCATAATGCAAATTAAAATATCAGATTTCTTATTATAATACCTACTTATTATATTTCATTTTATTTTTATTTACCCTAAATTAAGTTTCATTTTAGCGCGGTTCCACCCTTTCTCCATAGGGAGAACCAGCTTATGAGGTTGACCTCATGACGCAATCCGGACGTGCCGACCAGAAACTTTCTCGTTTCAGACCCCATAGATAAGAGAACATTTCCAAAATTTTAACTTTAATCTGTATTTGAAAGATCTAATATCCTCACTACCTGAGACACAAGGATTTCAAAATACTCACATCTCAAATATTTCACAAACATTTTGAAATTAGCTCATTAATATTTTGAGCTATAATGTCCGTTTTAATCTCTTTGTTGTTTGTCCTTTGTGGTTTGTTGTTTGGAAATGAATGAGAACTGCAATAAAATAAAAGAAAAATCGTGCATTCGGACTACATGATAAGAAACTCAGTGGCTTTTCACGATTTGCTATAACTTTTTATAACGTTTATCAAAACAAACGCCTAAAAAAGGCTTATGACAACAATTGTTTTTTACCAAAATCACATTGCCGATATAAGTTTTACTGTTTTTATATAATATATATGTATATATATATGTGTATATATATATATATAAATATATATATGTATATATATATATATATATATATATATATATATATATACATATATATATGAATATCATTGTGTGCGTTAATGTAAGCAATTAGGCCCTATTATGTTAATTTTATTTATTATATGTGTATAATTTTGAGATAATGGTTCTACTCTTGACGATGACTAATTCCAACGAAGACTAATTATACCTTTGGTGATAATTTACTAAGCATTTCATCTTTATTTGGTCAGAAAAGACTACTTCTGCGTAAAACGTAAGTATAACATATATTATTATATTATTACACAGGTATCCCTTTCAAATAAGAATAATCTTTACATTTGAAGACATTCCTTTTATATATTTATATATATGCTTGTCTGTTCGCGCTCCTGACGGCTATTAATAGACATGAAATGTTTCGGATCTTCATACATTTTTCGTAAATATCTCGATAACGGTTAGGAAATCGTGGGAAGTTGAAGGTGACCATTCGAATGCTTACTAAATTCTCTACAAAAAAGGTTCTGAAGCAATATTCGATGGGGCAACGTCAATCAGAGATATAAGCGCATAAAACTTAAAAAGTGTTTATTTTGTTGTTTTTAAGGGGATATTCTCTTTGATTATTTCACTTTTTAATTGTTTGTTTTTTGTTGTCAATTCCATTTATCAGTAAAATTAGTATTCTAGTAAAATAAGCTAAGAAACGGTGAAAGGTATTGGTAATACGTTTGGAATGGCTGTGGAAATCAAGATGGCTGTGGCTAACCATGATGGCGAATACATAGGTTTGTTTTGAATTCTCCTATCTATATAACCTTCTTCGTGCTACAACTGAAGTTATCATTATTTCCTATTTTATAGAAACATTTAACCCACGGGAGAATGGACTTTTATTTGCCATGAAGCACATATCTACAGTTGATTATTACAGTGAAATGAATTTGCTAGTAAAACAAAGAACTTAAAATGACAACGAATTTTCGGTTGTTTGGAATAGAGCCTTCTGAGCAGTAGTCGTAGAGTGAGTACATTTTCAGAACATAATTGTATTGACTTATTCAGCCTTCCTCAAGAATGAGGATTAAGAATTATCCGCTTCTATGTAAGGCTACTGTCAGTTTCCTGTTATTTGTGATGCCTAATCTACTCCACTACTTCGAGATGTACGGAACCGCGCTAAGATGACGCAGTTCCTGCGAGTCGGACTTTTTATTGTAGTACTTTATGGTACACGATATTTTTTGTTCGATTACCTGGCGCGTAAACAAACAGAGCAGATGGCTTTCCAAAACGGTAACAGGCAACATACAATTGACCATGCCAGAAACATGGGTTTTCTAGATTAATACCACAAACACTTAATGACTGCCCCTGGGATTTGTTTATAGTGAAACTGAGTTCATAGGTCCAATAGCAACACTGTTGTAGGCACTGTTATCAATTGACATCAGCTCGATTCAAACTTGCACCATTATTAGTCGAATGTCGCGCTTCAGGGGTCTGTCTTAACCGAATTCTTTCACGTTCATTGCGATCTTCACGTTTATTGCGATTTTCACGTTCCTCGGCTGTACACTTAGATTGATAATTAATTTCTTCTTTTTTTTTTTTTTTGGTTCTTTGAATTTCGGGTTGTTCTGCGTAAATTTCTCCGCCGCCTTATAGGAGACATATTTAGTAAGTCACAAACACACAACACTTTAATAATTTTATAGAAATTTGTGGCTTTTAGATTTAGAAATATTATAGATGCGCAGCAAACAGATGTTTAAATTTCAAGTGACATTTTACCACAAACAATTTACATTTTACCAAAGACAATTTGTTTTTGAGTAATGTTACAATCGTATAAAATTTGACAAATATTGACATTAATATTTATACGATACTAATGTCACTCAATTGTTTTGCCTTCCCAGAACCCCTCCACTAACACTTAAACTTTATGGTATGGTATTAAAGTTTTAATTGACCTTTAAGTATTATTACGAATCTTTTGTATGGGAATATAGAAAGTTGGGGTATTTTTTACTCCGTTAACGCAAATATAAATTAATTTAAATTGCATTATTAACATGTGATTCTATTGTCACCTAGTGATTACTTGTTCTTATTTTTTTTAATTTTTTTTTTTTTTTTTTTTGCTTATACACAAATAGCCTAATACGTTAACTGTTAAAAATATTATAATTGAGACCATATGCTTTTATTTAAAAATGAATTTGCGTTAACGAAGTAAAAAAGACCCGAAAAGTGTTGTTTTTAGACTTTTTCAGGCAATTTTTAAATTTTTTCTCTCCGTAAGAACCATCCTCGTAGTTCAAGGAATATTATTAAAAAAAAAAATTAGCGAAACCGGTTCAGTTGTTCTCAAGCTTTGTTCTTACCAACACATTTAGCGATCCACTCCGTTAAATTACAAATGTATTTAATTTTTTTTCACAGAAATGTCAGATTTAAATACTGTTTGGTAATGTTAATGGAGGAGCAGGGGGGGAGTCAAGAGGCCCGTGGTTATTTGGAAAGGGTCCCGAAATTCCTTTCGGATGCCCTGATTTTAGGTAAGACAACAAAAGTAAAAGGGTTCTTTCGCCAACAACCATGCCACGTCGAATCAATCGGTTATCTACGTCGAAGATAAGCAACATCTGGTTTATATGCAAGACCTTGTATTTAAGAAGCTACACTAGGATAAAATGTTAATTAAGAAAGAGAGAGAAATAAATACATACTCGGATTAAGTTGGAATAATATTATATTTAAACATGTAACGTTCTCCTTATTCTCTAGGTATAAAATGTCAAATGTCCTTCAAGTTCTATTATGCAATCCTGATTAAAATGTCTACTCTTATGAAAGATTACGTTATGGGAAACATTATTGCTTTATATAACATATTCAAGGCATCATTTTATACTAATTTCATATAAATTAGTTAATTTCATATAAATTAGGGAGAGGTTAGCTCAGTGGTAGAGCACTGGAGGATCTGAGTTCAAATTCCGAGCAAGCACTAACGATTTTTATCTTCTAGTCCCTTTGTTCATGGGTACTATTCGAAATCCTTACCGTCTCTAGTCCAACCCAGCCTTTAAATAATTTATAAATGGGTACCTACAAAAGGAAAATCAAGCGGACGGAACATAGAACTGACCTCACTATCTCCCTATTGAGACGTATGGTCATGAATCCGATATCGCCATAGTATCTGCTCCTCAGGGCCCTCGTGGTCTGTTATGGGACTGTTTTTTTTCTCTTATAAATTACTTACAAAAGGTTAGAAAGACCCGTGCGGTATAAATTGCTATTATTAAAGTGAGTTTAGGTCTCCGCGAGTCCCTATAACTAACGCCTTAGATTCTACCGAGGAAGATGACGGTTCGAGGCCCGCCTGCAGCAGGTTGAGTTTCTGCATATTAGAGCCGTTGAAAGAATTACCTGCTCCACCATGTATGTTTAGAAAGGGTGGCAACCTGTGGATAGCCAGGTCCTAATGGCCTACATGCAGAAGCTGCGTAAAAAAATAAATAATAATAATGAACGGGCGCCGATAAAGCAAAACCTTTAGATCTATTTTTGGAGTGGTGCAAGTATTAGTTGCAAATGAACTAAAAGCACCTAAAATATGCATTTATCTGAACACCCAGGATTCGTGAGATTTTCCAGCTTCTAGCGGATTTCCTACATCATAATAGAGAGGGAACACCGCTTATGACTTAATCTAGATTTACCGAGGAGAAATGTCAACCTTTAATACACGAACGTACTGGAAAGTACATAAGTTACACATGTTGGAGAATGAGATTTTTATTCTCCTATCGATATTTGGGTGATTCTTGAATATGAATCGATCTCTAGAATCAATTCAAATCGAAATAAAGTGATCTATGCAAAAAATAGATCGACGAGTTGAGATATATCTTCTAGGCTCAAAAGATCGATCTACGATATGGATCGATCTTCGACATGGATCATCTTCAGTATGGATTGATCCTGGATATGGATCGATCTTCTACATGGATCATCTTCAGTATGGATTGATCCTGGATATGGATCGATCTTCGACATGGATCATCTTCAGTATGGATTGATCCTGGATATGGATCGATCTTCGACATGGATCATCTTCAGTATGGATTGATCCTGGATATGGACCGATCTTCGACATGGATCATCTTCAGTATGGATTGATCCTGGATATGGATCGATCTTCGACATGGATCATCTTCAGTATGGATTGATCCTGGATATGGACCGATCTTCGACATGGATCATCTTCAGTATGGATTGATCCTGGATATGGACCGATCTTCGACATGGATCATCTTCAGTATGGATTGATCCTGGATATGGACCGATCTTCGACATGGATCATCTTCAGTATGGATTGATCCTGGATATGGACCGATCTTCGACATGGACCAATCATTAATGTGTACCGATCTTCGATATGGCTCAATTTCACGATTACTTACGTTTACCTAATGTTAACTCCACTTATTTCCCTAATGACTTCCCTTATAACCGACCTTCTCCCCAAACTACTAAAATGATCCCATCCCTGGTGCCATTGACCATAGCAGTCGACGCACCCTAATTAAAAAAAAAAAAAAAAAAAAAAAAAAAAAAAAAAAAAAAAAAAAAAAAAAAAAAACCCATCCCGGGCTACTCCTATTGCCAGACTTTTATGGAATGCAAACGGACTTACAACAAGACGACTTGAACTGGAACTTCTACTCACAGAAAAGGACATCGACATTGCACTGATTACGGAAACACACTTACTCAACAAACACCATTTTTCAGTCCCGGGATACGTATCTTACAGGGCCGATCATCCATCTGTTGCCCACAACGGAGCAGCTGTTCTTGTGAAGAACTCAGTGGCTCACTTTCTACACTCAAGGTAAGTTCAATATCTCTTTCTCTTTCCTCCCAAAATTTCATAATATCGGCTGCTTATTTTTCCCCTAATAGTACCATCCACCATCCCGAATTCCTTTCTCTATTCAGATCCTTTCGTTCCTTGTTTCCTCATAGGGGCTGATTTCAATGCGAAACATCCCAGATAGGGAAGCCGTCTCACAAACTCCCGTGGCAGCATCCTATATGACATTCTTCAATCCTAAAGCTACCAATCCATTCCACAAAGTCTCCCACCTACTGGCCAACAGATCCCTTTCGAACTCCAGACCTGGTCGATTTCTTCATCTCTTCTTGCCTAGGAAGTATATCTTACTCAGTGCAGTCACTGCTTGATCTATCCCCGATCACTCAGCATTCTCCTTAAGTTTGATACCGTTCCTCAACCTCGTGCCCAGTATCCTAGCCTCATCCAAGGTCCTATCAACTGGGAATTATTTCAAGAAAACCTTATCGCTTCCATAGACCTCACTATTTCCCTTAAAACCTAACAGATGTCGACAATGCCGTTCTTACGTTCACTAAAACCATCCAGGACAGTGTCTCAAAATCATGTAGACTAACAACACACCTTCTTTTCAATCCCAAACCTCAGCTCCCAGACCACATCCAGAACCTACTAACCGCCAAACGCCGGGCAAGAGCTCTCTGGCAGAGGACCCGCTATCCCTCCCACCGTTCCTCCTTCAATAGACTCTGTCGTATCCTAAAAAAGACCCTTTCCGAACATCGATCCAAATCCTTCAATGATTATCTTCAAACACTATCCACAGAAGATAATTCCCTCTGGACTGCTACCCGAAAAATCCTAAAATTCCATTCCGTTCCTCACCCTCTTCAACGCAGTGACGGCAGCTGGGCAAGAAGCGATGAAGAAAAGGCCGAACTATTTGCAACCCATCTAGAATCCACATTTTCTTCACACCGAATTCCATCCATGACCAGCTTGTGTTTCATCACCTTGGCCACCCTCTCCCCCTCTCCCCTCCACCGAAAGGATTCAATCCGGTAGACGTAAAATATATCATTAAACACCTCCCCAGAAAATCCCCTGGGTATGACCTTATCACAGCCCTCATCCTAAAAAACCTACCCCAGAAAGCCATAATCTTCCTTACATACATCTTTAATTCAATCCTAAGAACAACTCACTTTCCCAATCCATGGAAACACTCCATAATAATTCTTATCCCCAAACCTCATAAATCCCCAAAACATCTATCTTCCTACCGTCCTATCAGCTTACTCCCAACCATGTCCAAAATTTTTGAAAAACTTTTTCTAAAGAGAATCCTTCCCATTGTTACATCCTCCAATTCTATTCCTGACCACCAGTTCGGTTTCCGCCCCCTGCACTCCACTACCCAACAATGCTTCAGCGTTGTTGAAACAATATCCCACGCCCTTGAATGTAAGAACTATTGCACGAGTGCCTTCCTCAACGTCGCCCAAGCGTTCGATCGGGTTTGGCACCCGGGGTTATTATACAAAGTAAGGAGTATTTTACCTCACACATACTACCTCATCCTTCAATCCTACCTTTCGAATCGTTCCTTCCAAGCAAGGTCTGGTACTACCTTGTCCACCTCACGACCCATATCCTCTGGTGTCCCACAAGGCAGCATCCTAGATCCTGTCCTTTACCTCCTGTACACTGCAGATATCCCTATCCACCCATACCTGCACACATAACAACCTACGCCCATGATACAGCCATATTTTCCTCTTCCCCGATCCCTCTACAGCTTCCCAGCAATTATAGGAGCGCCTTGAGTCTGTCGAGAAATGGTGCAACTTGTGGAAAATTACAGTGAACCCTGAAAAATGCTGTGACGTAACATTCACTCTTAATATGAGCACTTGCCCACCTGTATTCATATGCAACAGCCAACTTCCTGTATCTAATGAGGTACGTTACTTGGGATTTCTACTAGACAGCAGACTCACATGGAACCCACACACACGACTGAAAAGACAAGAGCTGAACAGGCGATTTGGACTCTTAGGACGACTACTTGGACCCACTTCAAAGCTTACGACACACAACAAACTCACTACATACAAAACTATAATCAGACCTATTTGGACTTACGGACTTGAATTATGGGGAACAGCAAAACACTCAAACATACAACGAATAGAAGCATTCCAATCCAAAGTCCTTCCCAACGCTCCCTTTTTATGTCACCAACAAAACCCTACACAACGACCTAAATATCCCCTTCGTAAAAGACCTCGCCAAATCACGTTTCCTAACGTTCCTTTCCAAATTGCCATCCCATCCAAATCCTAGAGGTCAATCCCTTTCTACTCGGACCCACCCTAAAGACCTACCGAGGAGGCTTAAGAGACTTTGGCCCGCGACCAGCTACCCTAAGAGAGGTTAAAAACTGTCAAAAATGTTAGCATACATTTGGAACTGCCAATAATGATTGGCTCCTTCCATATAATTTTCACTGTGATGTAAATAAGACGAGCACAATTAATTATTGTACTATATAAATCGTAAAGACTTAAAAAAAAAACTTATGTTTACCTAGGAAAGTCGTATTTCATGTCGTTTCGAATCGATTCATATTCGATAATCGCCCCCCACTATCGACCTAAATATGTCGATTCCAATGCTCGATTATATGAAAAATAAATCTGTATCTGAAACTACTGACATTGCATCATATTAAAATATATGGGTATTATTACATATATGTAGGTATGTATATGTTTATCAAATGAGAATAAAATAATAATAATAAATAAATTTTCGATCATACTGGACGAATCCTCAGGTTCTTAGCTGTTTATTATTTATGATATACAATAGGTACATCATCCGGTTTATGATTAATGTACAAAATAATTGGCACGTAAACCCCTTAATTTCCTTCTGGACTTAATATTACTAAAGTGACAATACTCAAGCCAACAAGGTAGGTGGCAGCAACTGTCACGAAAATCTCTTGAAATTCTATGCCATCAACAAGATTACGATGTTCACAACCCATTCCTGTATCAAACCCATTTTTTCAAAAATGTCACTTAGACCCCTTGACTTCTGGGGCCCTCAATTATGAGATTCAAATTCTAATCTTTTCAAAAGAAGCCAGAGATATAATCATTTTTTTACACGCTGCAGCGCGCTCTGATGGCTTAGTCCTAGAAAGTCGGACTATTTTTCAGTTCCTGCACACCAATTTTACGAACGTTTTTAACATATTTATGGCATAATGACAAAACAAGAAAACAATTATATTTTTTGGGTCTAATAACAGTAATAAACGAAATCATTTCTATTAATTACTGACACATGCTCATAAGGCAATTTCAATGCAGCAGAGAAATCGATTTAAGATAAAACAGGTGAATTGGCAGGTAAAATATGCCGCAGGTTGACAGGACTTGCCTATTGTGAGGCGAAAGTAGATAGCGGCGGAAACGTGCGAAGGTGGAGATGAACTGATAAACGGTGGGCGGTCAATGGACAGTTCATACTGTAGTGTCCCCGTTATCTAGAACAATATATGTGCGCCCATTGAACAAACAATACAACGATATAGTAGTAAAAATCTCTCATTTTTTGATTGACCAGAATTTATTTCAGTTAATTGCTAAAAATGCGATTAAACACCCATAGATATATAATGTAAGCATAATTAATAAACATTATTTTTATTTCATTGAAGTGTTTTGCTTCTACGGCGATTTCACTCCTTCAAGGTGTATGGCCAAAATTTAATTGACTCTTTAATTCTCAGAATTCGAGGTTTGAAAATGAGAGAATGGCCTATTCACAGCTTCATAATGATTACGTGCGATTACTTGATTAGTGCATGCGTTTGTCTGTTTACTTTTTTATGTATTCAAAAATACATTCGCATATATTTCGAATGGTCAAGTTCGTTAACCAGCAGAATCCGTACAAGCATGCAGGTACACTTTTCATATGGGTTTCAATGTAGGAAAACGAATGAAACCTTAAAATAATAGCGAATCTGTAATCCTTTACGTACCTAAAAACTGCCTTTGAAAACAAATGTTTTAATTTCTCAAAAGGACACTTTTGAAGGTAATATTTTAGCATAAGGGGATGTATATAAAAGTTGATTTTTGGCATGCTAATAAACCTGGTTAAGTAGCTTGTATTAAGAGTACTCTTAACCCTCGTATATGTTCCCTTATTATTCTATAAATTTTTAAACTTTACATTTTTGCAATTTTTGATAACTTTAGGCTTCAATATCTTTGGTTGGAGACTTGCTAAAAATCTATTTTTTTATATATGTTATACTTAGTTGTAACATACAACTACTCTAAAAATTGCAGCTTGTATATTTGAATACTTTTGTAGCTATGAATTTTTGAAAATGGTCATTTTGGCGCCTATACTGCAATGCGTAAACTTGAATTATTCGTTAAAATTTTATTATTTGTGGACTATTTACTTTTAATAACTCGTTTCAAGTTGTTTTAAAACTTTTTATCTATGTCCAGTACAACAAAAATATTGCAGTTCTATTCATAATTATAATCTAGGTTTTCATCTTACATTTTTATTATTTTTTTTATTGAAAAAGATACTGAATATTATAAAGACAAATAAAAATGCAGAGTATGATAAAGAGGTTCTAGACAATTCTAAATAACTCCCATTGCCAAGAAATCAAGAAGTTAGCAACTGTAGCTTTCATGTTGTGGCACAAAAAATTCAATTCCCCTTCCAGACGAAAGTCTCTTCGGCGAACAAGTGTTGTTAAAAGTTTTACCGTGTTCTCTGCAATCGCTCAAAACGCACACGCTGGTGCTTTTAATTGCATCGCCATCTTAAAATACACAACAAAAGTGTATAACTTTTTAATACTACGCATTTTGTTTGTCTTCAAAGTTTTCCTCTCTCTAAACAAAGTAATAAAAATTTAAAAATAGTTGTAAATTAAATTTTTTGTTGTGCTAGACATAGATCAAATGTTTTAAAACAATTAAAAAAAGAGTAATTAAAAGTAATATTTTCACAAAAAATAAAATTGTAACGAATAATTAAAGTTTACGCATTGCTGAATAGGCGCCAAAAAGACCATTTTCAAAAATTCATAGCTAAAAAAGTACTCAAATATACAAGCTGAAATTTTTACAGTAGTTGCATCTTACAACTAAGTATAACATATAACAAAATAGATTTTTATCAAGTCCCCAACCAGAGATAATAAAGCCTAAAGTTATCAGAAATTGCAAAAATATGAAGTTTAAAAATTTATAAAAAAAATAAGGGAATAAATACCAGGGTTATGAGTACTTTTAATACAAGCTACTTAGTTAGGTTTTTTAGCATGCCAAAAATCAACTTTGATATACATCCCCTTATGCTAAAATATTACATTCAAAAGTGGCTTTAGAGAAATTAATACAGCTGTTTTCAATCGCAGTTATCAGATTTGGAATTCAAAATACTAAAATAGTAATGAAGACATAATAGATAGAACAGGTTATAAGGAAAACAATGGTGTTATAATTGTTAGTCTATGATTTACCAATTTTGAGAAAATGAGTTTTCCATAAGAGCTTATAAACTCAAAAATCAGCATGCGCGGTGAAAAAAAGATAACTACCATTTGCACTGTAAAAAAAATTAAAAATGGTTTTGAACTACTGATTCCATATGTAATTGATAGTAAAAATACCATCTTTCCTAAAATGGTCAATCAACCACCTTTGGACCACTTGAAATGGATTGACTCTATACTAAATATTATTTCAATTATTCTCATATTTTTTTATTATTTTTTTTTTTTTTTTTTTTACAGCGCACCATCTGGACCATTAGCGCCGACGTCAATGGTCAAGCGAGGAATGTTCTCAACCAGCCGTGAGATGAGAAAATTCCTGCTGCCGGTGGGACTCGAACCCACCATCTTTAATTCAATTCGAGGCCCCTATGAAAAAAAAGGTTGAGTGCCACTAGTTTAGAGGAATTAATTTGCTATGATATGATATGAAGCTTGGTAGCGTAATTGGAAACGCTAATCACTCGCAAAATGTGACAATTAAGACAAACCCTGACGAGTTATTTTCTCCCCAGAAAAATAAAGATTTGAAGATTGTTTAAAAATAGTAATAATAAAATATTTCAAGAATTCAGTCTTACAAGTTAAATGTCATCTTAATGTGCTAGAAGACAACTCGAGCTCACATAAAAGTAATAATATGAGGTAAAAATGAGATTCTAACTTAGAACTTAGATTATTTCTGGTTACTAATCTAACTTTTACATGAAGGAGTTATACTCACAAGAGTTTAAAAAAGTCAAATAATTTTACGGTGGAAGATGGGAAGACTTGACGAGGTAGTTTGAGCAAACACTGTATCCAACACAACTATCTTCGCTAGAATCTAGATGGCCGATACGACACAAGGTCACTTATAATTACTATATCAATGTATATAGAGCATTCGTTAATATTCAGATACTTCAAAAGGTACGAGCTTTAGATATTGGCAATTTTTGATTTTGTTATTATCATATACAAACTAAACATGTTGCTCAATAAACTGAACCAACCTATACCAAATATACTTATAGTGTGCAATAAATATAAAATGTTTACCTCTTTTATTTATTCATTTTTTTAAGCAGCCAACTCAAAAATCTAAAAATTATTTTGTTTTTGTAGATACATACCTACTTTTCTACAAAAACAAAATATTTTTTTAGATTATTGAGTTGGCTGCTTAAAAAAATGAATAAATAAAAGAGGCAAACATTGTAGATACATACCTACTTTTGTAGATACATGCCTACTTTTGGAGTCCTGGTGAGCCATCAGCACTATCCTGGCTAGAAAAGGGTGGTAACCTATAGATAACCCTTCCTAAAATTCGTATTTAATAATAAATGGACGTTAAAATTTAATAAAAATTGAATAATAATACCTACTTTTACTAATCAGTTTAGAATACTATATTGCTAGTAGTTCGGCCGATCAGTATTGGAGGTTTACTCTGTAATGAAATTATTAATTTCGTTTTGACGAAATGCCGCATTTCTGACTTCCTTGTTACGAAAATCTATATAAACTGTGTCCAACTAATAAGGAATATGTATTGCGGAAATAAATCCACAATGAGTGGGCGTTTACCTGAGCTGTACTCCGAACGGAAGTCTTCAAGCCTTCATCGCCCTGACGAAGGCTTGAAGTTCAAGCCGAAACATCGGCACAATAAAGCCATTTTTATGATAAAATGTAGTTTTATTAAGTAGCAGTGACCGAACCCCGACAATCCCTACCTTGCATCATCTACGGTCAACGATCTCCTCTCAATAAATGTGCACCTTCTCAGCGTAATTTCTGTACCCAGATTAGCCATAAGAAGTCAAAGAATGGTTAGAATCCAGTTAAGATAAAATGGCAGATGTTCTAAAAAATCTATATGTCGAACTTCTTGGCCTTCCTCAGATAAAAAATATACACACTTACAAACGAGAATATCCGAAGCAGTAAGCAACATTTGATGTAATAAAAATAGGTTAGTTATCCTTATCAGACGCACAAAACATTTGCCCCAACGTGTTCCCTAAACTTTCATGACCACCCATTATTTTTTATAGCCTTCCAACAGAGACTCCTTATAGACGTGAAACGTATAGAAACATAATACATAAACTAAAATGGTGAACAATATAACATGGACTGTTGATTAGGCAGTACGTTCCATTTTAACAAATAATGATCTATAATTTCCCGCATCGCCATATGTCTTCATGTCACAGCTTAAAGTAAGTTACACTCGATTCTTAACTACAAAAAAAATGACGCCTAAAATTACCAGTTATTTACCAACTTCAACGCCTAATACATCCAAATTGCCCAACCCTTATTCTCATCGCCACTGAAATTAACTTGTCAACGATCTGAACAAAAAAAAATAAATAAATAAAAAAAAGGTTATTCAATCTACCTTGCTAGGACGTCAATGATAATAAGTACTACCAGTCATAAGGCCACCATTAAGCAGATGGACCAAGAATACGGACACGACACGCCAATTAGCTGGTCAAAGCTAGTTTGAAACACCTCTAACTTCCTCCTCGACAAGATCTTCACAGGCTCAACTCTTAAAGAATCAACTGAAAGGTGACTTTTCCATGGGCGTATATAAGGGGGGGCTGTAGCCCCCCCCCCCGAAATTTTGTTTTGTTGAGAACATTTCATGTAAAAAAAAGCCTATAGCAACGCAAAATGTCTTCTACATTTACCCAGGTCGACCAGGTGTCCAGTGGACCTTAAAACTCACCATTTTACACTAAAATAGTTAAAATTTTCCTTACACTCCAAATGCCTAGGGGCTCCCAGCCCCCCCCCCCCCGAAATTATTTTCTATATACGTTAGTGCACTCTTCTAACAAAAAATCCATCACGCAGGAGCTGCTTAACTAAGCAGTCCTCAGAAGGTGGTGATACACACCGGATTCCTCAATAATTAGCTTATAATAAATTATACATATAAAAAAATTAATAGTTTTACTCTTTTACATTTGTAATAAACAGCAGAAACTGGATACCGCGCCCCTAGTGGTAGAAGTAACAACCAATGCGAGAGCTTAATTGGATTTGATTTTCCTGCAATAACTCATAAGGCATTCGCCAGATAGCGATGCATGTACCCTACCTTATTATAGTTCGAAAGTTGGCCGCTAGATAGTGTCTAGATATAAAAACATCGTTAACGCCATTGTGTTAGAAACTACTAACTTAATGGTTAACACGGTGTACTTGACATGTGTTACTCTATGGTTTAAATGTAATTTTATTTTTCTACTAATGAGGGTAAAAAATTAGGTGCAAATAATGTTGAATACAAAGCAGCAATATAATTTTAAATACCATCCACAGAGCATTAAATGCAGACGCTTTAATATCTAAAAGTGAAAATGTGGCCACTTGCAATAAGGATGAATTTATATTAACTGACATACTTATTAACTGAAAGTATTCCAACCAAATAAAAATATGCGCTATTACCTGATCTACAAGCATATAATCAAAACATTGTCTAAAGAAAAGCAATACAAACAGCAGATAGTGTAGTTTAATTTTATAAGCATAAGAAATAAGCATGCAGCAAGACATATACTTAGTTGAGATAAAAAAAATACTAATGTTTTTGTCACTAAAATGGAATAATTTTCGAAAGAAATTATTTTTGGTCATAAAAAAATGAGAGAATTGCTTAGAAATTTGATTCATTTATTAATCAAAATTCATTTCCGGCAGAATGGAATAGCGATGTTATGTACTAAAGCAAAAAGCATTTATAATCCCGAAAACAACACTAAACTTTTTATTGCATTTTCCTCACCTATAATTAAAAGAAGAATACTCTTGTCTGGAAGAAGTTCCAAAACGTTACGAATTTCGGTTTTTTATATTTTACAATAGTTTCGCTAGTTATTAGTATAAGAAATTTGCATCAGAGTTGTCAACAACACTACACTTAATTGTCAAGTTAAGTATGGAAGGTATTCTCTTGGTTATATGTACCGGTTGTAAGCTTTGTTTGCAGCGCTATCTCTTAGCAACAGCTGTAAATTATTCAACGTTCCAATTAGTGAAAATAAATATTCATGAATAATACAAGTTTTCCTGAAATATAGAAGAGTGTAAAATATAACTAAAGTGTCCTCTTATCATTAAATGGTTTAGACAGAAATTCAATTTTATGTTTTAAATTTCTTAAAAATATTTATACTTGTTCTATTATTAATCAGTAATATATATATATATATATATATATATATATATATATATATATATATATATATATACATATATATAAATAAATCACGTGTCTGTCTGTTTGTCAGTTTGTTCCTTATACAAATCCACACCATTTGACCATACTTGACATACAGGTAGGTCTTCATCCGGGAAGTCTCGTAGGCTAGTATACAGATACACACACACAATACACATATAATAACATACATAATATAAAATTTGATGAAATGATGGGTACTATGTCAATAATACTTAAATAAAGCTTTGTGTCTATAAGCCATTTTATACAAATAGGAGATAATGTACATTTATACAGGTCAGTTGTGGATACATTTGTGTAATCTGAAATTTCATATCCTAACTAGTATGATGTATTATATTTTATTTTACAGATTGAAAATGGCTAGTCGAAACGTCTCTGTAACAAATTTTTAATGACAGTGTGCGGCATGCTGCACCCTATGTAATTTAAAAACAAAATATATTTGTGGGCTGAAGAATTAAGCTGTTACCAACTTCCTACAAAATATAAGTGGTTTCCTAGAAAAAAAAAAAAAATGTTGGGATTTTAAACTTAAATATGTATGAAGCACCAGTTCTATTATTTATTAATTTATATATGAATAAGATATTATAATTTATTCTTCTGTGTTCCAGAGATTGAATGCAAAGAGCATGCATTAAAACAATAATTGAGACATCACTATAAAAAAAATCTAGAACATATTATTTTGAAAAATGTGTTTTGGATATTTTCTATTCTTCAGATAAATACATACATATGTATGTATAAGTGCTTATCTGTTTTTGTATGTTGTTTATACATGGTTTATTTATTTTCCTCCCTACTAATGTGTACATTTATTGTTTTCCGTATACATCCTATTACTATTAATATATATGAGAAATCTGTGATTTAAAATTGATAAACATTTAAGTCTAAAATTGTAATTACTGACTGCCCTATCTGCATCTGTGTAGTTTCTACTTTTTCCTTATCTTCAATGTATATTGTATTAAATAATTATGTTTCAATTGTTTCCATGTTGGGTACCTGGACACATGGACATCCCAGGGAACGCAGAAGCCGACTTACATGCAAAACAAGCAACGACAAGAAGAACAGTACACATAGAAGAACTGACTGTACAGGACTTACTAACGAACATAAAATCATATTTAGAAATCAAATGGCAAATCACCTGGACCAACACACAAGATAACAAATTGAGACAAATAAAACTAACTGTGTGTGCCTGGCATCCAGCAACCGAGCCACGAGGCGTGAAGAAGTGCTGGTCACCAGACTCCGAAACAGGAAAGCCCAACGTGTGCCATTTGCAACACAGAACTCACTATTTTTTTTTTTTTTTTTTCTTTTTTTTTTACAGCGCATCGACAAATCATGGCCATTAGCGCCATTATAATGAATTAAAATGAATGAACTTACTATTAAAAACATTCTAACGGAATGCAAGCAACTAGACGGTTCAAACCTACCAACTGATATACATGAACTTTTGACAGATAACAGTCCTCACATTGACAAAATTCTCATGTACCTTAGACATACAAATACTTACAAAAACATCGAGAACAAACTTACACGATTAATGAAAAACTTGTATGTGCTACCATGAAGTTAAATCATGTGAACGATTGGCAAATTTAATGTGTATTTTACATTTCACTATCTTTAACTTGATAATTTGTATGGCAACTTCTTTACATTATTTATATCTATCTATATATATATATATATATATATATATATATATATATATATATATATATATATATATATATATATATATATGTGTATATATATATATATATATATATATATATATATATATATGTATGTATGTATATACACATATATATATTTTTTTATATTTATATACATATCTAAATATTAATAGTTACATAACTGTAAGCCTGTTAATGGATTCTACCCACTAATCAATTTTCGAAAGAGAAAATCGCACATTAGTGACCTCTAAAAAACAAGTAAATAAATCAATTGTTTCATTTGTTAATTTTCTCACTATTGTTTATTATTATTTAATTTTTTTAATCGCCCTGGTTTCGGTCTTACTTATAAATAAATAAATATTCTTCAGATAGGACCCAAAGAATGACTTTTTTTGTACTTCTTGCGTTGAAGGCAATTATTAACTTAAAATTTATATATTTTGTTTATATTATGCTTTAATATACAATAAAAAAAAAAAAAAAAAAAAAAAAAAATCAGTCCCGTAACAGGCCACGAGGGCCCTGAGGGGCAGATACTATAGAGGTATCTGATTCATGACCATGCGGCACACTAGGGAGATAGTGTGGTCAGTACTATGCTCCTGCCGCCTGATTTTCCCCTTGGCTGCTTCGACTGCTAGAGTCATTAGCACCCAAGGTACCCAATATTAAATTAATTAAAGGTTGGGTTTAATATACAATAATTTATTTAAATTAAAAAAAAAATAAAATGCTTGATTAATATGCTTTTAAAACAACCATTAATTTTAAAATGATTGAGTAATCAATTTTCAATCACAACGACAGTTACCAAAAATCGAAATTACTCAATCCTCCTTCTTCCTGATTCTTGAGGAAGGCTCTGGATCATTCCATGTTAAATCAACACACTTTTTTACCTCACCCTTTCGGATATTAATGAAAATTGGTACACCCAAAGTAGGCGTAAATAAAAATACCAAATTTCAAATTTTTATCTAAAACGGTTTTCAAAATACGGCCATGTAAAGTTTTCAAAAAGCGGCCAAAATCTCGCTTTTTCAAAACATTTATATAGTCATAATTCCTCTCCTGTTTACGTTACAAACATGGGGAAGGTGTCAATGTTTAGCTCTTTATATGCCCTTTCAAACGACATGCAACCTATTATAGGTTATGAGAACATAATTTTTTTCAAAATCAAAAATAAAATTTTGAATCTAAATATTTTCAAAAACGAATCTTCAAAAATTTTGAAAAAATGATATATAAAAGGTCATATTATTATTAATTTGTATAACAAATTTGGTTATGGGATTGAAATGGGTTCTAAGTCAAAATAATTTAAAACCGAAGGCGGCTTTGGACTAATTTTACGTATTTTTGTATATATAAAAACTTTTTAATACATAATTTTAAAATTTAATCCAAACTTTACTGTTGCATATATTTTATAGACACTTCAACTTCATTATCTTAATTACAAAGCTTATTTAAAAAAATATTATACCTTAATAATTTGTTTTAATTAGTTTAATTTAGAATATTTGTCTAAAATTTAATGATAAGGCAATACAAAAATGCATGGGAATCAACGTGTTTTACTCGAATATAATTTTACTGTTAAATGTAATTTAAAAATAAAAATAAAAAAATTTAAAAAAATACAAAACCGAAGACAAATAACAGTTCAAAGGACTGAAACCAATAATTTCGAAGATTTAAGTACCAATTTCTCTGAATAAGATCGCCCAATCGAAAATAACATTAGAACCGTTATAGTAGCAAATTAAGTACGCTTTCGAAACTTTTCTGTCAACTTTCAATAAATTCCCAACCGTGTTCGAGATAGTTAAGAAAATAATGAAAATCCAAAATATGTACGTCTGTTAATTTTTTTTTTATTTCAAATACTTCATAAACTCGGAATGTAACCAAAATTTAAATATCTTAGTTTCAAGAATTTCAGACATTTTTTCTTTCGTTTCCCTACACCAAAGAACCTATAAAAAGTATACTTGGAAGTCTACAAACGGAAAGTCGTTCGAATTTCACACAGAAAACAGTGTTCGGATAAAACAGTAGGAGATTCATAGTTCTCCTAGTGTTTTTCCTAGTTCCTAGTTGGAGATTCCGGATTGCGTCATCGCCCGACGTCGTAAGGGCATTTACTGCTATGGTGAGAGGGGGAAGCGCTAAGAACTATTAAGACTTTGTACCACTTTTGAATATAAATTGGATTTTTATATTTTATTAAAAATGAAATGAAGTAATCAACATGACTAGCCCGCTGAATTTGCAAGAAGCACTTTCTTCAAGAAAGCTAAATTGTATTAAGAATTAATTCTGGAATCCCGCTAGCTGTGAGTGTTAAGGCGTGAGCACTCCATGTCTGAGAACGTGGGTCCGATTACCACTTAACAAAAAAAAATAATAATCGGTGTTTGCTCTATCCTAGCTATAGCCTGTTCAGATAGACGGAAAAGATAAATTCCACATGCATGACATTTTGAGGTAAATATTCTCAAGGGTTCCACAATTTGCAAACTCCCATTTCAAGTAATAACGCGATTCGTTAAACATTATAAAAACTGATTATTTCTCGTTAAAGGCTAGCGAAGGCTTTGAGAGGGCGGAGAAAAGGAAATAGTGTCTAATATTTAACAATACTCAGCCAAACTAAAAACGTTTTAAGCCTCCTAGTGACAAGGTTATAAAAGAGAGAATTTTACCGCCAATTCCTTGCACGGTGTATATAGGCTCTTTACCCTCCAACTAAACCACCAATTTGAACAGGCTAAAGCTTAACTTGTCTTTAGCCTTACCTTTGGCTAAGTATTAACAAATTTAATCACTATCTCCCTTGCCTAACCTGTCAAAGCCTTGCCTGCTCCTAAACGAGACATAATCAGTTTTTAGTGAGTTTAATGTAGCGCGTTGTTGATTGTAACGGAAATACAAATGGCGGAACCGTCGGAAATATTTCCCTCAGAATTTCACGCATGCGGGATTAGAACTATTCCTATTACTAAAGTAACCTGTAAATAGCCCGTCTCAATATCCCTTGTATTATGTAAAAGTGATTTTAAAATTTACATTAATAAATAATTCCCAAATTGCACTAACAGCAAGGATGTTATGGAAACGCACTAAGATTATGCAGACAGATATTTATAACTGTTTGTAATATACCTTTCTGTAAGGCGGCCATAGTCTTGAGCTATGTGCGCCTATCAGATGAACCTTCAATTACCTCCATTGAAAATAGGAAGACTCATGTTCTATTTTGCCTGCCTAAGATGTGATTGCTCATTATCCCTAAAGTATTCCCGGTAGATCAGGTTTGCTCCAGACTCCGGGCCTTGCCTGAACCAGCTAGGGTCGGTTATTGCCAGCTGCAGTATGATGCTTTATCAGGCTAAGCCGAGGGGTGGATTTCTGAGGTCATTTCGCCCCACTTTATCAGGACAATTTGCGAAGATGATAACGCATTTTTAGCGCGTTTCTGCCCTCCCTCCATAGGGAGAAAATTCTCTTATGACGGCGAGCTCATGACGCAATCCGGAAGTGGCGATTAGATAATTTCACGTTTCAGAACCCTTAGATCACGAAAAAAGTCCTCATTCGTCATCTTAGCGCGGTTCCTTTCATATCCCTAGTGCCATTAGTAAAGGATTAGAAACATTTATAGTTAGGTTTTGATCTTTCGTGAAAAAATATAAAATCAAATCTGAATGAGAAGGAAAATTTAAGGCGCCATAATAGGAATGGTACCTCAAAGACTATCCTCTGTCACATCGTTGGACTGTTTCACATTATCTTACCTTTTTGTACTAAAATAATCATTTTACTGTTGTTGTTTTTAACGGCGCATCGACATCTGGGCCATTGGCGCGAGATGAGAGAATTTCTACCACCGCACACTGGGCAAAACGACTACTTTACGGCGACCAAAGTCGAAAATGTGATGTCGTCGTAGAAAGTCAATTTACGTGTCAAAACGTGCTCAAGTCTTCTATTCATGAAAACAGAACATTTTTTTTAGCTAGTTTAACCCAAACCTGTTTAAAACAATAAGGAAGGCAACCATTGCTAGTCACTTGCTCTTCCTCTGCTTAGTCTTGTTCCAACTACGGTCTTTGTAAGGTGCTTTTTAAAAATTGTGTGCAAATTTTATAAATTCTTTTCACAATGGATTTATTACATAGTGGTATGTTCTTTATAAATACATAATATATATCTAATAACAGAAAGGCATATCAAAGGAAAAAAAATATTAATGAAATTATTACTAGATTGTTCATATTTTGTTGATTACTCAAGTTTGAGTAAGGTTTAAAAAAAAGTTCCAGAAAGTTCCACTTCCAAATATTTTTTTTCGATAAGCCTTAAGCTTCTACTTTACTGTCTTGAGACTTTCAGCTCCCCCTTCTTCCCCCTTTTAATGCAAATTTCAATTTAGTTTAGGAAGTCAGATAGAAGCTGAAGAATCCGCGGCGCACAGTGGGCGAAAATCAAAAACAAATATTTTACAAATCACTTACTAAATACTGTCTAGTATTAGTAGGATTAAGGTAAAATGTAAATATTTACTTTCTTGGATCATCAACAGGCGACGGAAGGGAATATTAATCGGATTCTAAGAAAGGGAACATTTTTCCAAGTGTTTATTGCAGTTTTGTTCTTGTAATTACTTTTCCATTTTTTGAACAGAAACTATACGTGTTTATTTAAATTTCATGTTACCGATTTATATGTAATTAGCCTATTGAAGTGTAGTTTACCACATGATCCACTTCAAGAACTGTCATTAGAAAATGAGGCAGACGATACTAACTTGTCAAAACAAAATGCCGAAGGATGTAGCAGTATTGAATCAGACGATGATTGATGGATATTTCGTTTTTAGTGCATAATATAATTGTATATATTTGTTATTATTAAAAAAAAACGAGTCAGTACAATTACTTTTTTCTTCAAGTTGTTAGTCTATTTTTAGCACTTTCCTCCGAAGGAAAGTAGCTATTGAGGTTGCACTCATGACGGAATTTTTGAGAAATTTCTTCAAATCTTTATCGATCCTACCTAGTAGACACCGAAAATGACCCCCGTTAAAATTTATATATATATATATATATATATATATATATATTCCGGTCGAGAATAGAAAAAAGTGTGTTTTTTCCCAAAATGACAGACCTTCAAGAGCGGATATTTCGAAAACTAAAGATACCTCGTTTATTTAATAAATTGAAACTTTATTAAATAGAACTTGTAGGAAATTTAATCAGCTTTCATTTGTTATGGAGTAGTCATGTCGCTAGGACGCAGGGTTTCTGAGATATAAGTGAAAAGTCGAAAAATGGGACCTTCTAAACCCCCCTCCCCCCGGCTTAAAGGCTAGGGGCGAGGACTTTTGATATGTTCACCTCCTATCTAGGCCAAACAAAGTTACGAAGTCAAAAATTGTGTTCCAAAAATTTCCATCTATAACTGTTCGTTGCCTGGACTGTATGCAAAGGCAGTTTTAAGTAAAGTGTATTTGAGCCATGTAGCCAATAACAATATGTGCCATCAAGAACTTAATGTGAAGCAATTTTTGATTTAAAAACGGATGTCAGATTCGTTTTTAGCACATAAAAAAAACCCCTAAATTCAAATTTTGTGAATATTACAAAAAAAAAAGAAAAAAAAAAAAAAAAAAAGTATTTTAAATTTCACTAAGGGGGAGGGCCCTTATAAGTTTGTTAAAGATTCAAGAATCCGGCCCTATTTCAAAGAATATTTACCCGATTCAAACCAAACTTGGAGGGTCGATAATCTGACACATTTCCTTCCAATGAGGGTGTTTCTACGTGTTCTGGGATTGACGTTATATGCAAAAAAATTAACATTTTATTTTTATTTTGAGAACCATTTTTTGGAAGTACATTTTGATATAATGCAATAGTCATTTATATGATGATGGTCATTTATTGGTTAGAACAAGGAGTCTTTCTTCTTTTTAAGGATTTCAATGAATTAAAAATGGGATTATCTCAAGAGGAGATATTGAATTTCAAAACGTCACGTTACTTTTTCGCTTACAAATTTGTAGTCTCCTTCAGAGTGGGAAAAATCATTAGTTTTTGTTTTCAAAGATATTCACCACATTAAAGTTTTTTGGGGTGCTTATTTCTGCTATTATTTTTGGTCTAAAAAAATGTATAATGCTAGTTTACTTGAAAACATAAACATATTTTTGAATTTATTTGACGTAATATAAATTATTGTTTAACGATTATATTTTTCTTTTAATCTAGGAACTCTATAAAACAAATGAATTGGTGAAATAATCATGTCGATATAATTTTTTAAACTCGATGAAAAAAAGCACTTTTATTTTATTTCTCGGCTCCAAGGCGTATTGGACGGAACGCTCGGACACGTCGACTATTTTTCTGTGTAGAATCACCAGAATAAAAATAGTTCATATTGGTGACCCCCATCGCTGTATACTCCCCTTGTGAGTCTGACATCGCAAGTTCTTACAAAGAAACACGTAACTCACTAAATAAACAAACCACTTGCGAAACTGTTGGGCAATTGATTTACAACAAGCCAATATACTCGCGTGTTTTGTTTTAGTTAATAAATAATTTTATACGCAACTGGTTTGCAACTCGAGTTGCAGAACAGTCGCGCCTTTTGCTGAAAAAAGTTGCAAACTGGTTTCAGGCGCAACTAGTTTGCAACTCGAGTTGCAGAATAGTCTCACAGTGTGCGCTGGGCCTAAGTGTTCAATTATTAATTTTGTAATTAATTTGCTTCCTGAGTTATGTTTACACATGGCACCTACTACACTACTTCATTAATACAAAAAACTTCATATTGTCGCCTTTTGATCTGACGCAGGAACAGGATACAGTCTCTTTAGTGGTAGAAAGCGTTCCTTGCTTGGTATTCGTTAAGTTGATCATAAGAGAGCAATATGTTGCAAAAATAAACTAAATCGGTTCACTAGGAGGGGGGGTTTACTCCGGACCCACATTACCAATTTGCCACTACCAGTCGTGATTTTTGTTACATTTCAACAAAACTCGGTATTCGTGGTGGTAATCAACAGAGAAAAATGGGTTGTAAAAATAAACTAAATCGGGTTATTAGGAGGGGGGGTTTACTCCGGTCCCAAATTACAAATAAACTCATACCAGTCGTAATTTCTGCTGTTTGTAACAAAACGCGGTATACGTCGTGGGTAACTCATGAGAAAGACGTTTTGTAAAAATGATCTAAATCGGTCTATCGGAAAGGGGGGTTTACTTTGTAATATATTTCAATAGAATAGCCCGCCAGGCGTAGGTGCGCAAGGCCGCCGCAAGGAACGCTTTCTACCACTAAAGAGACTGTATCCTGTTCCTGCGTCAGATCAAAAGGCGACAATATGAAGTTTTTTGTATTAATGAAGTAGTGTAGTAGGTGCCATGTGTAAACATAACTCAGGAAGCAAATTAATTACAAAATTAATAATTGAACACTTAGGCCCAGCGCACACTGTGAGACTATTCTGCAACTCGAGTTGCAAACTAGTTGCGCCTGAAACCAGTTTGCAACTTTTTTCAGCAAAAGGCGCGACTGTTCTGCAACTCGAGTTGCAAACCAGTTGCGTATAAAATTATTTATTAACTAAAACAAAACACGCGAGTATATTGGCTTGTTGTAAATCAATTGCCCAACAGTTTCGCAAGTGGTTTGTTTATTTAGTGAGTTACGTGTTTCTTTGTAAGAACTTGCGATGTCAGACTCACAAGGGGAGTATACAGCGATGGGGGTCACCAATATGAACTATTTTTATTCTGGTGATTCTACACAGAAAAATAGTCGACGTGTCCGAGCGTTCCGTCCAATACGCCTTGGAGCCGAGAAATAAAATAAAATAAGTTGAAAGTGCTTTTTTCATCGAGTTTAAAAAATTATATCGACATGATTATTTCACGGGTTTCCGAGATATAAGTGAAAACCCGAAAAATGGGGCCTTCTAAACCCCCCCTCCCCCCGGCTTAATGGCTGGGGGCGACGACTTTTGATATGTTCACCTCCTATCCAGCCCAAACAAAGTTACGACGCCAAAAATTGTGTTCCAAAAATTTCAACCTATAGCTGTTTTCAAGCATTCGTTGCCTGGACTGATAACCCAAGACACCATAGCAGAATAACATATGTAATAAATGAACCTTCATGTAACTAAGCAACCACAAATATCGATAGAATGCACGGCTGTCCGACGAAAGTCTCGTACAACTCAAATGCAACGCAACTGCAACCGTTGGCCCGCGGTTGCAGTTGCGTTGCATTTGCGTTGCATGTGACTGGTTTGAAATCGTCAAAAACAAGTTGCGTCGTGTGCGCCTGTCCATTGAAATACATTGCCGAGGTCGCAAAACAGTTGCGCGTGCAACTAGTTTGCAACTGGAGTTGCAAAACAGTCTCACCGTGTGCGCTGGGCCTTACTCATTACAAAATTAAAAGAGAACTATTCACGGTTTTATTTTATTTTTATAGGATATTTTAAGCAAATTATTCTGGAAAGCAGTCTACTCTACCCAAATTCTGAGGAAAGTGCTTAGTTATGCAGCTCCTGGGTGACGGACTTTTGTTATTTATTCTCGAATTATAGCCTATGTATTATTTTTTATGAATATATGTATTATGTTTACGTAAATAATAGATGCAAAAAGGTACTAATTAAATTTTCCATAGATTTACAAAATGTTTTCCCAATTTTTATCTATTATGTCAAAACATTTGTGTGTCTGCAACATTTGTTTGTTGGATATACTAAAAACTATGGGTCAACGATTTTTTAAATATTTTTCCCTAACTCAGTGATCTCAAAAATATTGAAAAACACAAAAAAATAATTTTGTTTCCCTAAAAGTGGATTTTTTCCCACTGTGCACCGGTGGGACTTGAACCCACCATCTCCCGCATAAGAATCTAAGGCGTTAGCCACTAGACCAAGGGGAGACCCACATTTTACTGTTAAATGCAATTTAAAAAAACAACAACCAGTTAAAACGTTAGGTAATTACATACAAACCCGGTTTAAAAGAGCAATTTCATGACCAGTTAGCCAAGTGACACTGTTACAACAAATTGTACATAGTACAACAGTTTGTTTAGAGAGTATAACTTCCGTAATCACAATATTGAATTATAATTATTATTTCTAGATACATTAATAATTCATAACAATTATTAAAGAATAATATCTGTAGAATTCTAAAAAGAACAATAATTCTTATGAAATGATGTCTTCATAACACTTAAATAATTAGATTCCGTTAAGTTGGTATAAATACAGCATATCCGATCTATCTTAGCTAACTGAGATGGTTAATTGATGTTCTGTAATTGCGGTTACACTACAATAGGCAACCAACTCTTACATAAAACATGCGCCCTTGAATGATTTTTCGCGCAACATCGATCTATTTGTTGTAAGTTTCCAAGGCTGTGGCTACCTCCTGTTTTCCGTGTTCGTGTGTCCACTGGAAAACCTCTCTTCTTTATTTTATTTGACCATTTTTCCGTGGCAAATTGCTTTTGAATAATAGATTTAAAATAAAAAAAAAGAAGAAAATTATTCCAACCTCTCTCTCTCTTCTGTAAGTAGTGTTTACGAGACACTTCATCTTAGCGCTTTCATATAAAAGATTTTGGATATTTTTTTATAATTAATTTTAGATTTTTGACGAATATCTTACAAGTAGGCTTGTCGGAGAAATACTATCCGGTAAAAACAGTTTGGCATGTGACTAGACAGTCCAGTTATAGTAGACTCGTTGTATGTGAAACAAATATTCTCTTGTCCCCTACCACGCCAGGCCCGGCCTCGTTGCGCTGCACACTTAATTTATTGGGGTTTTAATTCGACTTCGATGGACAGTACAGTTCAACTCTGGCCTCAAGCATGTCCCATTCGCTGTGAGGAATATCTTTTGGACAGCGCAGTCCAAATAGACAACTCCTTTAAATGTTCAATGTATTTCAATAAAATAACCAATTAAAAAGCGAGGGAAATAGGGGGAAAAAGTGTTGTGAAAAAAACCGACACCAAGACCAGTGAAAAAAAAGTCCGACTCGCAGGAACTGCATCATCTTAGCGCGGTTCCGTTGATATCCCTTTTGTCATTTGAAAAGCTTAGAATAGAAACAGATAATATGTGGTTCGGCCTTTGTTCAAAGGGCTTTATGATTTTACCTGGTCGGGTCCGCCAGACCCCAGAATCCTCTTCTAAAAATACCTATTTAGTACGTTTCAGTGCATTGAATAATATCAAAAGTTTCCACCTTTTCTTGTGTTCGTCTACTATAGCAATAATTCTACAATTAATTAAAAAATAAAATAAAAAACCAACAGAATAATGTCAATTGAAAATATTCAAAAGACGTCATCGAATCTCTTTCTCTTGGCAAGATATATTTCTAACAATGAATTGTTTTTCTTATTTTACTTAATCTCTTTTATTGTCAAATACATTATCCAACTTTAAGCAATTAAAAAATAACAAGGAATAAAAACAGACAAAAAGAACTGTTCGAATAAACGGAATCAATTACTTCAAAGTTTAAGCACTTATTTCTCCGATTGACATCGCTTATTCAAAACTTTCTTCAAAACCTTTTCATTAGACCATTTAGTAAGCTTTCGAATGGTAACCTTTCGCTTCCCAAGATTTTCAACCGTTTTCGAGATATTAATGAAAGTATACGAAGTTCCCAAAACTTTTCATTTTTTCTAGCAACAGAAAATTGGTCTCATTTTACCTATCCTGTTTTGCACACAAATACATTTTCCTAACATAAGAAATTACAAAAATAAAAATCAATAAAAAACTAAGGGAAAGAGACAAAAATTACGAAAAGAACGATAAAAAACCGTTCATAAGAGCTAAACAGACATATTTGAACTTTTAAGCACTTATTTCTTCGATCGACATCACCTAATCAAAAATTGTTTCAGAATCTTTTTTGTACAGAATTTAGAAAGCTTTCAAATAGTTCCTATCCACTTATCAAAATTTCCCAACAGCGTTCAAGACATTAATGAAAGTACACGAAGTTCCCAAAACTTTTCATGTTTATTCATAAAATATTTTATTCTAACCCTTCCTTAACTCCAAACGTAACCAAAAGTTTAACGTGTTAGTTTTGATGAAATTCAAACATGCAAAAAATGTTTCAACTGAATCCCATGATTGAAAGTACCAAAACCAAACTAGGCTTTGTATTTGTGTCGGCAGATACCTGGGGTATATTTACAACTCTTGAGGATTAACTCCTAGCAGGTACATGTTTCTGTGGACCTTTTGTTCCTACAGGCAGAGAAAGGACTCTCTATTCCCTCATAGTATCTAACCTGTGTGAAGTTGAATATTGTTTCTAATTATACGTATTCTGTTTTATTGACAAATACATTTGACTACTATAAGCAATTACAAACACTAGGGAATATGCCAAAGAACTCGGAGTTGGAGCCTCGACAGTTTCAAGTCATTTGAAGGAAATCGGCAAATCCAAAACTGACATTTCATTCGGTACAGCCTGATATATTTCCAGCAATGAATTGTTTTTCTTATTTTAATTAATCTGTTTTATTGTCAAATACATTAGCCAACTATAAGCAATGAAAAAATAACAAGAAATAAAAACAAACAAAAAGAACCGTTCAAATATACGAGCTCAATTACTTCAAAGTTTAAGCACGTATTTCTCCGATTGACATCGCCTAATCAAAACTTTCATTAGAACCTTTTTTGTAGAGCATTTATTAGGCTTTCTAATGGTATTCTTCCGTTTACCAGGATTCTCAGTCTTTTTCGAGATATTAAGGAAAGTATACAAAGTTACCAAAACTTTTTATGTCTGTTAATAAAATATTTTATTCTAACCCTTCCTTAACTCCAAACGTAACCACAATTTCAACAAATTAGTTTTAATGAAAGTAGAATATGCAGAAAATGTTTCAACTAAATCCCATGATTATAAGTACCGAAACCAAAAAACGGTATTCAAAAACTATTTTTCCAATTTTCTCAAAAACGGTTAAAGCTATCACCTTGAAAATGGTTTCATTCGCTTTCCTAGCCCAAGAAGCATATAAAACGAGTACTTACAGGCTTATGAACTCAAAAACGTAAGCGTTACGATTTTTTTTGCGCGAATTTCGCCCCAAACGCCATCTTCCAGTGGGCGGATTTTGCTGGTTAACGAACTTGACCTTTCAAATTAGACGAAAGATTTTTGTACCAAATTTCATCAAAATCGGACCATTCGTCTAGGAGCTACAGAGCGAACAGACAAATATATATATATATATATATATATATATATATATATATATATATATATATAAATATATACAGGGTGTCCCGTAAATGTCTAGTCATATTGTGAGGGGTGATAGAGGACCCTTAGGGGAACAAAAAATGTTCTATGACGATTTCCCGAATTCTCGCCCATAAGGGAGAAAACATCGTTTTATTGTTTTTTCGAGACAAACGTAGTTTTTAGAAACATAATCGTTGTAGCTCCGTCCCAGGTGGTACTACTAAAAAGGGTGTGAAACCAATCGAAAGCCGAGTAAATTTACTATAAGACTAGTTGAGATTAAACGTAAAAATGAATAAATGTAAGTATGTATATCGTACCAAAAGAAGGCAATTCTAAATTTCCTGATATTTTATTGATATTTCTTTCCAGCGTTACTCCTCAATAAGCAGGATCTGAGATTTCCGGGTTTCAGAAAAACTTCCTCATTTAACCAGCTTTCCATTCATGTATCACAACCCTGTGTTATTGAAGTATTTGAACGATTTAAGAACAAAAGTTTTAAAAAAAACATGGATCTGTGAAAAGAAAATTATATTTTTTTCTTCAATTTATTCAAAAAGCTGAAGGGAAATATTTTTTTTATAAATGTTTACATAAAGATTAAGTAAATATTTACTTAAAAGAATAAAAAAAATTACTTCCACGGATATAAAAAAAAATCTTAAAACAGTAAATAAATAAAATACACATTTATTTTGAATTTATTAATTCAGGTAACTAATACTGGGTCCAGGAGGCGGCCATTAAGGAACCCCAACCATACATTAACCTCAAAAACTACTATTTTTACCTATATCACGCATTTGAACACATTTTTACAGGACTATGTACATATTATTAATGAGGGATAGAATTTTTAATTACCACAACAAAAACGCATGGGCTCAGAATCCCAGTGAGTTTCACAAGCGTAGCCATCAGTATTAATTTAAGGTAAAGCATTTGTTTTCTAAATATAAGTACCTGTAAAAATGTGTTGAAATGCGTGATCTAGGTAAAATAATAATTTTTGAGGTTAATGTATGGTTGGGGTTCCTTAATGGCCGCCTCCTGGACCCAGTATTAGTTACCTGAATTAACAAATTCAAAATAAATGTGTATTTTATTTATTTACTGTTTTAGGAATTTTTTTTATATTCGTGGAAGTAATTTTTTTTTATTGTTTTAAGTAAACATTTACTTAATATTTATGTAAACATTTATAAAAATAAATATTTCCCTTCAGCTTTTTGAATAAACTGAAGAAAAAAATATAATTTTCTTTTCACAGGTCAATGTTTTTTATTTTAACTTTTGTACTTAAACCATTCAAATACTTCAATAACGCAGGGTTGTGATACATGAATGGAAAGCTGGTTAAATGAGGAAGTTTTTCTGAAACCCGGAAATCTCAGATCCTGTCCATTGAGGAGTAACGCTGGAAAGAAATATCAATAAAATGTCAGGAAATTTAGAATTGCCTTCTTTTTGTAAGATATACATACTTACATTCATTCATTTTTACGTTTACTCCCAACTAGTCTTATAGTAAATTTACTCAGCTTTCGATTGGTTTCACTCCCTTTCTAGTAGTACCACCTGGGACGGAGCTACAACGATTATGTTTCTAAAAACTACGTTTGTCTCGAAAAAACAATAAAACGATGTTTTCTCCCTTATGGGCGAGAATTCGGGAAATCGTCATAGAACATTTTTTGTTCCCCTAAGGGTCCTCTATCACCCCTCACAATATGACTAGACATTTACGGGACACCGGTATGGTTATGGATGGTTAGTGATGGTTAGGGATGGTTAGGGGAGGTTAGGGATGGTTAGAGATGGTTTAAAAAAAACCCTGATCCGGTGGAGGATAACGGAAACGCTATGGATAATGATGCTAAAGGATGGACCTGGTGTGAGAAATCAAAAAAAAAAAAAAGCGAAAAACGGATTGAACACGACGCCTGCACCGCGTACTGGGGTCTTAACCAAGGCAGGAATACAACGCAGTGTCCCGTCAGCTGACACAAAGGCAATTCCCAGCCCCGCTTCTACAATAAGAATAGAGTTAATCAGAGAAGGGAACCATGGGGCTGCGAAACAGCTCACTGAAAGTATATCAAAATCCGAGTTTGGGAGTAACATAAAGGTCTCACAGGTTGCTCGTAGGCTCCCAAGGATAGTGGTAGTGGGTGTGCCAAGATCGTGGGACCCAGGAAAAATTGAAGGCAAACTTAGGGAAAGAGTCAAGCTCCTAGACCCTAACAGCAAATCTAGTACGTCGATAAGAGCTCTGTTCTAAAGAGGGCAAAAATTTGCGCATACAGGCCAATGGGTGGTTGAAACGGACCCTGTGTCGAGGAGAGGTTTAACGTTGGCCTGTACAGGATGATCTGTTATGATTATATCGAACAGCCGAGGTGCTCAAAATACGGCCATATTGGTAAAGCATGTCTAAGCGGTCATGATATATGTGCGTGGTGCTCAGGCACGCACCAGACCAAGGTCTGCCAAAAGGGGCAAAACGAGCCTAAGTGCAAGAACTGTGTCGATGCCAGAATCAGATTTAACCATCCAGCATACGACCCCAAGTACCAGTCATACTTAAGGTTCCTAGGCAGGGTTGTAAAACGAACAGAGTATGGAGCGTCAAGTGAATAGACGGCGTTGAACTAGCCAGGAAATTGACGTAATACAGATTAACTTAGGAAAAAGCAGATACGTGGTAGAAGAGGTGGTGAGGATGAGTGAACGAAACACAATCATTGCTGTCCAGGAGCCGCCAGTAAAAGAAGGCAGGTTGATCACAGTCCCGAGCTACGCAAGATATGTGTGCCGTGCTGATAACGGCAGGAGGGTCAAAGCTGTAGTCGTGGCGATGGGTGCTGCGGTGGAAATCGTGGGGCGCTATGGCATAAGCTCGTGTCACGTTGCGGTTATGACAGTTAAAGCCGAGCCGCACCAGATCCATGTGGTATCTGCGTACCTTCCCTCAAAAGCGGCTATGAGGCCTATCCTAGATGAAATCTGAGAGGTCATCCGTATGCTCGGGCAGCGCATAATAATATGCCTCGAGAGCAATTAGTGGCATGTTGAGTGAGGTTCACGTGTCACGAATCTGAGAGGCAAGTTTCTGTTTGAATTTATTTCCGAGATGGGCCTTTGCTTACTAAATCAAGACGTTAAGCCGGTAACCTTTGACGGACCAAGGGGAAGCTCGAGTATAGACGTTACCCTATGCACTTCCGATATGATTTGTCTCATTCAGGGATGGAAGGCGGACTTCAACACTAGCAGTGACCATGCAACCATTAGATTTAAGATCAGTTCACTTGAATCAATGAGAATATCACGTATTAACTACATTAGCAGAAATGCTGACTGGGAGAAATTCAAGAAGGAGTTGGAGAGAATAAAAACTGGCGTAATAGGGAGAATTGAGTTCCCGGTTAGTCGGAGTGATATTGATAGAGAGGCTGAAGCGATGGGTAAAGCAATTACAGATGCAGCCGACATATCTATTAAAAGAGCGAAAGCCATCGCACATCCCAAGCCGTGGTGGTCTAAAGAAATTGAGCAAGCCCGTAGGATCAAGAACAGTGCTAGGAGAGCATACCAACGGTGCAATCATCCGCAGATGAAGAAGGCCATGAAATCCCTGTACAAGACGGTTAATAAGAAATACATAAGGAAGGTCAAGAGTGCGAAGAGGAAGTCCTGGAGAGAATTTGTCGAGGATACGACAGGAGATGGCCCATGGGGGATAGCATATAAGTGTATCAAGGGAAAATCCCAAGCCTACTCTGCCTTACCCGCAAGCGAAAATGAAGGTATACACCCTAGGAGTATTGATACCGCAGCGAAGAACATGCTTAGGGCAATGCTGGGTGAGGATAACGCGGCCCCATCAGGCCAAGGTATGGCTGAAGGGTGGGATTCACTTGATGTCGAGATGGCAGTAGACAGCCTGAACACCAATGGGGCACCTGGAGGAGACGGGATAAGCCCCAAGATGCTGCGCGAGGCCGTAAACATAATAGGAACTGAGTTTACCGCACTCCTAAACAGTTGCCTTGAGGTAGGGCACTTCCCACGGTGCTGGAAAATGGCCTCCATAATAATTCTTAACAAGAATGGCCCAAGAGACCTGGCAGTTTCAAACAGCTTTAGGCCTATATGCCTACTCCCAATCATGGGCAAAGTGTTAGAGAAGTTGGTTAAGAAAGGAATAACAGAGTACATTATCCCGAAGATCAGCGAGCGGCAGTTCGGAGGCATTAAAGGAAGATCCACAGAGCTTGCACTCAAAACATTGATAAGTGAGGCAAGCCAGGGTATCGAAAGATATGCCGTGGCTGTAAGCATTGACATTGCCGGGGCATACGATAATCTGTGGTGGCCCAGAATACTTAAGGAGCTCCAGGGCATGGATCTACCAAGCAACCTCTATAGCATTATAAGCAGCTTCCTTGAGGACAGGAAAGCATACCTGAGGGATATACGAGGAGTTGAGGTCGCCCTTGATGTGGAGATGGGCAGCCCACAGGGGGACCCTTGTTAAAAAACATTCATATGAAAGCCCTCCTAAAAGTACAGAGGATCCTGCTACTAAGACTAATAAGAGGGTATAGGACAATATCCTACGAAGGGGCTAACGTAATCGCTGGAATTGCGCCGATAGATTTAGTTATCAAGGCCAGGATAGCCTTAACTCAAAAACTTAAAGGGTGGACTCTCTCAGATATAATCCCAAATAGCTTAATGGCCAAATTAGATATTCCAGGAGAAGACCCAAATCTTAAGAAAAGACTAAAAGATGCAACATGGGAATGGATCATTGATGAATGTGAGGCTGCATGGAGAGCTACATCCAAGGCGTCCATCACTAAAAAATTCTTCCCCACAATCAAGGCAAGGCTCGAGAGAGACTGGTTGTTGGTGGACCACCACACAACGCAGTACCTCTCGGGCCATGGTGACTTAAATGCATACCTGCACAAGCATAAAAAGAAGCAAAGTCCCATTTGTAGATGCGGAGAGGAGGCGGAGGATGTAGATCATGTAATAAAAAAATGCAGACTGTATGAATGTGGCCGTGAGAAGCTGATGAGGCGGTGTTACGATAACGGACTTGACCTAAGGAGTATGGTGGAGACGGAAGAGACCTTCCAAGCATTCAAAGAATACATAGTAGCTGTAGCAGCAGGAAAGAAGAATTGAGCATAAATAAAGTGTAGAAAATAAATAAACCATTAAAGGTTAAAGGTTACCCAATCCTAGTTCTCATTGGCAATGACGCGCCGTGTCAGGTGCCAAAAAAAAAAATAAAATAAAAAAAAAAATAAAATGTACTTCGTGCACAGGAGTCTGGAGTTGGCCGATTTTGTCTCTGTAGCAGGTTTTGGAATAACATGGATAAAAAGCATATAAAATAATTTGATATAAATGCCGCCACCCGGGGCGCCGGGACCTCCCATTTCAGTGGCGATGGTGGGGGTCACTCTGTTAGCCACTGGAGCATGGAGAACATCAGTATGGAGGGAATCCGTAAAGTCGAGGATAAACCCTTCAAAGCAAGAGTCAGTCTATCAAGATCGCCGAATGTGGAAGAAATTAGCAAAGAGATAATGAAAGAAATAAGACGAGATGAGTCGAGCAATAGCAGCGGCTCTAAGCCTAGTTTCAGTCAAGAGGCCAATTCTAGCAAGGATCAGAGAAAATATGGGAAAAACGTTAGCTCCCCATCTCTGACTGATGTTAACGTCGCTGAGAAGACGCTGCAACTCAAAAATCCTAAAAGGCTCAGGATCGATCTGGGCAGGAACCAGGATGGGAAAAGAAAAAAGGAAGAGCTCAGCAAGATGGCCATGACAGAGGTTGGTGAGGCCAAGGAAATAGGAGTTCACCTTCAGTCTTTCGTCAAGGATCCGGAAAAAAAGATCAATAAAAAGAATCAAGCGCACATTAATGCTAACATCCATAGGCTTATTCAGATTATTGAAATGTCGTCCGAGCAAATTCTGGTGTCTGAGCAAGTTCCACCTAAAGGTGAAGCAAGCGGTTCAACCCCACTTACCCATAGAAAACGCGTCGAGAAAAGCGAACTCGCTGCCGAAGTAGTCAAGTTGATAAAGCCGGATATAGAGGCAGCGGTTGAGAAGGCGTGCAGCGCCATGATTAAACAAGTAAATGATAGGATTAATTTGCAAGCCTCATACAGCCAGATGAGTGGCAATGGTCGGTCGGGAATAGAAAGGATCCCCTCCCCTGATCCGCTGGAGGATAACGGAAACGCTATGGATAATGATGCCAAAGGATGGACCGATGTGAGAAATCTCAAAAAAAAGCGAACAAGGGATTGAACACGACACCTGCATCGCATACTAGGATCTTAACCAAGGCAGGAATACAACGCAGTGTCCCGTCAGCTGACGCAAAGGCAATTCCCAGCCCCTCTTCTACAATTAGAATAGAGTTAATCCAAGAAGGGATCAGTTGCCCAGGGGAAAAAGCCGAAGCACTGTCAGCGATTGCGGAGGAGATAGATCCGAGCGCGTTGGACAAAGACATCAAAGAAATGCGCTTTGCCAAGGAAGGGGCTCTGTTTATAAAAGTAGGGAACCATAGGGCTGCGAAACAGCTCACTGAAAGTATATCAAAATCCGAGTTTGGGAGTAACATAAAGGTCTCACAGGTTCCTCGTAGGCTCCCAAGGGTAGTGGTAGTGGGCGTGCCAAGATCGTGGGACCCAGGAAAAATTGAAGGCAAACTTAGGGAACGAGTCAAGCTCCTAGATCCTAACACCAAATCTAGTATATCGATAAGAGCTTTGTTCCAAAGAGGGCAAAAATTTGTGCACATAGGCCAATGGGTGGTTGAAACGGACCCAGTGTCTAGGACGCACCTCATCAAGGAGAGGTTTAACGCTGGCCTGTACAGGATGATCTGTTATGATTATATCGAAGAGCCGAGGTGCAATAAGTGCCAAAAATACGGCCATATTGGTAAAGCATGTCTAAGCGTTCATGATATATGTGCGTGGTGCTCAGGCACGCACCAGACCAAAGTCTGCCAAAACAGACAAAACGAGCCTAAGTGCAAGAACTGTGTCGATGCCAGAATAAGATTCAACCATCCAGCATACGACCCCAAGTGCCAGTAATAGTTAAGGTTCCTAGGCAGGGTTGTGAAACGAACAGAGTATGGAGCGTCAAGTGAATAGACGGCGTGGATCGGGCCAGGAAATTGATGTAATACAGATCAACTTAGCAAAAAGCAGATACGTGGCAGAAGAGGTGTGGAGGATGAGTGAACGAAACTCAATCATTGCTGTCCAGGAGCCACCAGTAAACGAAGGCAGGTTGATCACAGTCCCGAGCCACGCAAGATATGTGTGCCGTGCTGATAACGGCAGGAGGGTCAAGGCTGCAGTCGTGGAGATGGGTGCTGCGATGGAAATTGTGGGGCACTATGGTATAAGCTCGTGTCACGTTGCGGTTATGACAGTTAAAGCCAAGCCGCACCAGATCCATGTGGTATCTGCGTACCTTCCCCCAAAAGCGGCTATGAGGCCTATCCTAGATGAAATCCGAGAGGTCATCCGTATGCTCGGGCAGCGCATAATAATATGCCTCGACAGCAATTCGTGGCACGTGGAGTGGTGTTCACGTGTCTAATCTGAGAGGTAAGATTCTGTTTGAATTTATTTCCGAGATGGGACTGTGCTTACTAAATCAAGAAGTTAAGCCGGTAACCTTTGACGGACCAAGGGGAAGCTCGAGTATAGACGTTACCCTATGCACTTCCGATATGATTTGCCTCATTCAGGGATGGAAGGCGGACTTCAACACTAGCAGTGATCATGCAACCATTAGATTTAAGATCAGTTCACTTGAATCAATGAGAATATCACGTATTAACTACATTAGCAGAAATGCTGACTGGGAGATATTCAAGAAGGAGTTGGAGAGAATAAAAACTGGCGTAATAGGGAGAATTGAGTTCCCGGTTAGTCGGAGTGATATTGATAGAGAGGCTGAAGCGATGGGTAAAGCAATTACAGATGCAGCCGACATATCTATTAAAAGAGCGAAAGCCATCGCACATCCCAAGCCGTGGTGGTCTAAATAAATTGAGGAAGCTCGTAGGATCAAGAACAGTGCCAGGAGAGCATACCAACGGTGCAATCATCCGCAGATGAAGAAGGCCATGAAATCCCTCTACAAGACGGTAAATAAGAAATACATAAGGAAGGTCAAGAGTGCTAAGAGGAAGTCCTGGAGAGAATTTGTCGAGGATACGACAGGAGATGGCCCATGGGGGATAGCATATAAGTGTATCAAAGGAAAATCCCAAGCCTACTCTGTCTTACCCGCAATCGAAATTGAAGGTATATACCCTAGGAGTATTGATACTGCAGCGAAGAACATGCTTAGGGGAATGCTGGGTGAGGATAACGCGGCAATCGACACTCCGGCCGATAAATGCGTAAGAGAGCAAGTTAGGGTTCCATCAGGCCAAGGTATGGCTGAAGGGTGGGATTCACTTGATGTCGAGATGGCTGTAGACAGCCTGAACACCAATGGGGCACCTGGAGGAGATGGGATAAGCCCCAAGATGCTGCGCGAGGCCGTAAAGATAATTGGAACTGAGTTTACCGCACTCCTAAACAGTTGCCTTGAGGTAGGGCACTTCCCACGGTGCTGGAAAATGGCCTCCATAATAATTCTTAACAAGAATGGCCCAAGAGACCTGGCAGTTTCAAACAGCTATAGGCCTATATGCCTGCTCCCAATCATGGGCAAAGTGTTAGAGAAGTTGGTTAAGAAAGGAATAACAGAGTGCATTATCCCGAAGATCAGCGAATGGCAGTTCGGAGGCATTAAAGGAAGATCCACAGAGCTTGCACTCAAAACGTTGATAAGCGAGGCAAGCCATGAAAGATACCCCCGTGGCGTATGAAAGATACGCCGTGGCTGTAAGCATTGACATTGCCGGGGCATACGATAATGCGTGGTGGCCCAGAATACTTAAGGAGCTCCAGGGCATGGATTTACCAAGCAACCTCTAAAGCATTATAAGCAGCTTCCTTGAGGCCAGGAAAGCATACCTGAGGGACATAGGAGGAGTTGATGTCGCCCTTGATGTGGAGATGGGCAGCCCACAGGGTTCTGTCCTCGGGCCGTATCTTTGGCTAGTAATAATAAAGGGATTACTTGTCCTCCTTGAACGTCGAGACTATAAAGTTATTGCGTACGTGGATGATATAGCCGTGATTGTTAAGGAAACGTCGAGGCAAAAACTTCAGAATGCAGCAAATGCAGCGATGAGGCTGGTGACCGATTGGACGAGGGAAGCTAGGATGAAGATAGCTGCTGGTAAAACGCAAGGACTCCTAATAAGGGGTAAAATCGACGTAGGCCACCCTCTTAGGATATATGTGGAAGAAAGGAGAATAGAGTTCCCAGAAGAGGTGACGTATTTGGGAGTGAGCTTCGGGCAGGGTCTCGCATTTCACCCTCATATTGACCGAATTCTTAGCAAGAGTAACAACGTCCTCAACATTCTTGGTAGGATGTCAGGTGCGTTATGGGGGATGAAATTTAAACCATCGATCCAGATGTATAAAGCGTCAGTATATCGACGTACGCGGTTGCCGCTTGGGGACCCTTGTTAAAAAAACATTCATATGAAAGCCCTCCTAAAAATACAAAGGATCCTGCTACTAAGACTAATAAGAGGGTATAGGACAATATCCTACGAAGGGGCTAATGTAATCGCTGGAATTGCGCCAATAGATTTAGTTTTCAAGGCCAGGATAGCCTTAACTCAAAAACTTAAAGGGTGGACTCTCTCAAATATAATCCCAAATAGCTTAATGGCCAAATTAGATATTCCAGGAGAAGACCCAAATCTTAAAAAAAGACTAAAAGATGCAACATGGGAATGGATCATTGATGAATGGGAGGCTGCATGGAGAGCTACATCCAAGGCGTCCATCACTAAAAAATTCTTCCCCACAATCAAGTCAAGGCTCGAGAGAGACTGGTTGTTGGTGGACCACCACACAACGCAGTACCTCTCGGGCCATGGTGACTTCGAGGCATACCTGCACAAGTATAAAAAGACGCAAAGTCCCATATGTAGATGCGGAGAGGAGGCGGAGGATGTAGATCATGTGCAGACTGTATGAATGTGGCCGTGAGAAGCTGATGAGGCGGTGTTACGATTACGGACTTGACCTTAGGAGTATGGTGGAGAAGGAAGAGACCTTCCAAGCATTCATGTGTCAGGGGCCAATTTAATAATAAAATAAATAAAATAAAAAAAAAATAAAAAAATAAAAAAAAAAGTAAAAAAAAAAAAAAGAAGGTTAGAGATGGTTGGATGGTTAGAGATGGTTTGGGATGGTTAGAGATGGTTAGGGATGGTTAAGGTTGGTTAGAGGTGGTTAGGGATGGTTAGAGATGGTTAGGGATGGTTAGGGTTGGTTAGAGGTGGTTGGATGGTTAGAGATTGTTCGGGAATGGTTAGAGATGGTTAGGGATGGTTAGAGATGGTTAGGGGTTTTTAGAGATGGTTAGGGATGGTTAGATGGTTAGGGGTGGTTAGGGATGGTTAGGGTTAGTTAGAGGTGGTTAGGGATGGTTTGTGATGGTTAGAGATGGTTAGGGATGGTTAGGGTTGGTTAGAGGTGGTTAGGGATGGTTAGGGATAGTTAGGGATGGGTAGGGGTGGTTAGGGATGGTTAGAGATGGTTGGATGGTTAGAGATGGTTAGGGATGGTTAGAGATGGTTAGGGATGGTTAGGGTTGGTTAGAGGTGGTTAGGGATAGCTAGGGATGGTTTTTATTGATAGATCTTTCCTACTCGAAATATCTCTCAGGGATGGGTATGGATGGTTTTTACTGATAGACCTTTCCTACGCGAGATATCTCTTAGGGTATATTTCTAAATAAATATTTTTACGTAAAGCTGAGAGTTATTCCTAGTCCCTGACTCAAAGAAATTCAGTTAGACTACACGGTAACTTTAGAATAATCTGTGTCAAATTATTGTTAATGCATAAATAAATAAATTTGATAGAGTATACGGCTGAGCTTAGAGACAACAATTATATTGATAGGTAATATATTTCAAGAAGGCACGATTATAGATACATATATAATGAGAAGTAGATAACTCCAAGAAATAATTATTTAACCGTGACAATTATAATATTCACGAGAGCATAGGACAAGTCATTTTGTTTTAAACAATGTCCATCAGATAACACAATTAATGACGTCACTGGCCGTGACACTATCCCATTCGATATGCAAATAAGCATAATCAGGTCCACGTGGAACAATTAAATCACCTTCGTTGTCATTGAAAGATGATGCAGCATCGCTCGTGTGAATTCCAGGCACGGCAGCGTCTATCGTCCGGATTTCATGAGCTTATGGAGGAAATCTGCTTATGTCGTTTGTTTGATGAAGCAATCCGGAGATGCTGAAAAATTTGGATCATCAGATCAACCCTTAAAAAGGAGAGTACCTTTGACGAGACCGACAACAAAACTGCTTTAACCTTTAATTTTCAGAGAATTTAAAATATTAGGAGAGAAACCCCATAAAACGAAAATAAAAAGAAAGTAATCAAATTATTAAAAACTGGAAAAAGGAAGTTAATAAAAAAAAAGTGAAATTAAATATTTCGATAACATATTTTTGTAATATTTAATAAAATGACAAAGAATTCTTTGGAAAATCCATATTTCCTCTAAGATGATAGATTTTAAACAGCTAATCTACAGTAGCCATGAATGATCTTGCCAGTCTAGACGTGACCCGGTAAGACGGTAATGATTTATTATTTTAAGCTCTCCCGGAGAGACAGCAAAAAGTCGAGAAACATGTAGGGCGAATTAAAGGATTATTAAAAAATAATGTGTAGTTCATGAAATTTGAACTTTTGCTACATGAAAACCAAAAAATCTATCTGATTTAGTTAAAATATTTTTCATTCATTTGACATTCGTTAAAACTAAAATATATAAATTCTTGTTGCATTTAGGGTACAGGAAGTATTAAAAAAAAATAAAAAAAAGATTGATTATGATTAGGGATTTTTAGGATAAAATAATCATCCATTTAGGTTTTTGCAAAAGGCATAATAGGACCTTTTAGGTTTTTATTTAAAAATCCATTTTAGGTTTTTTAGGTCATAAAGATGTTACAAATAGGTACAAAAAATAGGTCTTTTTAGGTTTTTATTCAAAAATCCACTTTAGGTTTTTTTAGGTGATAAAAATGTTTCAATAGGTTAAAAAAATAAGTTCAACCTATTATAATTTATCATTAATAATTTTGATTAGTTTAAGAAGGGAAAAAAAGATAATTAAATAAAAATAAAACGGAAATATGATTTTTTTTTTTTTTTTTTTTTTTTTTTACGGCGCATCTACATGTAGGTCATTAGCGCTGACATCCAGGGTGCAGTAAGGAATTTTCCCAGCGATCCCTGAGATGAGAAAATTCCTGCCGGAGGTGGGAATAGAACCCACCATCTCCCGCTTATGAATCCAAGGCGCTAGCCACTAGACCACGGGATACCCCAATATGAATTATTATTTAAAAAAAAAAAGAATAAGTAATCCAAATATTCACCAAAATATTTATTTAAAAAACAAAGTGAATGAAATTTATATAAATATAATACATTTTAGAAAAAAAAAACCTGAAATGAATTAAATAATTTAATAAAACATACATTAATCTAAAAATAAATATGTTGAGGAAATTTTTAAGTTTCTCTGCTAGAGAGTTCCAACATCTAAAGAACATAAGGAAGAATTTCACTACCTATAAAAAGGTACAGGTAGAGGTAAAGGTGGTATTATGAGCCCCTTCAATGTCTATTCATATGCCGGCCATACACGAGCATTCTTTCCTGCAGGAAAGATGAATCCGCACGGAAAGAACGCCAGTGTATGGGTAAGGAAGAAAAGCGTGCCGGTCGGGTTATCCCTTCAGTCGGCTCCCTTTGACATAATCCGTTTAGTTTTCCTCTCGTTAGTGGGCGCTCGTCTTTCCTCTCAGATTCCACTGTATCCTGCAGGATTGCGTGTCAGTCCTTACTAGTCAAATATTTCTATGGCTTTAAATCTTACATTTTTAAGAATTTTTAAAGTGCTGCATTTCAAAAACTAATGAACATAACAACATAAAAGTTGGTACTTTTACTCATGTCCATTACTACAATATACTCACAAGTTTCATCAAAATTTGTCAACCTTGGGTGTCGAAATGCATTTTGGCTGGATGATTTGGCTTGTAATATCCCAAAAGTAAATACCCTATTCAATTCGTAATTTTTTTAGTTGTGTTAATAAATTATAAAACATCTTCTTAAGATTATTTCTACCAGGGTTCGAAAATTCAAGTTACCTTTTATTTTTAAAAAGTTTAAGTTAAACTTATATGTATTTTTTTATTTTACTTGTAGTTTTTATTGAACATGAACTTTTTCATTAGGAAAATGTTTGGATAAAGTTAGGCATTTTAAAAATGTTAACCAAATAACTTTTTTCATAAAAGTTCACTACAAACATTTGTTGTTGTAGATTACAATTTTTTAAATATATGAATTGATTTTAAAACACAAAATTAATTTTAACAATTTGAAATCAATAACTGATGACTGATGGAATGTAATATAACTATATATAACTATATACATATATATATATATATATATATATATATATATGTTTATATATATATATATATATATATATATATACATATGTATATAAACATATGAAATCTAATATATATATACATATATATATATATATATATATATATATATATATATATATATATACATATGTAATATAAATATATATTCACCAACTGACATGGCAGCAATTGCTACCACTTTCCTTCGGTCCATCTTTAATCCTGCGGGATTGGATGAGAGGACACGCTTTTCCTTCAAAGGACAGCAATCCTTCTGAAGGCGAGAGGAAAGCCCCCATACACGAACACTCTTTCCTGCCGGATAGATTTTAGTCAACAATACTCACGGATTGCTATTTCTCGTTAGTGGGCACGAGAGGATTATATTCCTCTCGCCGTTCCTTACGGATGGAACGGCGGGACAACTTGAGAGGAAAGATTGCAGGAAAGTCTTGCCGTTAGTGACCACGAGAGGAATATAATCCTCTCGGCCTTTCCGTAAGGATTACACTGAAAGGAAAGAACGTAGGGAAAGAATGCTCGTGTATGGGCTGCGCGCTCATTTTGGCGGTGATAATTTCAAATGACAGTCCATTAAAGGCTTTCGCCACTGGAGCGATCTTGCTCAGTTCCAGTTGATAGTTTGTGCGTAAAAATGTTTTATTTGCTTTCTTGATCTGAAAAACTTTGAGAGTTAATTAATTTGCTTATAATTACAGTATATGTCCATTCAAAATCCATCTAGTTCCTTATTGACTAGTGTAAAGGACCTAAGAGATTATTTCTGTGAAGATACAATGTAATTTTTCAAGTAACAATGAATCGTTATGCGTGTTCAAATGCCAACATGGCAAGGGTTGTAATATGAGCCCCCTAACTTAAGGAATCTGTAATGTTCACAGAGTGGCTTACCAACTGTGTAAAGAAATTGAATTGAGCACCAATTCACAAGAGATGGGTTAGTTGGATGAGCTTGGTTCATGAATCGCCACAAGAATGTTTTGAAACAGCTGCAACATCGTTTTCAATACCTAATTGATTTAACAAAGAAGCAGTCGACAATTTCATTGATATCCAAGAAGCCGAGTATCTCAAACACAACTATCTAGCTGATAGGGTGTTTCATGTGGATGAGGCTGGAATATCAGTAGTTCAAAGTAAAATCCCTCGAATCATTTGGTAGAGAGGAAAGAATCTTTTACCTCCATTCTTGATTTTCCCCCAGGAAAATATGGGACTATCAGATAACCTCGGAAAACTGTGGGTACAACGAATCTGCGAAATGTGGGCACAAAATGACCGCGCTGGCTGTGACAAGGACGTTTATGTTTGTGATTTTTGCAAATAGACGGAAAAGTCATACAGCAATTAAATGGTTCCTTAATAATGCTTTCCAAGTTACCTTATAAATTATTTTCTACTTTGTAATGCATTTTCAAGATTTTTTAATAAATGAAAATGTCATAAATAAGTCATTTTATTTCTCTTTCTTAGGGGCTCATATTACCAGCACGAAAAGATTTACTAACAAATTGACATTCGTCGAATTTCTTTTCTTTTTTTTTTCATATACTTAAAGTTACCGAAAAAAGTTTTTATTTAATAAGAATGTTCACGAAATATTGTAGTAAAAGCTATGAACGAATATTCTAAAAAAACTTCATAGGCAATTAGAAAAAAAAAGGGAAAAACAAATTGGGTGCTCATAATACCACCTTCTCCTCTACCTTTAGTTAGGTTTAACTATGTTAAAAACCAAATAATTAAATCTTGGAAAAATGTAAAAGGGAAAATATGAAACTAAAACGGGTTATTAGAGCCTTATTAGGGTCACTCCCTTATAGGTGCCCAGGTTTTCGATGGTGAAACTCTTCCTTTTGCCTTAGAGAACTGTCTTAAAGGCGGAGAAAGAAAAAGATGCACCCGTTGACGTCACAAGACGTCATAGCGGAGTATTTCATCGCATCTTTTAGCTCCAGTGTGGACGATTCCAATTTTACAAAGAGATTTGGAAGATCAGAGAAATGTGCTCTTAGGAATGCGAGTGCACCAAGAATCTCGTTGCTCTGGAGGAACATCGAAGCCTTAGAAATGGCAGCTGCTTCATTCATATCCAAAGCGTCAACAACATTTTTTTTATTTTTTCTCCAGCGTGTTAAAATGGGTTCTGGTGGAAGCGACACTCCTAGCAAATTTTCCCTGAACGTCTGGACCAGGAAGATGCTTTTAAGGAACTTTGTTTGATTGAGGAAATGAGTTCATTGAATTGTATTTTCTATTTTAAGGATTAGGTCTGTCTAGGTCATTCCATCGCTATTTAGGTGATATCATCCTGAATAGGTTTTTTTAGGTTCTTCCAAATTTGCACGAATGATACTACAAGACGCGAATCACATAAAAAACCTATCATTATCATGTTTAGGAGAAATGAAGAAAATAGGTGAAAACCTAAGAATCCGGTCCCTAATTATGATATACTAGCTGGCCTGGCAAACATTGTCATATCATTTATTGCTAGTGCTTATTTTGGTAGTGATAAAAAGCTCGAGTAATGTTATGCACTATAATAAAAATTATTTCTTGAACTAATTTTTATTGTTTATTCCACCTTAACTACATCTATTGGGCTATATCGGTAGCTAATAAAAATGTTAAAAAAAAAACAGGCATCTTTGGTATAATTATTATTTCAAATACATATAATAAACAGTTCCTCAAGAAGTATTCCGCTACTTCTTTTTTTAATAAATTAAAAGAGGAAAATATGGTGGGAGTGAGTAACATTCGCTAGAAATTGACATCGTCGCTTTCTGTTAAAGAACACAATAGTACCGATTTAGCATAAAAAATGTATCTAATTTCTATTCTTAGCTTTTCAAATCATAAAGTGGTTAAATGCAAACAACAAAGCGATTGATTTTTCAGTTATTTTTTCCTCGAGGAACAATAACTATTTCTATCCTTATACGATAAAGTTCTTTACGGCATTGCAAGCCCGGAGTGCAGGGTACTACTTCTGCAACTAGAGCACGTAGCAGCAGGTAATAACCTGAGCAAAGGTCCCCATAACCCGTTATTTAGTGTAACCTTCTTGTAGGTGGATTGGTCCGATTATAGAGTGATACTCCTTTTCAAGGTGGTTTAAGCCAAAATTAAGGTTTATTGTTCTCTAGGACATTTTAGCCTTCAGAACTTCCTCCTTGGGTTTATTATGTCTAGACTTTATCCAGACTTGACTATAATTATTGCAAGTTTTATTTTCTTGGGACTTGTCTGTAAGAGAGTAACACATTTAATTTCCGTCGGAATAGGTGCACGGTTTTGTTGCTTTGGTTAGGTGACAAAGAATATAATAAAGTGCTACCAATCCAACATTCAGCAAATGCAATAACAGGCTCTGTGGAATTTCCACGCGTGCATACACCATCAAAATGTACAAGCTCGAAGAATCCTAGCCTCCCCCTTTACTCTTATCCCATCCAGCTATATTGCCAGTTATCCCCTCAATTATAAGATAACAATACATTTTGCCTAACATTTCAAGCCTCACACCCACTGTCGCTCATTTTTTATTAAACAATGTGTTTTAATTTTGCCGACATTTCAAGCCTCACACCCACTGTCGCTCATTTTTTATTAAACAATGTGTTTTAATTTTGCCGACATTTCAAGCCTCACACCCACTGTCGCTCATTTTTTATTAAACAATGTGTTTTAATTTTGCCGACATTTCAAGCCTCACACCCACTGTCGCTCATTTTTTATTAAACAATGTGTTTTAATTTTGCCGACATTTCAAGCCTCACACCCACTGTCGCTCATTTTTTATTAAACAATGTGTTTTAATTTTGCCGACATTTCAAGCCTCACACCCACTGTCGCTCATTTTTTATTAAACAATGTGTTTTAATTTTGCCGACATTTCAAGCCTCACACCCACTGTCGCTCATTTTTTATTAAACAATGTGTTTTAATTTTGCCGACATTTTGACTTTAAATCCAAGCCTTTATCACAGCGATAAAAACATTGAGAACCGTAGCTCGCGAATGTGAAATTCACCTTTTCTGTTAAAGACCTACTTTAACTTTTCACTTTAGAATACTTTTAGCTAGTTACATTAAACAAAACATATTTTTTCGTTATTAACAGCTGATAGCATTATTATGTGAACCCCATCTTCACATGCGTTTGTTACGCATTCCGAATTTTCCTAAATAGGAAAAATAGTTAGGCTCTTTTATGATCTTAATGGGAGGCGCGATAGCCATGAGAGTTGAAGCGTAAGCACTCCTTGTCTAAGGTTTTGAGTTCCACAAGGAATTTTTGGCTTTTGCTTCGGAAGATAAGAAAATACATGAGCTATATCTTAGGGAATCCTTGAGGTAAATGAACCGATTGTCACCCCTGCTATAATTCCTTCCCAAGGCACATAAGCCTTTTATACCCTACACACAGACAAATATGCCTGATAGCGTTCAAATCGGCTCCATCTGAGAAACTCCCTACAAATGTTTTTAGAGATGTAGCGGGTTTAACCCTATGTATTCAATTAAAAAATATTTTAAACGTCATTTCCTAATGTGAACATTTTACTTCCAAAACATCTTTCTGTTTACTTGAGCATACCGAGTATCATTACAATATAACAAAAACTTCGATCGCAAGGGGCATTATAATATTAATACATCATGTTCGGAGTGCCCCTCCCCCCCCCCACCAGTTTGGCGGCTTATGCCGGATAACGAACTCATCTAATCGTTTGTAATGGTAATGCTATAAATCAAGATTCGTGGCGAAAGAACAAATATTTTTTATGCAATTGCCTTAAAACACACACACACACACACACATATATATATATATATATATATATATATATATATATATAGAGAGAGAGAGAGAGAGAGAGAGAGATTTTATATATACATTACAATCTTCCTGTGTTTTTCTCTCAACAATTCTATCACGTCGCACATTCCGAAAGTATATGTTTTTCTCTACAGTATATATTGCAAATGCCACAAGTCCTGTAGGGAGATATCCGTGTGTTCGTCTATTGTTGCCTGAGTCGACTGTATTGCCACAATAGCTAGAAGTCCACTCTTCAGTTGAATTTTTGATGGTTCGTAATTTACTGCCTGTCAGTCAAGTCCAGCTGTCTGAAATTTATTCATTTATTTCTGACATTTATTCTGTATTAATAACGCCAATCTTATATGTCTAAAAGGAAATCATCTTCAAAGTTTATTCCTTTCGAAGCCTCAGACAGGACCGAATAAAAAAAAAAAAAAAATCGACCTTGGCATAAAAGCCTTACTAACACAATAAATTAGATATATAGGTCTGTACAAGACGAGAACGGAAGCATACAGAAACGCCGATAAGGATGGCGGCTGTTAAGCAACATTAAAGTGTTTGTATTGTGAAGGTTGACAATAGATTGGCACCCCTGATAGCTGATATCAGATCCCTTATCATTGATATCTCTGAGAGGGGAAGGTGGGGAGGAAGGTAATAACGTGGTGGGGGTGGTGACCACCAAGTTGTCAGCATCTCCTGTCTTCCAGCTCAGATTCATTGAGGAGTCCAAACCTGGTGCGGCAGGAACTCTATCATTGATACAAGCAGTCGGGGAACCTCTCGTCAACAATATACATAAACAAGGTTATTAAAAAGTTCTTTATTTTTTTTAAGATATTTTTTATTTATTTATTTTTAGAAGCATTCATAAATTTCATAATTTCTGTTTCAATGCAATTGAACAATTTAATATTATTAGCACTTTCCGAGTTAATGCAGCTATTGATGTTGTACTCATAAAAAAATGTCTTCATATTTTCTTCGATCCTGTATATCGCACTAGTATTTCTGAAGTGACAAGTCAACTGAAAATGTGTCACTCTTGCCTATGGCTAAGCATTAAGACAGGAAGAGTGACATAAGTGCCCTCTGGTGTACAAGCTCTGAACCTACATACAGTTTTGATGGTTGATAAAGACATATTTACCATGTCTTTCATAGTCATAACTATGACGGTGTGGACAAAACCCAAAACCAATTTTTGAGTTGTTTCACTTTACAAATACTAGTGCGATATATATTAGATTTTATTAAATACTGGTTCCCTTTAAACTAAACTAATATGTTTGTTCTTGCCAATTAATATAAAATTACAAAGTCCTACCCCTTAAAAATATTTGTTCGACAATAGAAATAGGCCTTTTATAGGGTAAAATAAGTTCCAATCAAAAATCAAGCTTGATAAGGATTTCCCGGCAAAATCGTTTAAGTTACCGATGACAACACTTTCGTTACACTTTTGCGCCACCCGTTACGCAAAAATTGGATTACCCGAGAATATGACATTTTCATTTCAAAATTTGATATTTCTTAACACACTCCGGATCTTCTGAAGCTATTTATTTCCCTTCATTTATGTTAATTCTTACTTTTCTTATAGTTTTTTAGATTTCGAAAACTGTTATGATTTCGTGGAACGTGAACATTCGAAACCCTGATAATGCTACTTGTAAATTATGTCAGGCGGAAATAGTGCTTTAAACATTTTCGTTTCGTATCATTGTATGCTTTCAACAATTTTTGCGCGGGTTTTTGAATGCGTTTATATTGCATAAAATCATCAATAAAGAAGAAGGTTTTTTTTTTTTTTGTTTTTTTTTTTTTTTTTGTTTTTTTTTTGTAATAATTTCATTTCTTGAGAACTAACAGAAATCTAAAAGAGACGGTGGATTGTTTACTCCTGTATATATCGACTCAACTCACATTAAGGGCATAAAAGAAAGTTTAGTGACACTATTCAAGCTTTTAATTTTATGTAGCAGTTGATCATGTTTAAGATTAAAATGAGTTTCTAAATTTAAGTTGTAAGGAAAAATAGATAGATTTTGTAAACGAATTTTTATGAGATTCTACTTTAAGCTTTCTAAACCGTAACTTAGCTAAACATTTAATAAAACACGCTAAGATGAAGCTTCTTTTCTTATATGATTCTTAAGTTTACTAAGAGAGTCTTGAAACTGTTAAATATTATGTTTCCTGATTTATTATAGGCTAAAACTGCATATTTTGTCCGCGGTTAATGATTCTAATGAAATTCGGAACTATTTCTTTAAAAGGTGTTATTAATGCATTTATATCAGTGCACTTATATTATATATATATATATATATATATATATATATATATATATATATATATATATATACAAAGGATTATTAAGAGATATTGAAAAAAATAGCAATACGATATACAACTCAAATGATTTAAATATTTTTAAGCACTGATTTCTCCGACTAAGATCGTCCTTTCATACAATTCGTATTTTAGGAGCTTTCGAACGGTTCCCCCTAAATTCACTATAATGTTCTTTGTCGTTTTCGAAATATTTAAGAAAACCTAAAAAAGTCTAAAAACTGATTATGGCTGTTATTAAATATTTTTGCTAATATTTCGTCAATTCCAAATGTAATCTTAGTTTTGATAAATGTGGGCCATGATCAAAACGATACATGTCAGTACAATGTTTTTGAGCGGCTGAAAAAATAATACTGTTTTCCCGCTTTTATGAAAGCCGCGGTTAAAATAGTTACAGCCATGAAAATAGTTACAGCCGATTTCCAACAGCAAACACCATATAAATAAATTAGATCGAAGCCTATTACCTCAAAACCTTAAGATCTAGGATTTTTTCGAACGAGTTTGACCAAATAAAACACTTTTCCTAAGGAGGGATTCTCCTGGTTAACGAGCATGATCTCTTAAACTAAACAACGCGTTTTTTGAACAAATTATATCAAAATCATTATTAAGGAAATAAGAAGGACTATCTAAAGTATTTTTTTTTATTTACTTATTTGAAGGGCTTCGCATATATGGCGATGAGCCCTAGTACACATTATAAAATAGATAATTTATTTGAATAGAGTTAATATTATTTCAATGTACGTTTAAACTTAATAAAAAAATAAATAACACACATAACATATACATCATTTAAATGTATAAATAACTTTAAATTAAATTTATTTATACTTAGAAATTTATATTTATTCATTGAAAGTTAAATTATGAGAGAACAGAATAAATTCCATAAGCAGTTCCATATTTAAGTATGCATTCACTCCGGTTTTGTGAACTTCCTTTCAAATATCACATATATAATTTTATTCCAAGAAAAAAAATATTTTAAATAATATCGAAACAGTTATGTAAATTGTTGTTATTTTTATGTTGTTAACTAAATCATTATGCACTTTTTTTTTAAATTATTTTGTAAATTTGCTAGATAATACATATGCTGCTAATAATTATACAAAGTCGACAGTGTTTTGTCTAATTTACTTAAAATGTAATTACATTTTACCTCATCTTAAAAAAAAAATATATTTTTATATAGTTACGTAATCGATTTCCCCAAATCTCGCATGCAGATTTTCCAAATAGGTAAGAGGATTAGAACAAAAAAAATCAAAGCCGTCTAAAAGGATAGATGAGGTTATTTTTCTATTCTTCAATCTTAATTTTTAATCTTGATAGGATAACGTAGCCCATCTCAAAATCCCTATTTTGAGTGCTTTAGCCCGATCTGGGGTAAAAGTTAGGAGTTCCCAATCTATTTTGATGACTAGAACGTGGAATGATTTCACCATAATCTTTCCAATTTAGGGAAACGGATAATCCCTAAACTACCCACAGAACCTTTACGGCTTTACACTCCAAGGCATAAACAAACAAATATCAACATTTTATAATGACTCAAAATTCTCGGATTATAATACACACTCCTCGTCAAAATAAAATCCCAACACCTATATATCTCGAGTTTTTTTTTAGTTTAACAGGTCAATCCATATTTTATTTTATTTATAGCAATGGGATTAGTCACATGAGAGTCAATCCATTTGAAATTGTCAGAAAAAAATAAACTGGTTGCTTGACCATTTTAGAAAAAAATTGATATATTTACCATAAATTACATATGGAATCAGCACTCCAAAACCATTTTTACTTTTCTTTAGAGTCAAAATTTTAATGAATTATTCAAGATTACGCATTGCTAAATATGCGCAAAAAGGACCATTTTCAAAACTTCATAGCTACGAAAGTACTCAAATATACAATTCGAAATTTTTACAGTAGTTTTATTTTAAAACTAAGTATAACATATCAAAAAACTAGATTTTTATCAAGCCCCCACTAGAGATATTAAAGTCTAAAGTTATCAAAAATTGCGAAAATGTGAAGTTTATAAATTTATAAAAACATAAGGGAACAAATATCAGGGTTAAGAGTAATTTTAATACATTCCCTTATTCTAAAAAAAAATACCCACAAAAACGACTTTTTGAGAAATTAAAACAGTTTTTAATGGCAGTTTTTAGGTATAGGACTGCCTAAATCAAAATAATCAAATAGTAAAGGATACATAAAAGATTATAAAGAAAACAATGATTTTTAAATTAGTTGTCTATTACTTACCAGTCCTGAGAACATGAGTTTTCCGTATGAGCTTATAAACTCAAAAATCGGCATGCGCGGTGAAACAAAGATGACCGCAATTTTCAAACAGTTGACTCTAAAAAAAAAAGTAAAAATTGTTTTGAACTACTGATTCCATATTTAATTGATAGTAATAATATCAATTTTCTCTAAATTGGTCAAGCAACCAACTTTGGACCTCTTGAAATGGATTCACTCATTCGGGATTATTCATATCATTGTTATGCATTGTGTGCCAAAAAATGAAGGATTAAAAATTTTTTGAATTGAATCCATTTTTTGTCTTTTTTTTTTTACCTTTCGCTGGACCCGTATATCAATTTCGTGCTTAATTTGGTCTATTCTTGTAATAATGAATTGTTTAAGTCGCCATAATTTACCAAAAATAATTACTCTTCACGAAGAAGGAACCTCTTTCCGTTACATTGTTAATTGCCTTGATTTTCATTACTTATCAATTTCAAAAGCCATAAAAAGGTACAGAGATGCCAGAAGTCACTCAAGGTGACCAAACTCGAGACTTATAAGTCACCGATCCCATTGACAATCTCCTTATATGAAGGATTGCCTAATCATATATTACACAAAAATAAAAAATAATTCTAAACAAAATTAAAAATAAAATACTTTTAAACATTTTTCATCCGGAAAATTATTAATTTTACAAGTAACAATTGCCTTTATTTCCTTATTATTATTATTGCCTTTATAGCAACGTATTACCATCTACTTGTTGGTATACTAATACAAAATATGTCATCGTAAGTCACGTTACAATATAATTTAAAGAATGTGTATAATGATTAATAGTAGGGAACGGATGTTCATGTATTTACATATTTTTTCTGATTCTCAAATCGAAATTTTCGATGGAATTCTGTACATTTTAAGTGATTTTAAAGCATTTTAACAGGTTTTTATTTTACATATTTTGTCAAAAATCCATATTTTTACATATTTTGCCATAAATACATATTTTTGCTACATATTTTGATATTCTTTTTATTTTTTAATTGAAAAAATAAAGGGGAAAACGAGAAAGTATGCTTTACACATTGAATCTAGATCAACGTGTCTTTCCTAATGCAAGAAGTAAAGGTGGCTGGCTGCCATGCTTCCCGCTAATGGTCGAGGAGCAGATGCGTTTTAAAAAAATATATAACAAATTATTGTTTAACAATCGTACTCTTCCTTTAATATACTCTCTAAAACAAGTGAATAAGCGAAAGAATTATTCCGATATCATATTTCAAACTCGAGATATAAAATAATAAATTTTCATCCTATTTTATTTTATTTCTTAGCTCCTAAGACGCATTGGACGAAACGCTCGGACACGTGTCGACTATTTTTCGATGCAAAATCACCAGACAAAATGGGCCTGATCGGTGACCCCACTACTGTATCAGACGGGCGTCATTTCACGTTAGACAAATTAAAAATGCATTTTGTTGCATACAATTTTCCAAAACAATGTTCATCTTTAGAAATTTTCAACTTTTTCCCCCCTTTTAAAATGAGCTCTTAATTCTTAATTCTTAATCAACTTTTGTTCTTTTCATTTATAATAACAGAGCTCGTACTAGTTATGTATGCTTTTCTTTTCAATATTTTATAGTATTTTTGGTATTTTTTACTAAATATTTTCAATTTTTTACTACATATTTCATTATAAATAGTTAAATATATATGTACATATTTCCAATTTTATTTTACATGAACATCCGTTCCCTAATTATTAGTTAACATAAACCAATAATAAAAATTTACCATAACTGTATCTATACCATTTAAACATTTTTCTCTTGGGAATAAAATTATGCATGCAGGTTTTTCAAGGAAAGTTCACAAAACCGCAATTACTTCGTGCTGCACTCCTGGCTACTTAGAAGTCCCCATTTCAACGACCTTCAATATTGATAAACTGTGTCAAGACAGTAGGTTTCCTCAGAGGCACCCCACTATGCAGGAAAATTGCAGTTGCATTTATTCGAAAAATGCATATCAATCCTTACATATCACCTTACAAACACACATATCTCAAAATCGGCTAAACGATGATAAAAAATAGACAATAAATTAAGAGCCTTTAAGCAAACAGCACACATTTGTCTTAACAAGGCTTCGAATTGGACACTCACGCCTGATTAACTCTTATTTAAAACAAAAACAGCTCCGTGTGCGTCATGTGTGAATACATTGTCCTGACGATAAATCAAGTATTCACAGGCTGTATTATACAGATGCATTATACAGACACCACATGACACACATTACTCCCTGAAGGTAGCCCACATATCTACTCCAAGATACATTATTTAAAGAAGCATTACTTATATTGTTGAACCGCAAAGAAATCGATAGGCAAATTTGAAGGTTTATATGGGAACGCCAGCTTTTAAACAAAATAATGAATATTATTGAACAAATTATAACAATTATGCATGAAATAAATAAATATAATTTTGGAAAAGGTTGTAATAAAACATATACCTATAAAAACAATAGAAAAATAAATTGTATAACTTTATTTAATGTATAGTAGTATTTTAATCTGAGTGTGTGATTGCATGTTTAAGGGTGCGTTTACACTAGGATAGTTATTGCAGGATATTTATATCAGAGAGAAATTCTCACTAATGGAAACCATGTAAAATTTATGTCTGACATAAATTCTACATGGTTTACATTAGTCAGAATTTCTCTCTGATATAAATATCCTGCAATAACTATCCTAGTGTAATCGCACCCTACGATTATAAGAGATATATCTAAGCAAATATGTATTTAGTAACTTTTGATTTAATTTTAGATTTAGAGATGTAAGGTTATTTCTTATATATCAGGACCTTGGAGGAGAAAAATCGACTTTTTTTATATTATTTTCTGAGTCAGAAAGATGTAGGTAACGCGACGCTTTGCCTTGTTTCTCTAGTCCATCTTTAGTACTCTCACAGTTTCAAGTTTTAGTGAATAGCACCATCACCTATGAAAAATTACAAGGGCGAATCCCAGATATGAAACTCCTCTCCAAGCATTTTGTTACATATAAATCATTCTTATAAATTAGAATTAAAACTTTGAATTTCAATAGAACACTTATTCAATCAGATTTATGAATAAGCATCCCATAGAGTAAACATTCACCCTTGCTATCCTGAAGCATTTCTACAACTTTGACTTCGATTTTCAAAAATCCGGAATTCGTGATTCCCCCTTTCTCTTCCAAGGTCCTGATATGTTTGGAAAGGAACTACCCTTTATACAGCTTATGTGTAAATTATTAGGTTTAGATTTAAATATGTTTAACTTTAGCTCCGAGATATGTTAGAAACTAATACTGTGCATGGTCATATAAACCTCAAGAGACTGCATGTGTGTGTTCGCGTGTGTTTTTGCTTGTTTGTACATGTAAATGTGTTTCTGAATATGCATATACGTGCTGTATATAAGTGTGTTTGTGTACGTTTATTTATGCGTCTATACAGAAAAGCTCATGTATATGTGTGATTTAAATGTTTACATTTGTATTTTTACATTGTTGTAAATTCTGAATAAATAAATAAAATTTCAAAAAAAAAAAAAATGTTTACAATAGACTACGGAATGACAATATTAAGATTGATAATATCGTCCCTGTCTTTAATGCCTTAAATAAAATATCGAAGAAGACCATTTTCCAATATATTACTTCGTCAATGGATAGAATATGTTCGTTCATATTTTGCTACGATTTACATATTCGATAGTTTGGCATGGTAGGGACGACATGTGTGCTAATAACCTCCGCAGCCAATGCACAAAAAATATAATAAAAAAAATAGAAAAATAAAACAGACAACAAATAAAAGTGCAATGAAGAAGCTGTATGTTTTTTAAATTTTGTGATAATTTAAATATCCAGTCCAAATAATGGCGAAACATTCAATGAAAATTCAATGCATTTTATTAATTTTGGGGGTGTTAGTTAATTTATTTTAGAATATGGAGGGAAAGAAAAATAAATTTAGTAATTCTATCTTTAGATGTAATTTTGTAAGTAAATTTTGAAGGGGGGTCAATTTTTTTTTTTATCAAATTTGCCAGATATTTTGTAAAACATAATGATCTCAACTTATGGGAACTTCCAATGTTTTAAGTACATACAGATAACTAACCCGTTATTTAAATCCCTGATAGTGACGTTTCCAACTGACATTTCTCTCAAACACAAGATAAAATGCTTGACTCTGCGGGATTTAGTTATGCAACCTTCGACTCATTTCTACAGAAGCTGCTCTAGATACAGAAGTAATGAAAATAGAATATCTTTGTTTAACCAATGAATAGAATTAAAATAATAATAATATTTTAATAATTTATTTGTATTTTTTTTTTAATTTTAAGGATGTTCTACAAAGTGAATTTATTATAATTTTGATTGGATATAATAGAAAAAAAAGTATGCATGCTTTTTAAATTGCCTTGACCTGGAGTCTTCAGGACCCCAGCTATATTTGCGTCTTCCGTTTAAGGCATTAAAACTACAAGGACAGAAAAATGAGAAAAATCCTTATCAGACCATGGAGAAATATTTTTTGTTTGACCAGGGAAACCTGATGAACTATTGTATTCTTCAAGAGGAAAAACCTTGACTCGAGTTATTGTCAAGGTCAGGGATTGTTAGTCGCAGAGGGGAACCCCATTGTCCCTGGACAAAGAAGGCATAGGATATGATATGGGTACCGTAGAAACCACGATGTTTATCACTAAAGATCTTATTTTGTTTATCTGCTAAGTCTTTAGTCGGGTAATGCCAAAGGCCATAACTTGTTCAATATACCGGCTGTTGTAAACCGCCTTGTAAGGAATGTCGGACATTTCCAGTAGCACATTGGATGGGTGACCGCCGGAGGAAACCACTTACCGTAGCCATTACTAAAGGTTGGCAATCCATAGAAAGCCTAGTGCTAACAAAAAAAAAACTATATTCGGCATACTGTAAAACGCACATGTATCAAAATTGACAACGTACAGAAAGCAAACTAAGCAGGAGAGACCAAGTTGTCACAGTCACTGCAAAAAATCTCGTATTTAATGCAAAACAAAAAATTGAAAGCTTGCTGAGCAACCTTGCTCTGATGATAAAACACGTACTGACAGACTGCAAAATAAGAGAGTATGTACATATCCCATAAGGCTGACTGATCCCACTGGGCTGACTGCTGAGGAGGCTGCAGCCACCCCCACCCCCCGAAATCGTTAAAAATGTGTCATAAAAACCTTTAAAATAAATTAAATGAGACCACTTAGTTTAGAAAAAATAATTTCTTTTGGGTGCAAATGTGAAAGGTTTCTTTTCAAGGCATTCCTAATCACACTAGATGGACGCGTCATATACAAAAAAAATTATAAAGTTCTTGCTTGTGATTGAGACTTTTTGAAATGAGAGATCCAACCGAACCTCCTGTGTTCACGGGTATAAAAAAGTTCTTAATCAAAGATCATGTGAAAATAGTTTCATATAAAAAAAAAATATAAAAAAAAATAACAGGTATTACTGGTTAAAATTGCTTAGGAAATCAAAGCGGTTATACTTTAGGGAAACATTAAAATGTTCAAATTTGAAATAATTTCAAGAGTGTATTAGATATCGTTTCGTTGCCCAAATATCTTGATTTTTGTGATAATCATTCATTGCGCTTATAAAGCAAATAATACGATATATTTATCGCACACAAGATCAAGGTAAAAAGGATTAATGTTACTTCAAAAGTTGTTATAATACAGTATGACTTCTTAAAACGTAATTTAATGAATTGAGAATTAATTTTCTGAAGAATTTATTGCTTAAATAGAAAAAAAACTATATAAGAAACAAAAGAAGTATATAACTACCTTGAGAATGAATACAAAATTTAATCTAAACCCCAAAATTAATTTAAGGCACACTGATGAGGCACACCAGTGGTTTTATAAATTTAAAGCATACTAGAAGTGCCTACTTTGAGCCTAATATGTGTTCATGTACATGTATATGTGTGTGTGTGTGTGCGTGTGTTTATATATATATATATATATATATATATATATATATATATATATATATATATATGGCAATGCTGTAAGTCTGCATCATTATCAGATCTACCACAGTTTGGTTTGAAAAGTTTTTTTAAAATTACTTTTTACCGTCATCTGAATATTTTACGTTACAAAATAATTGTTCACATTATTATTATTAATAGAAATGTGTGTCGCTTCTAAGGCGATTTCCCTCTGCCAAAGTGCTAATGTGCCTGGTATGAATTCAAGGGCTCAGTGCCAAAGGTGACTAACCCACAATTTTAACAAATTTGAGTTATTCACTTCTCCTGATAGAGAATTTATAATTAATAGAAAATGACCAGCCTTTACACCTCATTAATTAGTACTGACGTTTGTAATTTTGTTTTGGAACTTACTGCAAAGCTAAATCATGTGTGAGGCAGACATGAACTAGACATTGCTTTGCTAATGGTAAGCAACAACATGAGTGACATAGTTGAAGCTTCTGATGACTGTGGCAGATCCTGTCTATGAACCACCAAGGAATGTTCATGAACAACGCTTGTGGAGCACAAAACCGCAACATTAAGATTGCACTGTTCCTGCCCCACATGCTACAGAATTCACATAAATTGGAAATCATTGTTTTGTTAAATTATTGATACATAATCATAGAAATCTTATGAAAAATAATTTTTCGTTAATTATTAATCTCTGGATATGTGACCACTATTCTTCAAGTAAAAGTTATTTTTTATTTATGTGACAGCCAAACATGGCAATACTTTTTGTTTTTCATTACCCTGTCTAACTATAAACGTTTGATTATTATGGTATATTCATAAGAATTTTGTGTATCTACTGAATAAAAACCAATCAAAATAATTTCTGTCATCAACGCTAATTTTTTCCTAAGTCGTCTAAACTTTAACCTTAATTTTCCCAGTTTGTTCTAATTGTGGGTTAGTCACCTTTGGCACTGAGCCCTTCAATTGGTTCTGTATTGAAATGGGATTATACAGTTTTGGGTTTGGGGGGAGGATAATTTCTTTGTGTACTGGCTGCTGTATTTCAACAATTCATTCATGTATTGTAGAATATTTAGCCAAAAAAAATTAAGGAATTGAGATTCTAGTGCCACTATTTTTTTTAATACTGTTAAAAAACATGACCGAACTCTCCATCCAGGTTTTTTTCCGTAGCCCGGATGACAGAGGCGTGCTCTGACATTGCCAGACTTTGATGAGATCCCCATCGAATGAGATAAAGAAAGGGAACCCCGCAATGTCATGCTGATCTTATCAAGATGCTATCAATGCAAGGATAGGAGAATTAAAAGGTGTCGACATACCGATATAGGTCCTCGGAATCTCTTGTTCTCCGATGCATTGTCAAGTCGAGCACTAGATGTCAGTCAGCAGCCTAGTTATTTGATCCGCTTTGTTTGTTTATTTTGTTTTCCCTTGGTTCAATGAAAGAACACATACGGAAACATAAAAGAGCTCAATGCAACACATGAAACTAATAAACGACACAATTTTCAATTTATTCCCCATAATTTTAGCTGCAAATGTTTGAAAACTAAAATAAAATAATGATTGTGTTTTCGAGCGTCAGGTTTATACATCTCTGAAAAAAATAACTCTCATTTATGCTTTATGGACGGGAACTTAATGACATCGCCTTTGGTGCAATTATAGGGAATATCTGGTCTTTGATCTGACATTCTTAGTCTTGGAACCAGTTCGAAAAGAATGAATTATACTACACACAGACAACAACAGATTAAAGTTATGTAATCAATATTATTCTTTCTGTTTTATAGCGCCGTATAATATAGACGAATATTAGTAATAATAATTGTAATAATGATTGAAGGGGTCTCCCGTGGTCTAGTGGCTAGCGCGCTAGATTCATAAGCGGGAGATGGTGGGTTCGATCCCCACCGGCGCCAGAAATTTTCTCATCTCAGGGCTCGCTGAGAAAATTCCTGGTTGCACCCTGGATCTCGGCGCTAATGGCCAAGAATTATGTCGATGCGCCTTAAAAAAAAAACAAAAAACAAAAAAAAAATAAAAAAAAATAATAAAAAAAAAAAAAAAAAAAAAATAATGATTGAAAATAATCTGAAAGTAACTCTATCAACTATAAGAACTACGAATAAATAAGAAAACCAAAAAAATATAATTAAATAAGTAATAAAAAAAAAAAAAACATGTTTGCTGTAAGATATAGGTTAATCATAATACTTCCATTTATGTACAACTGCATTATCATAAACGAAATATGTACATTTTCTGTGAATCAAGATAATTAAAAGTCCCTTTTCTTGCTTGGAATATATTATTTTTTTTTTTATTTCGAGCCTTTAAATTTGGAATCCTCAATGACCCCTTTCTACGTTTTAAACCTAACCATCCATCTGAAATACCTTTTGTCGATTATTTAGCCCAATCCTGACCCTTATCTCTAAACTGCCATCCCATCCCAATCCTATTGGCAGAGCCCTCTCTTCCAACGTTATCCCTCATCGCTGCCATAGACCACGAGATAAATTACTACTGATTAATTAGCCTGTCTTCTGAAATAGTGTAAATAGTTCAACAAAGTGACCAAGTTTTCAATAAAATAAGAAAATACCAGAACTTTCATTGGGAGTAGCAGTTAATGTCTGCTTTCGTCCCATATATCATCCACTGAGTTGTATGTATACTTTGAGCAAATTCACTTATTGTACATAACTCTACAGATTGTAAAATTATCAATAAAGATAAAGAATACAAAGAATTCATCTAGAAGCTCGTTGGATCACAGAAAATTGAATTTATAAAACACAATAATACTTATTAAAACAAGAACATGTGGCTGCTTTATTTATTTTTATTATTTTGTCTTTAAGCAACCCATTGTGCCTCATAGTAATTTCCTTGAGGATATGCCCTTGGCCGGACAATAAGGCTTATCTTGTCTTTGTCTCTATCATCTCCCATTCAAGAAGATTATCAATAAGAAATTCTTTTTAAAAAAATTACTAGGAGAACACCACATTTCCCTGTAATATCAAGCTGTTAACAAATATTCTTGTATTTTTAATACGAATCGCTCAGAAATCATGACGTATTTCCAATTTCAATGGTAAAATTATTACTGTAACAAACTTACCAAGTATGGACGAAGACATTTAAAACAAGACAGATACACAACAATATACTCACAGTACTTAGCAGATAAAAATTAACGCTCAGCAGTAAACTACCAAAAATTCATATCAGGACATGTCCCCACGAAAAGTTATTTACAAATATTTACCTACTAATAAAACTTGTAAATGCGAAAATACAACTGAAAAGCATATGACCATCAACTAGTAGTACAGTAAATTACTGGATTTACTAAAGAAAAAACTGAATAGACCGCAACAGGAGGTCGGAGAAATATATTTTTTACTCAACAAGAAAGGCTCAGGATTCAGACCTCATAGATCACGAAAATAAGGTGGTTTAAATTTATATATATGGGTGTTCTACCATATTTTCATGATCGATGAGCTCTGAAACATGACATTTTCTTAAGTGTTTCTAGAAAACTGAATAAAACTAGTTTTCCAAACGAATTTCCGGTACGGTTCGGATGGATTAAGTTGAGACTTTTTCTAGATATTTGGCATTCATCTAATGTAAGATATAGTCCAGGCAACGAATTGCTGAACGGGAAAAAAATATGCGGCAAAAGTGTTTTTCTCCAAAATGACAGACTTTCAAGATCGGATATTTCGAAAACTAAAGATATCTCGAAAAACGTTATCGAATAGAACTTTTAGAAATTTAATCAGCTTTCATTTGTTATAGAATAGTCATGTCGCTAGGATATTTTCTAAAATCTCTCTTGACCATTCGGGAAGTCGTGGTAAGTGGACCGTAATTTTTCTCTCATTTTTTATTGTTTGTCGATTTTTACAGTAAAATGAATTTTCTAGTAAAACAAGAATATGTAAAGAGACAAAAAGTTTGGTTGTTCGTAATAGAGCTTTCCGAGCGGGCTAAGCAATTTCCGCTACTGTAATTTTTCTGTGCATATTGGCGCTTTTTTTTCGAGATTTCATTAGAATACAACATCGATTTCTAGTTTTGAATGCATCTAGGGATAATAACTACACAGGAATGCCCTAAGATGAAGCAGTTTCAGCGAGTTTGACTTTTTCCTCTTCTTATGTATTTATCTTAATTGTTATATTATAAAGCATTTTTTTCTTAACGTAAGCGATATATATTTAGTATCTAGAAAAGAATGGATCAATTAGTTGAAACTAAACTTTCATGTTAAAAACTTTCTGCCACGTGGAAAAAAGCAAATGGTGGTATCATTAATCCCTACTTTTTTTTTTTTAATCAACTTCAAATCAAACTTTTTTAAAGATTATCTAGTAGCATTGGAAATACATTTCCAGTTTGCGTATTCAGGTTTGTTTAAAATAGTTTATTCCATAAAAAAAAAAACAAGGAACCTCCTTTAAGGAAATAAAACAATAAAAATTGACCAATACTTTTCATTTGTTTAAAAAAAAAAAAAACGAATAGCATCTCCATTGCCACAACTCATAGAAAGATATTTATCGCCAATTTGCGTACAATTCTTTGGTGCGCTGTAGCCAGTAAATTGAGACATTAGATTGTGTAATCGGGGAGAACAGAGAACAAACTAAATACCACTCCAGGCGGTAATCGGTTCCTTAATGCCGGAGCTGTAAGCAATTTAATATTTAATTACGCTTGTCATTATTTTTACTTCTTTCCGGCATATTATATTTTATTATACTGGAGATTTTATATTCCTAGTAAAATATCATTACGGATCAGTCAACATAAATAACCAGCTAGTTAACTGGATTTTTTTTTCTTTTTCATTGTTATCTTCAATCGAGAAGAAAAATGCATTGCATTATTTTTATTAGCTTACTGAAGGAAATTTTTACTGAGGGGTATTCCCAGCCATTAAAAATTATTATTTTTTATACAACTATTAATTTATTTAGGGTATTTAAAAACTTGCTAAAAATTCGAGCAGTGTCAAGTATTACTGCTTGCGAAGATGATATTATTAGTTCGTCTGAAAATTTCAGATACTTGGTGGCGGCAACTGTTGAGTTTATAATTAATCCAGCAGTAGCTCTAGCGAAATCTAATTTGATCTTTTGACTCCAAGTCAAAATCACAAAATTTTCGCAATTTTGTGGCATGTGTTTTTCGGATATTCCCATCATTCTGGACAGAGAAATATATTAATTCAGTGGTCTTATTATGCTTGTCGATGATGATAATATCTGGTTTATTATTGTAAATAGTTCGGTCCATAATCATAGCTTCGTCCCAGTAAATTTTAATTCTATCATTTTCAAGAAGTCTTTGTGGGACGTAGCGATAATATGGTACCGTACTTTCTATAATGCCGAAGCTTTCTGCTAGTGCTTGATGATATATCTTGGCAACATTGTTGTGTCTTTGAAGGTAATCAGATACCGCAAGAATTTCGCAGGCAGATGTCATAGGTTAAATCGACTAATACGCCTTCTTACATAATCTGAACTTGTCTGAAATACTAATACATTTAAAACGTGCCGTCGTGACGGTAGGATCGTATTGCTATTACTTGGTCCTGGATGGATATGACGAAACTCTTAGTTTCCGAAAACATCCGACCAGAAAGCAATCATGCTACCGACAACGTCGTCTGCATCTCCGGATCAGCACACTTATCTAAACCAAAGTACATTCGAATAGAGTTACTGAAATTTCGCACAATGCTTATCAGGTTCGGCAGGTGGGAAGCATTATTCGCGTACAGCTTCAGATCGTCCATGTACACACTGTGAGATAACCTGGTTTCTGTCATTCGTAATCAGCTGGTAATCATACCCGCTATCACGCAGTAACTGGCTCGAAGGGTTAGGGACAAGCAAAGCAACAAAGGACTGAGGCTATCGCTTTGATATATTCCCTTTTGTATTTTTATGGTTTCGCTTTACATTTATATAATATATATTTAATATTATTTATTATAATAATCTTATTATAATAAATAATAATATTATTATTATTCCATAATATGTGTAAGTATTTATGTACCTACGTAAGTATACATATACATAAATACATAGTATTTAATTTTAACGCTTAACGCACTGATAATGGCTCCATTTATTGAACCAGAGTTCCCTCAAGGTCGCAACCTAGCTAGGAAATTGATATCATTACCGATTCTACGGTCACCGCGATACTAGAATAGGTCTGACCTTCGTACTTTGCTTGTTTTTTTTTTCAATTGGAATAGAATTTCGTCCATTATACGAAGATTATTTTTAAACGAACTAGCGAATCACCTAGAGTGCATTATGTCAATCTTCCGTTACAAGTCATAACGCTCGAATAAATGCTGCGTATGTCTTAGTCTTTCAGAAAAATATTTAAGTACAAATAAACTAGCTTTCGTTGAAGAATAACGGGTGCAACAAAATGAATGTCGGAATTTTACAATATATATTACATTAAGCCTATAAATGATACGTCAAATGAAAGATCAACTCACAACAATTTTGTTGTTTATCAACGCAACGATCAAAATCGGGTCATGTGCTACCTAACGAGTAACTGCGGAACTATTACGTGCACATGTGCACTGGTGCCATCAAACGAAACAGTCTTAGATGTCATAAAATTTCATAATGCATTGCATTACACTTATAGCTATAAATGATACGTAAACTGAACAAACAACGGTAACAGTTTTGTCAGTTGGCATCATTGCACATGTGCAAGTAAACTTCCCGTCGCCATACATTAGTAGTACACATGGCGACTAGTGAAAAGATGGCCCAATTTTGATATTTGTGGTGCCAACAAACAAAAATGTTTGAGTTGCAAATGTAATAAATATTATAAAAGCGTTAAAACTCCAATATTCATTTTGAAACCCTCGGTAAACAAGAAAACAACTAACAAAGTTCCAATCCCAAAATACAGAAAACATTAGACTCCATTTCCGGTATAGATATATTGATATATACAGAGCTTTTAGACCATAGGTTCTCACGAGGATGGGAGTACTGGGGGCGCTGTAGCTTTTAGACCATAGGTTCTCACGAGGATGGGAGTACTGGGGGCGCTGTAGCTTTTAGACCATAGGTTCTCACGAGGATGGGAGTACTGGGGGCGCTGTAGCTTTTAGACCATAGGTTCTCACGAGGATGGGAGTACTGGGGGCGCTGTAGCTTTTAGACCATAGGTTCTCACGAGGATGGGAGTACTGGGGGCGCTGTAGCTTTTAGACCATAGGTTCTCACGAGGATGGGAGTACTGGGGGCGCTGTAGCTTTTAGACCATAGGTTCTCACGAGGATGGGAGTACTGCCCCAAGGGGGCGCGTAGCGGCTCCAGAGGAGTTATGCTATTCAAGGAGGTGGTCGCGGGTGGGCTTAACTAATCAGAAATTGTATGCAATAAAAAAATTTTTATTTTCTTTTAAAGGGAGCGATAGACCATAAAGGGTTGGGAATTTATGTTTTAGATCAAGCCCAACTGTATGTCTCTTTGCAGAGAGCGGATAATAACCGCGATAAAGTGTTTGAAATTTACTTTAAAAATGAAATGTCTATATATTCCATCTGTCCGCCGTCTCATAGAACACAATATTATAGAAAAATAATAAAGGAATTAGGTCATTAAGTTATTCACATAACCCCAAAACCGTCAAGTCATACCCTTTCTCACCCCAAAAACTCTAACCCCACTTCCTCTCGATTATACAATAACATATTTTAAGCACTAAATATTCATGACCACTGACGTATCGAAGATCGACGAAAGAACATACTCAGCTCTCACAAAGTACCATTTCACTCGGACAATCAACGGGGCATAAATACGGTCAGAGCAACACTATTTACTTACTTACTAATCTCCATACACTTATTACAGAAAATGTATATGTAAACATTTTAATAAATTCAACAAAGCCTGGAACAAAAAAATTAAACAAATCAGATACTATATATTTCCTCCCGAAACAAGTGACATAAACCTGGAAAAAAATGCCCGGATCGATAAGTGTTAAGAGTTGAAATTGCACATTGATCATGAGATGGATTTTCAATATAAATCTTTGTTAACTAATTGTCTGAAGATCATACCCAATGTAGATCTTATCAATAAAATAAAAGTAAACAATCTAAGAACGAAAATTTAATACAGGTAGTTGATAGGAGTGGAGCAATTGAAGATGTGTCAATAACCTCAGACAAGAGTTCAGGTATATACCTACATTACTCTGAGATTACGAGAATCTGGTTCCTTGTATATGTATATGTATACGTGTATGTATATATATATATATATATATATATATATATATATATATATATATATATAAATAATTCAGCTGTTTTCTGTATGTCTGTTTATTCATTATACAAAACCACACCGTTTGACCGACTATGACTAAACTTGGCACACAGCTAGGTCTACTTCCGGGGAGTGTCATAGGCTAAGTCAAAATCTACTAGGAGACACAGTTCGGGGGTCACAAGTTTGAAACCGTGAACACGGGCAGTTACAGAAGAGTGAATTGTAGAAATCGTCACTTTTGAAAAATGAGATATTCACCAAGGCGGACCGTAACGGAACATCGTTCTATCATGTGTGACATATTGTCAGTTTTTTTACAATAGAAGCCTAAAGCTAAACATGCTATCCACTCCACTGCTGCTTGCCCATGTCAGGTTGTCTTTTTCTTTTTTTTTTTTTTTTTTTTTTTTTTTTTTTGCTTAGGAATCATTTCTTTCTCTTCTGTTTCAATGTTAATCCTACACATTCATCAAAAGTTTATTGCGTACTCACTGACTCTTAATCCACACTCTTGATTTAGAAAAAAAAAAAAAAAAAAAAAAGTAATTATGAAATATTTACAAGGTTAATCAATCCCTAAAAACTTCCTTCCTCACTGGTAAAATTAGTGATCTCTAAGCAAATATCGATAAGTTTGTGGTGGTGATAAGAACATCACTGCTCGGAAAGGCTGATGAACCCACACTGGCTGCTTTTCTTAAAAACCTAATGATTGAAGTGTTGGCTCAAAACCTTTTACAGATCGCCGGTCCTATGACGTCGCTCAAAATTGATGAAGTATTAAGGAACTTATGGCATGCCGACAAAGAAAAAAACCTTGGGAAATAATAATATATGCAGATAGTTTTTAATTCAATTACCAAACTTTCTCCGGATAATCGAATTTTATGTTTTGGACGCTATCGATTTATAAACAGCTGACTACAAACACAGCTGAGTATTGCTATGTAGATAGTCTTCAGTTCAAACGTTGCCATTGTAGCCGAAGGATCGCCTATTTTCTATTAGGCTGTATTTACTGTTTAGCCTCCTGAAGAGGCATCATATCATGCGAAACAGTAGACCTATTTTAATACATTTCTTCTTCTTGTTTAACAGTGTATCAACATTTGGACTACTAATTGACTATTATGTCGAATTTTATTTAATGACCTTCTGTCTACATAAGGGAATTAGTTTTGCTCTTCTATAATTGTAATGAATAAATAACTGAATTATTAATTTTGTAATCAAGTAGTCCCCAATCGATTTTGCTTTTTACTTAAAACCACATGTTTGCCATTATTTGGACAAGATATCTAACGAGTTACGTTGCTTGAAATCAAAAGAAAAGGCCAATTAGGGCAAATTATTAATTTGGTTGCAGAGTAAACCCTACTCGCTTAATTTTGCTTCTTTTTTTTCTACAACACAAATTTTTATTTTCTTGAGAACGATCTACATTGAGTTTTGTTGCAATATACCAAACATTTCGACCGTTAGGTGGACATTAATGCTTTCCGTAGTAACCCCCCCCCCGCACCCTCAGTTTTTGCTGATTATCAAAATCGTTCCATAATTTGTAATGGGATTACTAAATACCAAGTTAAGAGGCGAAAGAACATAGATACAATCATACAATTAAACTATTTATTAATGTGAATAAAAAATAAATATTTTAAATAAAAATGAAGATTCCTTGAGGATTACTTACAAGGAAATTGTTATTTGTTCGTTTTGAAATCACTTGATTGAGGAGCTTATGAAGAAAGTTGAAGGACTTGAAGATAATTTATGTTAACAGTGGGTCATGGTCGCAATCCAACAATTACCTTAATAAGTGTAATTCAATGACTAGGAATCGTCGGCTTTTTGCAAATTTCTACCTTTGTTGAAATAAGCACAATGTAAGAAGGAACGGGCTAAGTGCAGCTGCTTTAGAAGTAGTGCTTATTGGAAACTTCAAGGAGTATCCGTGTTTGTTTGTGAGAAGCCCTCACTAATTCTTAATGAGGGTACGACACTGGACAAATTTTCTGGAGGACCTGAGTTCGAAACTCGTGCGCGTAAAGATTGTGTCTTTTAGTTCCGTCGTTTGAGAGCTGGAATCAGGGTCCCAGGCCATCCCTAGGACCCCGCAGCCTTTAATGAGTATCTACAAAAAGGAAAATCAGGCGACCTGAGCATATTACAAGCTATCTCATTAGTGTGCCCCAAGGTCAATAATGTGATACCTTTACAGTATGTACCTCTTTGGAACCTCTTGGTCTCATAGGGCTTTCATATTTCATATGCATAAAGGATGCGGTGAATCGAATAGAGCAGTTTGAAAAGTCATAGCAGTTTTGTCAATGAAACTCGAGCAATATGGACCGTATTTTCGCCATGTTGTAACCAGATATCTCCCATACCTATTTCTTGCATTGGACCTTCCAATTGAATCGTTTATTGCAGAAACCCGTCAGGTGACATTTTTTTCAAAAATGATATTATTATAGATTATGAATGGCCCACTTTAGACACACCGTCTTGTACAGAAACGTGTGAAATATCAATGTTCTAAATAGGTTTTATTTTGTTTTAAAATTTCCGTTTATTGCAGAAACCCGTCAAGTGGAATCACATGACGGGTTTCTGCAGTACATTTTTTATTCATTTTCTTTCGAGCCAACTCAGATGAAACTTGTGGCAGGGGAATTCGAAAGGAAGACAGGATTCCTTTTAAAGTATCTACCTACAAAGAGTTTTACTATAATAAAAATGACCGAGGAAAAGTGGTTACTAAGCACTTTATTGATGGTTTCCCCTCATCATCGTTCACACTAAAAAATATTCCGACGCTCCGGGACTCCCAACTGTGATCGCATGTCCATCTGGAAAGATAGAGATCAACACAAAGAAAATCAATGACCTGAAGAAGTTGGCCAAGTATTCTACAGGCTATGAATATTTTTTTGGTGAAATTCTCTAGTGGCCTACGACTCCAGTCATCTGCAACATCGACCTAGCGTATGACGATGAGTAGAATAAAAACTCAAACAGGCCTTCATGCATAGACAATGTTTTATTTTCGATTATTTCTTAATTAGTAGTTCCTTATTTAACTGATATTTCAACTTTCTTCCTTGATTTATAATAACTTTAAATATAAAGATAATATGCTTTTTTATTTACGACCTTCAACTGCTTTTTCAAATCAATCTAATAGTCAAAAATATTTTTTTAACTAAATTTATTTATTATATTGCAGAAACCCGTCAAGTGCAAAAACTTTAAATATTTTTTTGTAAAAAAGGTAAATTCTTTAAAATTATTAAAGCATTATTTGTTTTCGCAATACAATAAGAAACACTTCAATTTTTTTCCATGCCAAAATCTTTACTAATTTTGAAATTAGGATGTTTTGTTTTAGTTTTCCGAAAATTTAAAAAAGTGCACTTGACGGGTTTCTGCAATAAACGATTCAATTGAGGTTCAACCAATTTTTCAAGCAAACCATTGATCGTTTGCCATTCTTTATAAACATATGGAAGGCGAAGAGGTTAACTTTGTAATTTAATTTAATTTTTTTTTTTCACATTCATCCTGACTGAATACGAATATATTTTATTTCCAGAAATATTACAGTCTACAATTAAATTTTATTATGCAATTTCATACAATGAGCTTTCCCACACCTCAGGTGTATCCAGTTGTCAGCCGAAAATCTTCTTTGTTAAGTAGGATTCTTAGAATGACCTGACGTTTACAGTACACTCTCCAACCACACCCTGCGACTAGGGAGGGAAAATATCCATCGATGTCACTCTCAATTTATATAATTACATTGATTTTTGATCACTACACGCCTTAAGTAGAAGTCCACTTGCTATTAAGAAGTCATGGTCGAGAGGAAGAATGATTGGAGCCGGATAAAGATTTGAATGATTGATTAACATCCTACCGAACGATTAGTAGCGGCTAGGGATTATATATTGGACAAAAGGAATATTTAGGGCATTATAAACCTGAATAAGGCTTGAAACTCAAGCCGAAAATTAGGCACATAAATCTCATAATTGATATTACAAAACAAATAGTTTTATTATTATCACGGCGGAACCCCGACAATAACCACCTTTATAATATGTTTAAATACTAAGCTTTTCATATCACATCAGCAATAAGCAAAATATGGAAACAGTTCTTGCGAGGCGGACTTTTGTTCATACTTCTATCGCTTTCCTCCGAAGGAAAGTAGCTATTGAGTTTGCACTCATGGCGGAATTTTTGAAAACTTTCTTCGAATCTTTATCGATCCTACCTAGTAGACACCGAAAATTACCCAAGTTAAAATTTAAATCTCTCTCTCTCTCTCTCTATATATATATATATATATATATACATATATATATATATATATATATATATATATATATATATATATATATATATATATACATATATAGTTATATATGTGTCCGTTAACACGATGCAGGCCAGAGTTGTTTTTTTTTTCGCCACGAAACTTGGTATGTAGTAGTCCCCCATCAAACGATTGGACGAGTTCGGTAACCAACAAAATCGTTCCATCCGAAGGGGGGGTCTACTCCGGAGCCAAAGTAGTTATTTGTCAATACCAGCCGTAATTTTTGTTAGATTTCAACGAAACTCGGTATTCTCGGTAAACTGAAGAGATAAAGTTGTTGTAAAAATAAACTAAATCTGTTGACTAGAAGGGGGGGGGGGGGTTTACTCCGGACAGAAATTACTAATTTCCTTATACCGGTCGTAATTTCTGTTGTATTGTTACGAAACTCTTTACAGGTCCTGGTTATCTAATAAGAAAGAAGTGTTGTGAAAATAAACTAAATCGGTTGACTAGAAGGGGGGGGGGGGGGTTTACTCCGGACAGAAATTACTAATTTCCTTATACCGGTCGTAATTTCTGTTGTATTGTTACGAAACTCTTTACAGGTCCTGGTTATCTAATAAGAAAGAAGTGTTGTGAAAATAAACTAAATCGGTTGACTAGAAGGGGGGGGGGGTTTACTCCGGACAGAAATTACTAATTTCCTTATACCGGTCGTAATTTCTGTTGTATTGTTACGAAACTCTTTACAGGTCCTGGTTATCTAATAAGAAAGAAGTGTTGTGAAAATGAACTAAATCAGTCTATTGGAAGGGGGGTGTTATTTTGTACTATGTTTGAATTGAATTCTTCGCCAAACGTAGGTTTGCGAAACTCATCAAGATCAATAGATCAAAATGTAAAGCTTTGTGTATTTATTACGTAATGTAGTACCCCGCATACACAAAACTCTGGAAGGAAATTAATTACAAAATTAATCATTGAAACAGCTGCTCATATGCAAAAGATCAGAACAATTTATGTATTTATTTTATTTATCTATATAGGTTATTTTAAGCAAATTATTCAGGAATGCACTCGACCCTACCCAATTCTGAGGAAAGTGCTTAGTTATGCAGCTCCTGTGTGACGGACTTTTTTACGTTTACCAACATTCGGAATATTCTAATACGTAACATTGGGTATTTAATCCCTGGTGTTTATAGAGTGTTTGATAGACTCGAGAAAAATTTCAGAGAAGTATGTTGGCAGCAGTGATCGTCTAGATTTTAAAGCTTCACTGCTGCCAACATACTTCTCTGAAATTTCCCTCGAGCCTGTCAGACACTTTATGCACACCAGGGGTTAATAATCAAAATCACAAACTTTACTAAAAGAAGAGTTGAAAACTATCAATTTCCAAGCTATATTCTAAAAATTGTAAAAAAGTCAATTAATTCAATAATGTATATATTTTATTTGTAGGTTTAAAGCCTTGACAATGATAGAACCAACCTTCAGCTGGGTGGACTACGGTGTGTTTGGGGGCCTTTTGGTGATAAGTGCTCTCATAGGAGTATTGAACTGCAAGGGACAAAGCAAATCTGCGGCACAATTCATTCATGCAGGTGGAAATATGGGATGTATTCCTGTTTCGCTCTCCATGCTCGCTAGGTAATGTCATTAGCTTTCATTTGGTTTTATAATATATTTAATAACTTAATATAAGCACTTCTTTATGGCTACATTCAGTGCATTTCAGGTTTCTCTAAATGGACCTAAAAAATTCCAACTCGCTGGGCTAAACACATAAAAATCTTCCAAAAAAAAGAAATATATTTATCGACAACCTAGTGAAACAGGTATAAATCCCCCCCCCCCCAAAAAAACAGCAAGAGAGCTACCAAAAAACATGTAGACATCTATATAGTGAAACGTACAGAATTCCATTTCCTTGGTCCTTTATATTGATAGAAATCTATCAGAAAATGAATGAAATTTGTTGGCCGGACAGGCGGATAATTCGACTAACCTCTCGAACTTTTATAAGTTAAACTAATATTTTCTATTATTTCATTTTTAAAAAGAAGGTGAACCTGTGTAGCTGAAAAGCACTGTGATTCTCCAGTCATTTCATATGAATGTATCTGTATGTCTGCCTAACAAAGTTCATTCCTTTTTTGTGATAGATTTCTGTCTAGTTTTGTATCTGTTTCAATAAGATGCCATGGATATAGGGCACAAAATTTTACGCGGAAATGCAAAGGAAATGACATCGCTGGCCACGCGAAATTATAATTTAGGGAAAAAACATATTGGAATTATACGAATACGCGCATGTTTACAAATACGTTCTTTACGCCAGCTATTATAACCTCCATAACAATAAACAGAATAGAAGTGATCTTTAGTGCTTAATAACTTCTTTCCTAGTTAAGAGCGACGTTTTTTTTGTTTTTTTTTTGTTTTTTTTTTAACGGGTTCGTTTTTAGTGCATTAAAATACTTTATAGTGCAAAATTTAAAAATAATCGGTTCGGAGGAGGCTAAACTTCAGTATTGCCCAAATTACTACTGTAAATGCAATAGGTACAAGTAATATATTTACACATTATTATAAGAATTACTGGTTTTTCAATTTCATTCCCTAAGACAAATTCATAATCTTAATTCTGCGTTGACATGACCTTAAAATATTGAATTTTTTATCTAACACAAAAATCTAATTAATTAACCAGCTGCATTTAGGTGTCTTTCCTATCTAGGTGCACGGTAGTGCGCCAGGCCAAGTTCCGGCCTAAGCATACTGTGTTTATATTACAGGCGGTCTTAGAGCCGATTCATAACTTTCAACCAGGTGAAGATAAAGTTATGAAATTTTAAACAGGTATTATACTACTAGACGTGAGTAAAACTGAAAATTTTCATAATTCTAAATCGAATAGTTTCTGAGATATAAGCCATCGAAAATCGGGATTTATCTAGGCGCACGGTAGTGCGCCAGGCCAAGTTCCGGCCTAAGCATACTGTGTGTATATTACAGGCGGTCTTAGAGCCGATTTTTACCCTCTCATAACTTTCAACCAGGTAAAGATAAAGTTATGAAATTTTACACAGGTATTATACTACTAGATGTGAGTAAAACTGGAAAATTTCATAATTCTACATCGACTAGTTTCTGAGATATAAGCGATCGAAAATCGGGATTTATAGGACTCACTCACTCACTCACTCACTGACTCATCAAAATTATTAGGCACTTCCCATGATGCTAGGGACTTGAAATTTTGCATGAAGATAGATATGAAGACGTTGTTAAAGGAAAAAATCGAAAAATCGCGAACTTTATGCAGAATCCGAAGACCCTGGTTTTATATGAAGTACAAAAGCCAGTAGGTATGCGGCAACTAAATTTTAATTAATACTTAGAAAAAAGTAATGAGATCCCAAAAAAAACATAAATGTGAAATAGAGGCCAAGTTCCTGCCCCACAAAGAAACACTCCCTTCCTCAAAAATATCCCCTCCTAAAACCCCCCAAAAACGCCTTACCATTCTACACTCCAAAAAAGGTAGTATGAGTTGGTGTATTAATTCAACCAAAAATATTTGCCAATACAAGAGATGATACAAGAAAGAAATGTCCAAGTTCATTACTTGGAAGACCTCATAGTTACTTACTAAGAACAGTAAAGACACTTCAACTGACCTTTAAAAGGTAATATCACTTTCCTCAACCAGGTATATTCTTAAACTTGGCAATGTTTAGTTTTTCTCTAAAGATAATTTCGGCACAAAAAAAACATTGCCAAGTTTAAGAATATACCTGGTTGAGGAAAGTGATATTTTAGTAACTGGATATAAGTATTTTTATTGTTGTTTTTAAAGGTCAGTTGAAGTGTCTTTACTGTTCTTAGTAAGTAACTATGAGGTCTTCCAAGTAATGAACTTGGACATTTCTTTCTTGTATCATCTCTTGTATTGGCAAATATTTTTGGTTGAATTAATACACCAACTCATACTACTTTTTTGGAGTGTAGAATGGTAAGGCGTTTTTGGGGGGTTTTAGGAGGGGATATTTTTGAGGAAGGGAGTGTTTCTTTGTGGGGCAGGAACTTGGCCTCTATTTCACATTTATGTTTTTTTTGGGATAGGACTCACTCACAGACTCATCAAAATTATTAGGCACTTCCCATGATGCTAGGGACTTGAAATTTTGCATGAAGATAGATATGAAGACGTTGTTAAAGGAAAAAATCGAAAAATCGCGAAAAGTTGTGTTGACTCCGCTTCCGGGGCGGGGCGTGCCAGTTTTGTACTTCCTTCGGAAACCCATCATTCCGTCCGAAACCCATGATGTGGGGTATCAAATGAATTGTCTCGGTATGAAGAACCTATATTTGATGTTTTAAGAAACAATTAGACGCATATAGGCTCGGTAAAAATCTTATACCAGCTGTCTGTCTGTATGTTTGTTCCTCTTAAAAATCCGTACCGTTTGACCGATTTTGACCAAACTTGGGACACAAATGGGTCTTGTTACGGGGAGAATCATAAGCTAGGTTAAATTGTCTATCAGCTGTCTGTCTGTCTGTTTGTTCCTTATACAAATACACACCGTTTGACCGATTTTGACCAAACTTGGCACACAGGTAGGCCTTGGTCCGGGGAATGCACTTGGCTAGGTAAAAAAGGTCTTTCAGCTGTCTGTATGTATGCCTGTTCCTTATACAAATGCACACCGTTTGGCCTATTTTGACCAAACTTGGCACGCAGGTAGGTCTTGATACGGGAGTGTCATATTACCTATGACGTTTTTTACTTTTGTTCCATCGAAATGCCATCATTCCTTCTGAAACCCATCGTGTGGGGTATCAAATGAATCGTCTTGGTAAGGAGAACCTATATTTGATGTTTTAAAAAAAAATTCGACATATCTTAACAAAAACAGTTGTGACTTCTTTCTTAAATGTAGTAAATAAAGTCGTAGGGGTTCACTGCATAATACACTTCAAAGCAGATACTAAGTTTTTCAAAGTCGAGCCATCTAAATTACAAAGTTTAGGATTACAAACCCAAAATGTATCGTCTTTGTTTCTTATATTTTTCTTGAAGGCCTTCTGCACTTTCCCTATTGTGATCTTTATCCTCGGGATAAGGTTCCTGTGTTTTACAGTGTAATAGTTTAGTTAAGAGAGCAATCAATTTGTCCTCTAGAGTAATGTCATCTGGAAGAGCTTCTAACTTTTCTAGTCTAGTGATTAGATGTATGTAGGTTGATTGTTGGTATCAAATATCAAGCAGTAAGGAGAACTTTATGCAGAATCCGAAGACCCTGGTTTTATATGAAGTACAAAAGCCAGTAGGTATGCGGCAACTAAATTTTAATTAATACTTAGAAAAAAGTAATGAGATCCCAAAAAAAACATAAATGTGAAATAGAGGCCAAGTTCCTGCCCCACAAAGAAACACTCCCTTCCTCAAAAATATCCCCTCCTAAAACCCCCCAAAAACGCCTTACCATTCTACACTCCAAAAAAGGTAGTATGAGTTGGTGTATTAATTCAACCAAAAATATTTGCCAATACAAGAGATGATACAAGAAAGAAATGTCCAAGTTCATTACTTGGAAGACCTCATAGTTACTTACTAAGAACAGTAAAGACACTTCAACTGACCTTTAAAAACAACAATAAAAATACTTATATCCAGTTACTAAAATATCACTTTCCTCAACCAGGTATATTCTTAAACTTGGCAATGTTTAGTTTTTCTCTAAAGATAATTTCGGCACAAAAAAAACATTGCCAAGTTTAAGAATATACCTGGTTGAGGAAAGTGATATTTTAGTAACTGGATATAAGTATTTTTATTGTTGTTTTTAAAGGTCAGTTGAAGTGTCTTTACTGTTCTTAGTAAGTAACTATGAGGTCTTCCAAGTAATGAACTTGGACATTTCTTTCTTGTATCATCTCTTGTATTGGCAAATATTTTTGGTTGAATTAATACACCAACTCATACTACTTTTTTGGAGTGTAGAATGGTAAGGCGTTTTTGGGGGGTTTTAGGAGGGGATATTTTTGAGGAAGGGAGTGTTTCTTTGTGGGGCAGGAACTTGGCCTCTATTTCACATTTATGTTTTTTTTGGGATAGGACTCACTCACAGACTCATCAAAATTATTAGGCACTTCCCATGATGCTAGAGACTTGAAATTTTGCATGATGATAGATATGAAGGTGTTATTAAAGGAAAAAATCGAAAAATCCTGAAAAGTTGTGTTTGACTCCGCTTCCGGGGCGGGGGCGTGCCAGTTTTGTACTTCCTTCGGAAACCCGTCATTCCGTCCAAAACCCATGATGTGGGGTAGCAAATGAATCGTCTCGGTATGAAGAACCTATATTTGATGTTTTAAGAAACAATTAGACGCATATAGGCTCGGTCAATATCTTATACCAGCTGTCTGTCTGTATGTTTGTTCCATATACAAATCCGTACCGTTTGACCGATTTTGACCAAACTTGGGACACAGATGGGTCTTGATACGGGGAGAATCATAGGCTAGGTTAAATTGTCTGTTTGTTCCTTACACAAATACACACCGTTTGACCGATTTTGACCAAACTTGGAATAATGGTAGGTCTTGATACAAGAGGTCTCGGAGGCTAAGTCAAAAATTCCTACGAGCTGTCTGTCTGTATGTTTCTTCCTTATACAAATCCACACCCTTCTTCCGATTTTGACCGAACTTGGCACACAGGTAGGTCGTGATACGGGGAGTGTCATAGGCTAGGACAAAATCGTCTATCAGCTGTCTGTCTGAAGGTTTGTTCCTTACACAAATTCACTCCGTTTGACCAAACTTGGCACGCAGGTAGGTCTTGATACGGGAGTGTCATATTATCTATGACGTTTTATACTTTTTGTTCCACCGGAAAGCCATCATTTTCTCTGAAACCCATCATGTGGGGTATCAAATGAATCGTCTTGGTAAGGAGAACCTATATTTGATGTTATAAGAAACATTTCGACGCATCTTAACAACAACAGTTGTGACTTCTTTCTTAAATGTAGTAACTAAAGTCGTAGGGATTAACTGCATAATATACTTGAAAGCAGATATTAAGTTTTTCAAATTCGAGCCATCTAAATTACAAAGTTTAGGATCACAAACCCAAAATGTATCGTCGTTGTTCTTATCTTTTTCTTGAAGGCCTTCTACACTTTCCCTATTGTGATCTTTATCCTCGGGATAAGGTTCCTGTGTTTTACAGTGTAATAGTTTAGTTAAGAGAGCAATCAATTTGTCCTCTAGAGTAATGTCATCTGGAAGAGCTTCTAACTTTTCTAGTCTAGTGATTAGATGTATGTAGGTTGATTATTGGTATCTAATATCAAGCAGTAAGGAGAACTTTATGCAGAATCCAAAGACCCTGGTTTTATATGAAGTACAAAAGCCAGTAGGTATGCAGCAACTAAATTTTAATTTATACTTAGAAAAAAGTAATGAGATCCCAAAAAAAAAACATAAATGTGAAGTAGAGGCCAAGGTCAGTTGAAGTGTCTTTACTGTTCTTAGTAAGTAACTATGAGGTCTTCCAAGTAATGAACTTGGACATTTCTTTCTTGTATCATCTCTTGTATTGGCAAATATTTTTGGTTGAAAATATGGTGCACTTAATACACTAACTCATACAACTTTTTTGGAGTGTAGGATGGTAAGGCGTTTTTGGGGGGTTTTAGGAGGGGATATTTTTGAGGAAGGGAGTGTTTCTTTGTGGGGGGAGGAACTTGGCCTCTATTTCACATTTATGTTTTTTTTTTTGGGATTGTTTATATTTCATAAGAAAAAAAAGACGAATTCAAGTTAAAAATAATTAATAAAATAATAATAGATATTCGCAGTCCCATTCATAGGCCATCGGTAATTCCATGACAAGTACATTTACGCGTTGAATCTAATAATAGAAATTTCAGAGTTTATCTTTGCATGTTTCACAGAAAATGTCCACACAACTAGCGATTGCCAGTCATAGTTTATTACTACTTCGGCTTGATTGTCGTCCCACGCCTTAAAAAGTACTTTACCACAGAATAAGTCCAGTTTCCCTGTTTCCTACGATGCTGCGTTCTCTTAAGTAATTTCACAAGCGCATTTATCTTTTCTCTACTTTCTTGTTTGCTTGCTTCCAACATTTTAAATAGGTTTGTCTGATTGTAAATATAACATTCACAAAAAAAAAAAGTGTTTAATCAGCGAATTGAGAAATGATGGTCAAAATCACATGTTGTTGCTGAAAATCATTAGAGCATCATCACCTGTAGTCCCGTCTTCTTTATGAGTAATGATAATCTAATATTTTTTCTCTTATATGCCCAATTATACTGCCACGTTTAACAATTAGGATTTATTTAAATTTTAACGTCCATTTATTATTGACAACGAATTTTAGTACGGGTTTTCTACAGGTTACCACCCTTTTCTAGGATACCACCCTCTTCAGGATAGGACTGATGCCTTTTCTTTTTTCGAAAGAAAAGCCATCACCCCTAGTGGGAATCTAACCCCCAAACTTAGGCAGGGAGTGCCTTAGGACTCACAGCCACAAGGCCTCCCAACAATTTAGAAAAAATCGTTTTATCATTAATGGTTTAAGAGCCTATGTGATTATTGCAATACGCAACCCGCATAACACTCGGGTTATGCAAAATAGTATCACAAAAACGCGTTTCCAAATCCACGTTTTCATCTGTTATTTCTCAACTTGTACTGACTGTCTTCTTTTGGATCGCTGTTTATGGTCGACATTACACGTACTTTTTTAGGTTAGTGTACGAAAATGTTTTAAAGGTCTCAGAAAAATTTAAATTTCTCCCTTTTGGAAAGACATCTTTCAATAAATGTGTTCTAAATAAAGATATTTTCTCAAAGGCTTAGCCATTTTGATTAGGTAAATCTGTTGGAAAATCTGAAATAATTTGTAGCAATTAAGCGAGTTCGTTACTTTACACCTTCATTTTATTTAAAATGAATCTTTGAATCAACAAGTATTTATTTCCAAAAATATTCATCTTTATGGTAGCTGCGAGGACATGAAAATCTCAGATTTAGTGACGTTGCAACTCACAAAGATACTTATACATTTTACCAACTATTCTTCCAAGACATCACAAGAATTACTAAAAATATCATACAATTGACTGTACTAATATGACTAACAATGTCACACAAATCAAACACATAATTACTGATCCGACTGAGAGGGTCATTACCACCATAATAATATTTAACCGATAATTACATATTTAAAAAATATAAACGCATCGGACAACCAAAGCCGCCACATCTCAGAGCCCGCCCAAGACCAGATCATGGGCCCCCACTTCTCAGAGCCAGACTGAAAATTCTAGTACTTTGTTATAGGACTTTGGAAAATTTAAAATTATTTTCATCTTGAGTTTTGAGCGAAATGAGAATAAAAGCCGACAATCGGTGCAGCAAAGGTCGCTTTCGGTACTTTTAGTTTTATTACGACTCCTAATGAAATCTGGGACTGCACTTGTTTTGTCGTTTATGTACATTAAAAAATATAGATCCAATTCAAATATATGTAGACTACGCCCATCTATGTTTCTAAACCCCATCCTTTTTACAAGCTCATAACCTATACATTTTTTTCCAATTAGGGAGGCCCGGCCCGGGCCCGGGACAACAGTACCCGGCAGTCCCCCATATATGGCAGCCCTGTGGATAAAAAATAAATTCTCTTACTTCAGTAAATACTTTTGTAGTTAATTTATTTAATATTTCATTAAATTTGATTTTTTTCCAAGTGGAGTACTGTATTTAGACTCTCCAAATAACCTTGTCTCAACAAATGGTTTAGAAACAAAAACATTCAACAAAAATAAAATAATCATAAAACAGTACACTAAATCAATTGAAAGACATATTTTATAATTCAGAAACAAAGAATTTAAATGAATTTTACACGAATTATTAGAACAAAATGTAATTAGTATTAGACGAATTGGTAATCCAAGGAAAAGTTAATATTAGTTACCTTACTGTCCCTGTGTGAGTATATATATCTGTTATCAGTGTAGGACTGCCTGGGACAATTACCCGACCTGGAGATATGGTGAGCCCATGTATGAAGACGTACAATAATTAAATTACCCGGTGTGCCATGCTGCACCTACTTTCTGCATCTAGAAAAGCAAAAATAAATTAGAAACCAAACAAGTAATATTAAAATCGAATAACGCAAATCTGTAACTGTTCAGGTTCACAGTTCAAACCAGTTACCTCCGAACTGTGAGTCCTAGACGATTTTAACCTAGCCTATGACACTCCCCGGATCAACGCCTACCAATGTGCCAAGTTTGGTCAAAATCAGTCAAATGGTATGGATTTGTATAAGGAACAAATAGACAAACAAACCGACAGACAGACAAACAAACAGCTGATTTGTATATATATATATATATATATATATATATATATATATATATATATATAAATATACATAGAATATGAAATAAAAAAAATTATGGCATTTCAAAAAATTAAAATTGAAAGAATATAAAGAAGAGGTAAAACAGAATCATATGCCATGAAAGTGTTGTTTAATAAGAAGGAAAGAAATGAATTTGAGAAACTCAGTTCTCTAATAGAGATTATGAGCAAGAGGGTAGAATTATTAGAGAACTTTATAGTAAAAAAATTCTGCTTATCGAAGCCTCTTCTCTAAAAACGAACATATTTGGAAAGTTACTTCAACTCAATGCCATGCAGTAAAAAACTTCTTCAGTATCAGACTCTTCAGGAAGGAAAATTAATGCAGAGATGGTTGGTGATATAGACAAGATGTAAAGGAGAAGAAAAGAAATGAAAATTATGCTCAAGAACATCAAAAATCATCAAAACCTGCCAAAGTACTAACAAACTTATTTTGATTGAAACAAATATTCATAATAAAATATAATATTCATCATTTTAATTTAAGTTAAATTTTGCATTGGTTTTTGGTATTTCATCTATTAGTAATTATGTCAATAATTTCATCTAAGTACTTTCCATTTATTGCAAAACCTAAATTTTAATTTTAAGTGCATTTTTTTAACTATTCTTGATATTTGTCTATTCCTGGGCTAAAATATATCCACAAAACAGTTCAAAAGGTTACATACCATCCCCAAATATCCTTATGAATGATTAATTAATAGTAACTAAAATAAGTAAGCCGGATATATAAATAATCAAACAACCAGAATTATAAATTATAGCAAGAGTTAATTTTTAAAATGATTGCCACAACCTACAGGGTCCTTTTTCTTTTCTTTTTTATAGTTATTTATGTAAAAGTTTTAAATTATTTATATGTTTATAAAACATTTTATTACTATTGACAAAGTACTTAAATCAAGAATTTGATGGGATAAATGCCTTTTTTTAATTTTGTTTATATTGGTCTGGTACATTAAATAGTTGTATATCCAGCAGATACAGTTAAGTAATTCAATGCCATTCATTCCGGAAGTGAGAGGAGCGTTGTATAATAAAATAATATTATTCCACAAGAAACTCCCTTCTAAAATCTTTAAAAAAATGAGGAGACCCGGTGAGGGTTAAGGCGTGAGCTCTTAACACTCCATGCCAAAGGTCGTGGATTCGATTCCCACTAGGGGTGGTGGCTTTTCTTTCGAAAAAAGAAAAGTCATCACCCCTATCCTGGCTAGAAAAGGGTGGTAACCTATAGATAACCCGTCCTAAAATTCGTAGTTAATAATAAATGGACTTTAAAATTTAAATATTTTAAAAAATGTATTTTTGTAAACATTGTATACATCCTTTTCTGGATTTGAATAATGCTATGATTGATTTCAGCTTTCTATCTTCAATCACACTGATCGGTCAGCCAGCTGAAGTGTATCTTTATGGCTCCCAGCTATGGTTGTTTGGGATGTCATCATTTTTCATAATCCCCATTGTTGGTTACATCATTGTTCCATTCTTCAGAGGGAAGAATTATTTTTCTGCTTACCAGGTAAGCACTTAATGGGTTTATTTTATGAAAATGAAGTCTATAAGTAAAATATCTATCATTAGAATAACAAATGAAGGTCATTATTGACTAGGCATATAATCTGTTATTAGGAGGCCCGGTGGCCGTGAGTGTTAAGGCGAGCACACTTAATCTGAGCAATTAAAGTCTGTCTTGCACCAATTGATCTTTAATGATTCTTTTGTATTGTTAGGGTGAGAATGCTTCCATCTGCCAGCTATTTTCACAAACTTAGACTAATTCTAACTTCAAATATTTGACCAATTAAATTTCAACAAAATCTTATTTTACACTATTTGTATTCTCAACCCCTAATAGATCTAATTTTTATGCTGATAAATCTTATAAAGGCCTGTATATGTGAAAGAAAGATTTTTTTTTTTTTTTAGTACTTTGGCGAGCGTTTTGACAGAAGACTTCAGATGCTTGCTTCGGTCCTGTTTACTTTTCAAATGGTATAAACTTACACACCAGGATTTTCATGTTTTTACTCACTAATATCTCAAAAAAGATGAATATGAATGAACTTGTTTCAAGCAATTTATATTAAATATAGCAAATCTTAATTTAAGTACTTTTGCATAAACTTAGATAAGCCAATTTAATTCATTTAGTTGTACGTTTTTGGTTATTAATTTTCAATTCTTTGTTCATGTCTTAGTGCAATAGCATTGTGAAATTATTAAAAAGAAGAAAAAAAAATCTGATAAAACATCAATGTGGTTTGTATAATTAAAATTAACAACTCATATTGTTTAATCTATTAACACTGTTAGACATTTTTGAAAGATGTAGCAATTGACGTCGCTTTGATGATTGAATTATTGATAAATTTCTTCAAACCTTTCTTGATCCTAACTACTAGATACCGAAAATATCTGTTAAAATATATGTGTGTGTGTGTGTGTTTGTATATTTGTAGTACAAATATGTACATACAAATAAATAAATAAATAAATAAATATATATATATATATATATATATATATATATATATATATATATATATATATATATATATATATATGCCCATATCAGGACTTTGGAAGAGAAAGGACAAATCTGAAAATTATCATTTTTTTTATTATTTTATAGTCAGAAAGATGTAGGTAACATGATGCTTTGCCTTGTTTCTCTGATTTGCCTTTAGTTCTCTCGCAGTTTCAAGTTAAAGTGAATAGCACCATCATCTAAGAAATCAAAGTCCAATTTTAAGGGTGAGTCCGGGTCATAAACTCTCCTCCTAGCATTTTGTTATCCATAAACCACTTGTATAAATTATAATTAAAACAGAGAATTTCAATTGCATACTTTTTCAACCAGATTTATGAATCAGTATTCCTTAGAGCAAACATTTGCCTTTGCTATCCTGAAGCACTATCAGAACTTTGACTTCGATTTTTCAACATCCAGATTTCGTGATTCACCCTTTCTCTTCCAAGGTCCTGATATCAAAACACTTTATGAGATAGTTAACCAGTAAAATCGGTCCATCTTAACTTGAAAAATTGTCGACCATTATACAAAACTTCATTTTTTACAAGGTTTACTATAATATTTTAATATTCTTCTCAGTTATTGGTTTAAGGGATTCGTGTATAATGTAATTTAACCACATTAATTAGGCATTGTATATTTAAACCACATTATGTATTTTTACATATTTATTCACTATAAATACGAAGTAAGTTTTTTTTATCTCATATTATTCTGTTAATAATGGCATAAAACTGATTATTTAATATAATGAATGCATTTTCAGATTATATATTTAGCTCTAGTGCTGTATGCTCCAGCGTTAGCCATGAATCAAGGTAACTTTTTTTTCTTACATCTACTATATATTTGTCAAATACCACTCACTCACTCACTCACTGACCTATCATCGCCCAGCCCAAACCACTCGATAGAAAAATTTGAAATTTTGCATGGACACTCTCTACAGAACGTATACACTCGCTAAGAAAGGATCTTTTGATATTCGATTTTTTAAGTATTTTTAGAGGGGTTTAAAGGTTTAGTTGGTTAGAGCACGCAAGCCTAGATAGCATGCGTTGCTAGGACGATAACAGAACAGCTGTTACCGTACTGTATCTATTTCATAGTATTATTTTTAATTGAGGTTAATTTCAACTATGATGGCAGACCTTGAATTACTGGAAATAAACTGTCCCTCATAGAGTTTACGCTATGAGGAACAAAATCACCATGTTAATTGCGGTTCATTTCAATTTGTGTCCCATATAGTTTTCGCTATACTTGGTGATGGTCCATCCGAGGTAATAACATCCCGAACCCTTGCACAGCCTCCTCACCCATCAGCACCCCCAGTCAAAACACCTCTTGGTCATGCTCGCAAATATAATGGGTGTTTCCAAATGGCATATGAGAAACATTAATTTTAACATACATTTATTATTGCCAACAAAATTTAACATGTATTGGTTACACTGCTGTTACTGGTAACCATGGGCGTATATCGGAAATAATTTCCGGGGGGGGGGGGGGGCTGGGACCATTTCTGGGGTATGGAATACTTACAGCTTAGAACTTCCAATAGTTTTAGGCAAATAAAACGCTATTACGCTAAGTAAGTGATCTTATTTCATTTATTTTTAAGGGTTTTAAGACACATTTTTACCATCAAATCAAAATGTCGGAGGGGAGGGGGCTGCAGATTTCTCAGCCCCCTCCCACTTATATACACCCATGCTGGTGACCTATAGATAACGGGTTATCCCTAGGTTATCTGTTTCTTGGCACTGGCCGGAGCCCCCCGGTGTCAAGAAACATTATACTTTGATTACTTAACAATTGATATATAACATAACATATAGTATGGCGGAAACCGTGCTATAATAAACGGCTAACAATTATATAGTAGTGTTAATTTTGCTGATACATTATTTAACGCAATTAAATAACTACTTATCTGCCGAGACGAAGCACGGGTATTCAGCTAGTTTATTATAATTTTAATATCATAAATATGTTTGGTGAATGCCTAACTAGCCTAGCTTTATTACATAGATAAATTAATGCCTTAAAAATTGTCACAGAGAGGTTCAAAAACAAGCATGTCAACTTTTATACAGGGAGTAATAGAACCAAAGCAATTTAATAGCCTCCTATAACAATTTGTTGAAAAAAAAAATATATGTTTGTGTTTTATATTAAATACTCTGATATTTTTCTAAATATATTTATACATTTTTCAAGATTTAAGATATTATATGAAGAGTTGTGGATACAAAAGGCGAACTCAACAAACTGCAGTTTTCAGGAAAATGCGTTTGAATATTTTTTCCATAAGGGTGAACTCTACTAGAGTATATTCAAAACATTTTTTTTCGTTGTGGGATGTCTCATTGTTCAAATTTTATAATAATTGATCAGGAATTAGAGTGAACTTTAGCTTATTAAGCGCATTCTATTTATATCATCATCCAGCGGACCAGTAGGGTAACTGCCCCAATTATTGACACATTAAGCAAAATTTCCAGGCAATATTACAGTGTCTTCCTTATTTATTAACCAATCCACCTGCTTCAAAGGGGTTTATACTCGCCAGGATCTGTAGAATAAATTTAGCCTATTATATTAATTAAAAATCAATGATTTGAGAGGATATTAGACATAATAAGATGGTGAGTTTTTTCTCCAGTTATTGACAGGTAAAATCCAGTTATCGACATGGAAATGACCCAGTTATTGACAGTTCAAATCCAGTTATCGACATGGAAATGACCCAGTTATTGACAGGTAAAATCTAGCTTTTGACAGGGAAGGCACCAGTCATTGACTCAATTTCAATGAAGTAGAAACGATATATTTTTTTAATAAAAGTTATGATGAAATTATATCATATATAAGTATAGTTAGTCCAAAAATACATTAGGAAGCTTGTACTCGACTGATAGAGGGCCTTAACTGCTCTGCCTTCTTGTTGTTAAGATGGTTCATCAAATTCGCAGGACGGGCTCTCGAAGAAACTCATCATTTTCCAAAGTTCAAAAGGAAATGTATCTTCAATATTCCCAGATACTTATGGCAAACTTTTTGTGTTTTAATATGCTCTTTGTGTTTGAATATCTGTGTGTGCTTAACGACATAACGTAGCTATTAACGCTGGGCTATCTACAAGTTGCCACCCTTTAATAATGCCAACAGCACGTGGTCGGTCACTCATTCAGGTACTGGCCACAACTGAAGCTGCTTAAATTTCAAGATGAACGGAAACCGATGCATTCAATGTGGCTATGGTCGTTCGCTCTAAAATGTATTTGTACCACATTTTTGGCTACTCTAATTGTAGGAGATTCTTTTGTGACCTCTTATTCCTCAGGTTCATCATCACTTTGAATTGAATGTTGTCCACTATTGGCTGCATTTTTGGATAAAGTGCTCTTCTCAGAAGGGGGTTCTCATAAAGGGACACCACAACTTTAACGAATTCGACAAAGTCTATGTTTGCAGATACGCCTGTTGACGATTTCCCAATCACTATCAGTGATTAAAAGATCGGAGAAGTTCAAGTAGTTCGGGCAATTCGAGTTCTAATCATTGAGGTGAAAACCTAGAAGTACATTAGTGTGTCTTATCGGAGCTATTTTGAAAGCCTAGAAACAAAATCCATACCATCTAGACCTTCACAACACAATAGAATCATACAAATGTCAGTCGAGCCTGAAAAAAGTCTCACTAGGTAGGTGAGAATTTATCATGAAATTCATATTTGCATAAGTGGATTAGGTATGTCAATAACTGGCAACTTGAGGTTGTCAATAATTAAAAAAATGTGTTCCAGTTATTGACACATACTTTGTACCTATTATTGACACCCCCCTGTCAAAAATTGGATCCCTTCATTATTTTTGGAAAAGTATAACACTGATTTGTTGAAAATTAAAAATCCAGTTAGTTAGGCACCAAAACAAAGATTTCAACCAAATTTCCATTATTGACAGTGTGTCAATAATTGGATTAAGGTAGTTTTTCTCTATCCTATTATTGACACCTTCAAAATAACGTTATTTATTCGAAATGAGCACTTAAAAAGGTTGTATTATATCTAAGAAAGACTACGAACTGTGTCAGAAGCAGTGCCGCTAAAAAAACAAGAAATGGGGACTGATAAATACGAAAAATAAGCACTCATCTTCTAAGCAGAAACACTAGCAAATCAGCACATTCTCTCAAGTTCTCTAAAGCTAAAGGGAAAATCTTGACCTCATCTGAGGTGCTCTTTATAGCCAACTTGTTTTTGGCGGGAAACAATTAGATAAGATTCCGAACCAATTGGTGCGAAGTTTAAATTTATAGGTGGCGCCAAACGCTTATTTTTTTAATTGAAAGTACGAGTGTCAATAATTGGGGGCATGTCAATAATAGGGGCAGTTACCCTAGTATAGTGTTGAGTTCGTCTTTTGTATCCACCTTCCTATGGCAGTTTCCAACCAGAAATCATCATTATCATCAAAAACAAATATCATTAGTTCACAGCTATTCAGCAAAATACTCCAGTTTCAATATAATTTACATTTTTTAAAGAAACTATATTAGAAATCACCAATTTTACAAAAACTCGGAAGAAATTAACTTCTTTTTGAGAAAGAAGATGTTTATTTCATGATTTCAAATCAAAATTTCTTTGATGTCATTACTTTGATGCTGATATTATCACATTAACTGTCAAAGAGCAGATACATAATTACATATATGTTGGCGGCATTGTTTTTCTTTATATCTGCCAAATAAATAATAATGTAGTTCATGGTCTGCAAAGAATTCAATATCTTCAAACAACATGAATTTAGCATCAGTGGAGCTTTAAATGGAGATTCTGAGTTTAAATCCCAGCATTTAAATTAATTTTTCCAAAAATAAAGATCTAAACATTGACCAAATACAGTGATCTATGTATTTAATATTGGTTTAATAAATCCAATGCGTTTTCCAATGAATTGATCAATGGCAGTTTCCAGCCAGCTTTTTTTCATTCCCTATTTATTTTGAGAGGGAAAGAAGGTCGAACTCAATATGAAAAATATACCCGTAGATTTTCTGAAGCGTCTAGATTTGGATGGAGGGGGGAAAAAATTGATCGGATGTTGAGTTCACCCTTCGTACCCGCAACGCCTGAGGCTTCATATTATGTATAACAAATGTTATACATAATATGATATTATGTATAACATTTGTCAAGTTTTAACCAAACAATATCTCCATAACCTTTCAATGTAGAAACCAATTATTTTATTTATTTATTTTTTTTTTTTTATGGTATGTATACCTTTAAAAGTAAATATTAAAATGAATAATGAATAAGATAGAAATTTATATAACTGTATTTCATTTACAGTAACTGGGCTGAGCACAATGACAGTTGTTACATTGATGTATGGCATTTGTATCTTCTACACAGTAGTGGTAAGATGAGCTTTTAATTCCTATTATGTTTTTAAGAAACCTGTCAATGTAACCAGTCAATAGCCCTTTCCATGTGAATAAAATTAATCTAACATATGAAAGTTATCATTCCAACAAGTGATACAGACTCCAAAATTACTCCTCCAGCAATCAAGCGGAGCAGCTAGCTGTACTAAAGGCACTGGAGTTCTTATACAAAATAATAGTGACGAAAAAAACTTATTATTATTCAATTATACACAAAAACTGTCAAGTAACCATTCAAAAAATCAACAACCCTAAAATACAAAATGAAATAAATTCAGAGATAAGAGAATTTGAGACAGTGGCAATTATACGTTGACATACAGTGCATCACAGGAATGAAAATGCACACAGACTTTCCAAAACTACATAAATAGACGAAACATTATTCATGATGTACAATAAAGAAACTTCCTCAAAAGCAAAACATTTACACAGGCAACATATTTGAACAAGTTGGAATAAAAAATGAACAGATTAAACAAAATCTTGATTTAAGCCACTTGCATTCCCGACCCCTCATATATCTAAGTTTTATACTGATAAATGTTATTTAGGACTACAGATTCAATAAAAAGCAGGGACCTCTTTAAATTTATAGACATTATTGACAAGGCGTACCAACTGAAAGTTTACTACAGCTACTTAAGTATTGACTGGACATGAATCTAATCAAAGCTAGTTAAGAGAGATTTAATATTGTAACAGATTAACTTAACCAGATATTAACCAGAACAGACTTACAACCATCATATAAACGACTGTAAACTTCTAGATTGGACGTGATTGGCCAATAAAAAGGAAGAACTATTTTTTTATATCATACAAGTATTCATTACATTTATATATTTAATCCATTAACAACACATTTGAGACAACCAGGGATTTGGCCTTCTTACAAGCGTTGAGCTGTGACAAATACTTTAATATTTTTTAGTAATTTCATTTGGTTTATTGATTTAATTAAGTTTGCTTGTTTTTTTTTATAAATAAATTATTTTTGCTGAGATATAATACTATTAACTGATGTACAATTAGTTTGTAAGTTCAAGTATACCCAATATATTATAAACTATAAATAAACTATAGTTTAGTGCTATTACCAGAGAGGAAAACAAAAACGTTAAGACAATTGACCAACTACTTGTTACTAATCCAAATCCAATACCAATAGTACTTAGTAGACAAATGACATTCATTAAATTATTTAAATACAATAATGTCAACAAGCATGCATATTGATAAGCACGTGAATAATAAGTATGTTCAAGTTGGGACAAGAATGGCTCAGGCTCACACTGAAAGATTTTATCTTCTACTTTCATCGTTTGAGAATGAGAATTGGGTCCCAGTCAGCCCCTAGGCCCATCCAGCATGTTATGACTAACCATACTAGCTTCCTAGAGTACTGCACGGTCATGAATCACAAACAGTATCGACAGTATCTGCCCCTATGTGCCCTCATAGCCTGTTATAGGACTGAGCACGGCCTCAGTAGTACAGCCTCAAATCTTGCTCTGGAGGGCATGAGTTTGAAATCTGCATCCTCACTAAATTTTTTTCATTCTAGAGTCGTTCAGAGGTAAGAATTGGGATTCCAGACTTCCTCTATGCTCTCTTAGCTTTTAATGTGTATATAAATCAGAGAGGCAGAACATAGTACTGACCACACTATATCCAAAAATCTATGTGCTGATCATGGATATCCATGATATCTTATCTAAGATATCTGTGCAGTTTCTGGCCTTCATAATCTGTTATAGAACTTATTTTAATTTTTTTTCTTGCTTTAAAGTAGTTCTTGAGTACATGTAAGCTATTCTCCAAAGGTTCTCTCAGGTTCAAATATCTTCGAGAGAAATTGCTAACAAAGGACCAAACATTTCTACCACTTATGGAGGAGTTGACTTAATTTTTTATCTTAATACAAGTAGGAGGCCCGGTGGCCAGCAGTGTGAAGGCGTGAGCACTTAACACTCCGTGCCGAGGGTTGTGGGTTCGATTCCCACTACGGAATGGTGGCTTTTCTTTAGAAAAAAAGAAAAGGCATCAGCCCTATCCTGGCTAGGAAAGGATGGTAACGTATAGATAACCCGACCTAACATTCTTAGTTAATAATAATGGATGTTAAAATTTAAATAAATATTTCAAGTACTGTATAAATTCAGGCTTACATTTTCATAACTAATACATAGCTTAAATCGTACCAAGTATAAATATCAGTTGTTAAAACTTAATTTGTAAACCCCTATTTAAAGCCGATACTTCTTTCTAAATATAAAAAAAAATTAAGTGAACCTCAATGATAAATTATCAGCAATTAAAGTCAAAGATTTACAAAATAGAACTTTCTTTACCTCATTTTTCCTTATTTTGGCTTCATGAAGTCAGTTCCATGAACCATTGTTCCTGCTTCCCCATGGAATACTGTAATGACAAATAAATAACTTATGTCTATAATAAATTACTATTTATTAGCAATGACTCATAATAAATTTCTTTTTGACTTATCTGAAATTAACAAAGCCATAAACGAGAAACAAAGGCTGTTCGAAATTTGGTTTGCTGAGTGTACAGATGATTCTCAACAAAACTTGAATAATGCCCATTCCCTTAGTAGCTAAGATTATCAACTATACTGCATATATTATACTATGTACAGAACCATGATTCATATAGCGATTGACGCACGAGAAAGAGAATTTGAAGTTCGTCAGTTCTCGAAAGTTAGTCATACATTGCACTACCGAAACATACTAATAGAACAAACAACGACTAAATTATGAAAATTGTTTCCCCCTTGAATGAAAAAAAAAATTAATATTTTAAAGATTCGTTTACAATTCGGAAATGATGAATCATAAACCATCTCACCTGATAAGCACTTTGTTAATAGAACGCTGATGACAAAGAGTCCACAAAGCGCTTTCCCGCCATTAAGCAGTGTTGCTCCTACAAAGATATTCAGATTGCATGAAAATCTCTCCTTAATGTTTGCCTCCGAGAAAAATTACGGTCCTCTGTCCAAATAACTTCGCGGGCCTCTTAACTTCTCTCCTGCATTAACTTAGTAATTACGGTCCCCAGCGAAATAATTTTACGGGCCCATTAACCCCCCCCCCCCTCCATTAACATTACCAAAAAATATTAACGGAATTATTTAAAACTGACATTTCTTTGAAAGTTAAATTAAATACATTAATAATTGAACGGTGTGGAAAGTGGTAGTATATAACTTTGTTATTTCAAATTACACGAATTTAATACGAGTAAATAAATCACGCCGGGCAACCCTGAGACCAAAGGTCCTTGACTTGCCCTCCGTGCTCCCCCCCCCCCCCCCCCATTGCGGAGGTCCTGGTAAATAGGTATGCAGTAATGGAGAATTTTTACGTAAAACGTTGGAATAAGCTATTGATATTATCAGAAGTATTGAAAATCATTTTAAACTAGTTTTTGAAGAGAGCCTTCCAGAGTTTTTGCATCCCGAGTTGCATTCCGAGTTCTCAGAAGAGAAGCAGATATGATTTCGTTAATCTTGGCGGTAATGATAATTGAGGATTTTAATTGAAAAAATAAATAACTTTATTTTGAAAGAAATTATTATTTTTAATGGATATTTTAAATAGGGATGAGAAGAATATAATAAAATATATTAGAAATCACAATTTTTAGAAAAACTCCGAAGAGATGAAGTTCTTTTTGAGAAAGAAGATGTATAGGTATTTATACGCTTTCAAATCAAAATTTCTTTTATGTCATTACCCTGCTGCTTATATTATTACTTTGATTTCCAAAGTACAGATACATAGTTATATGTTGGCGGCATTGTTTTGCTTTATAGATTTGGTCAATCTGTCAAACAAATAATGTAGTTCATGGTCTGCAAAGAATTCAATATCTTCAAACAATGAAAATTTAGCATCAGTGGAGCTTTAAATGGAGATTCTGAGTTTAAATCCCAGCAGTTAAATTAATTTTGTCCAAAAATAAAGATTTTTAAATTAACCAAATAGAATGATCTATGCAATAAACGATGGTTAAATAAATCCAATGAAAGTTCTAGTACATAATTTGTAAATCATGTGTATTTGAAAAATATATTGTTGCTGTGCACATGAAGAATTAGGTAAAAGTAATAATAGAATCAAAGACAAGAACTCTGGCGTTAAATACCCCAAATGTGGACACGCCTTAATAACATTTTCAATTTAACTGATTCTAGATGATAAATTGGAAAAAATAGTAATTATTGTCATTTTTTTTCTAGGGTGGAATGAAAGGTGTGGTTTGGGTAGACACTTTTCAAGTCGTGCTGCTCTTTGGCTCAATGGCAGCAGTACTATACAAGGGAACCTCAGACATTGGAGGGTTCTCTGTTGTGTGGGAGAGGAGTCAAGAGTTCAACAGGACTAACTTTTTTAAGTATGATCCCTTGGAATTTTCATCTTCCTATTGCGCCTTAAAAAGTATAGTTGAAGTAACTTAGCGTATGTATTTTTTACTTTCAGTTTTGATTTTGACATGACCGAACGGTACACCTTTTGGTCAACTTTTTTTGGACTAGGATTTCTCCATATGTCAACATATGGAGGAAATCAACTGCAGATTCAAAGATACCTCACAGTTAATTCTGTTGAAGAAGCAGTAAAGTAAGTATCAATAATCAATTTATTCAAACATCGCATACTAATACAAGCATGTAATTACTTATTTATTAATTGTAAATTTTCTCTCATTTGGTTGAAATACCTTGGCAGATAAAATTCTGAGTAATTTCCAGGGAACAGCTGGAATGTTCTGAGTAACCGTGGGAAGTTCCCTCTAAGTAATTTCCTTGAACTTTTATTTTAAAAGAAATATTTTCTGTCATAGTACTCATGAAACATCAAGATTTCCTATTGATGTCCCTGGTTTGGTCAACCTCATATGTAGGTTTTCTCCCTTTAAGTGAGTGAAATATAATGTATTGTGATAATACTTTCTTTTTTTTTACGGCGCATCGACATAAATCTTGGCCATTGCGCCGTGTGAGAATACTTATTGTCATTATGAACCAGAAACACTTGTATAAATAATTAAGGGGACTAAACTGAAGAGTAAAAAAATCTGTCAGGTTTGGTTACAATCATCTGATATTTATCTTAGAAAATGATGAATTGAGAAACTACTATTAGTCCAAGAGCCAGTAACCGCACGATTCATGAAGTGTTTTATAAATCTTGAAATTTTGCTATAATGTACCTCTTGGGTTGATAAGAAGGTATATATTTGTTGGCTAGACTTACCATGGAACACCAGATACTGGGCTGTTCATTGTAAAATTACCTTAATTTGCAATTTTGTTACATTAATAATAGTTGGCTTCTGAATAAAAGACTATTCTTGGGCAATATTGTTTTGCATCTTTCCCCTATAGGCAGTACCCGGTGCTCCAAGGTATGTCCAGGAAACACATATTTGCCTTCTTACCTAGCCAAGAGGTACATTATAGCAAAATTTTAGGGCGCATAAAACACTTTATGAAAAGTGTGTTACCAGCTCTCCGAGTATATCTATACTAGAGAAAAAGCTCTCGTGAATGAATAATTTCAAAAATGGCTAAAAATATACTATGTGGATTATAAGAGCTAAACCAGAAACAAAAATACCAGATTTCATAATTAATAAAGCTCATTAAACACAATGTATGATTTAATGTAGTTTCAAAATTGAAACATGGGTTAAAATGTATAATCAAATCATGTTGAAAGAATATTGAGAATTACCTTATCAATGAAAAGTGCTATTATTTTTTCAGTACTTTGTAAATTTTTATTTTATAATAATAAAATATTACACTTTATTTTATTATATTTTTTTTCTAGAATGTTGTGGATAAACACAATTGGATGGACCATAGTAGTATTCATGTGTGTTTATGCCGGCCTGCTCATATTTGCTACCTACTGTTATTGTGATCCACTTCTATCACATGTAAGTTTCTCATATATATATATATATATAGTTTTATCTTTGCATTTTGTAAATATATATATATATATATATATATATATATATATATATATATATATATATATATATATATATATATATTTACAAAATGCAAAGATAAAACTAATATTTTTTGAAATATTTCATTCCATGGTATTCTTCTACCCTCTATATTATATTTATATTTTATTTCATTATTAATTAAAACAATTTTTGATAAAGATATAACTCAGTAATAAAAGTTCAACAGTTTTTATTCGTCAAATATTTTCTGCTGAATAATTTTTGTACTTCTTTTAGCAGTCTATTTTTTTTTCTGTTGATATAAGTAAATTCTTAAGATATTCATCCCTATTTGTATTTACAAAAGGCGAGAATAGTATTTTGAAGAAAATACGTGATCTAATTTTGTGAATAATGCAAGTAAGAAATGTATTAATAAGCGCTCTTTTTTTTATTTAGACATGAATTAAAGAAGTATTTTATACAAAAATAGTTTTGTTAAGATTTCAATTTCCATTTCCAATTTGGAATATAAACCACAGGTAGTTATTCAACAATCATTTTTAATAACTCCAAAATGGCAGGCATGAAATTCAGTTTTATAAATAATATTTGTCAGTATTCATTTTTATAAACTGTAAAATGGCAAAATTTATTTCAAACTCTCCATTAGAGCAACACTGTCAGATTGTACAGAAGGCAGTTTTTAAGTGACAGTAAGGGCAGTTTTATTCTTTCTCCTTTTTTTTTTTTTTTTTTTTTTTTTTTTTTGAGAATTAATTTGAACTAATTTTAATTTTATTATTTTTTATTTCATTTTTTTTTTGTATTTTAAACATTAGAATTAAATATCAGGAAATTGCTTAATTTAATCTAGTAATACTAAAATAGAAAAAGTTATTTTTGTAAATCTTAGCCATGGAGAGGACATTAAGAACTAAATAAGATTTATTGGAGTTCTACCATCCACCAGGCTAAACGGGGCCATACACAAGCAGGATTTCCTCAAGGTTTGGCCTAAACAGTCCAATCCTTGAGGAAATCCTGTACGTATGTGGGGGTGTCTTTGATGCTGCGCTGAGTAGGAGAGATCTGGAAATCCTGAACAAAATTCAATTATTTTCCACCTTGAGACCCAGAAGGCCTGACTTTGCCAGCCTCTCCGGCTGCCTGTAGACAGTACGCCTTGAGGATTTCCTTGAGGAGGCCTCTCCGAGTGTGGGCGAGGGTTCTGTGAGGGAAATCCCCAAGGAAATCCTGGAGGTTTTTTCCTTGAGGATTTCCTGTACGTGTATGGCAGCCTTAACACTAAGCGCTTTGTGGCTATGATGAGGATGCAAAAATTTCTCGAAAGGAAGTAACTAGTCAGTTTATCCACCACATAATTTCAGGAAATATTTACCAAAATTATCCGAGGAGTTTAGGATAAGCTGTATGAAGATCTTGGAGCATATTAGAGCCTATACATTTAATTTATTTTTAATAATTTTTTTTTTTTTTTTTTTTTTTTTTTAATATATTTCAGAGAATAAACTCAGCTGACCAGCTTTTTCCCCTTTATGTAATGGACATTCTTAGAATTTACCCAGGGTTTCCTGGCCTATTTCTTTGTGGAATATTTAGTGCAGGATTAAGGTAAGTAAAAACAAAGAAAATATTAACTATTTTTCTAATGAAGCTTTTAGGCTAATTAGAATACAGTAAACTTCCTCTAATCCGGCATGCTTGATAATCCGGGACGGCAGGGGTGTCAAGACCAAACATGAAAAGTGCACCACTTCAGTTTTTATGCACCAATTCTGCAAACAAAATTTCCCAAAACCCTCTCTGTGATCAAATAAGTACCTGTTGCCAGTTCAGTTTATAGCTTTTGACTAAGGCAGTATAATTCTAACTGTGTGCAATTTTATTTTAGTCATTTTACATTGAATATGTACAGGGTGTTCCAAAAATAATGGTCATCCGTTGGCCAGAGTATTCTCCAATGTGAGATCGGAAAAAATAACCCCCATATTGACCCCGGCAAAATTGACCTTGAAATGTTATTCAAGGTCAACTTTTTTATTGCATATTTTGAATCTATGAGTCAAGAGGAAAAAAAAGTCAACGGAACCATAGGTCAGAAATGACTCCTTAGGGTCAACTTGACCATTAACAGCGTATACGTGGGCCATTCCATTCCAATCGACAAATGGTGGCCGATTTTGCTCATTTATTTTTTTGAAGTTTCTAGTAACATCGCCTTATGCAAAAATACCTCCTTTGAATTTTTTAAAAAGCATCTTCCAGTATAAAAAATTATGAGTGTATTGTAAAACGGCCCTCTCAGCGCCACTCATTGAAGAACCATAACTCACATTTTACAATAGACAGGAATGCCTTCTTGAGGTTATTCTCGAATCTTATCAAGAGCTCTTTGCTTTAAGCTTTCATTGAATCGCTGAAATTACTCATTACAGATTTCATAGGTCATGTATGAATTTCATGAACCAGCCAGTCCCTCCCAGAATAGAGGATAGAATAATTGCCCTCGCCAGATCCAGGCCTACCCTGGAGCTGAGATGATTGGCCCAAGCTACGGGAGTCTCGAGGATGACGGTCTGCTGGATCCTTCAGGAAGAACGTCTCCCTTCAGATTACAGCAAGTTCAGGAGTTGAGGCCCGGGATCAGGAGCAGAGAGCATTGTTTTGAAGGTTGATGCTGGACATGTTGGGACATTCTCCACTGTTCCTCCAGCGGGTATTGTGGACTGACAAAAGTTCGATTTCCAGCGTCAGCGTCCACAGCAGCCAAAATGGACGAGAATAACATAGGCATTTGAAAGAATTATGAAAAATTCTCGTCAGGTCCTTAGTCGAGTTAGGAGAAATTTGAAAGCAAGGTTGGCAGCTTGCCTCAAGAATTAAGTCCGAAATATTGAAGCTGGATATCAGGCCCAATTGCTACGGGCGCTGGAGTGATAATCTGTTTTTTTTGTTTTTTTTGTTTTTTTTTTAGGAAGAAACTTTTTTATCTGCCCACGGGTGAGGGCAAGTATTCTATCCTCTAGTCTGGGAGGGATTAGCTGGTTCGTCAAATTAATCCATGACCTGTGAAATCCTTAATGAGTAATTTCAGCGATTGATTGAAAGCTTATGACAAAGAGCTCTTGATAAGCTTTGAGGATAACCTCGTGAAGGCATATCTGTCAATTGTAAAATATGTCTTATACTCTTCTTATTAATGCCGCTGAGAGGTTCGTTTTTCAATATACTTGTAATATTTTATACTAGAAGATGCTTTTAAATAAATTCAAACAAGGTTTTTTTGTGTAAGGCAATGCTAGTAGAACATGTAAAAAAAAAAAAAATTATCTAAATCGGCCACCATTTGTAAATTGGAATGGAATGGCCCACGTATACGCTGTTAATGGCCATTTTGGCCATTAGGAGCCATTTCTGACCTAAGGTGCCGTTGACTTTTTTCATCCTCATGACTCGTAGATTTGAAATATGCAATACAAAAATTTGACCTTGAATAACATTTCAAGGTCAATTTTGCGGGGGTTAATATGGGGGTTATTTTTTCCGATCTCACATTGGAGAATCATCTGGCAAACGGATGACCATTATTTTTGGGACAACCTGTACAAGTCCTATAGTCTACATTTCGTTTAATTTTCACCTTTATCCATTTTTTTCGACATGCATCTGATAATCCGGAATATTTGATAATCCGGTATACTTCAATTCCCGAACGTTCCGGATAAAAGGAAGTTTACTGTACAACTAAAATAACTAAACTTTCCTTGGTTTAGTATAATTTTGTTACTCAAGAGTATTAAATTTGACCTACAACTAATCAACTAATGCATAAAATATTTCTTACAGTACCGTCTCAACAGGAGTAAATTCACTTGCTGCAATATGGTTTGCAGAACTTGAGGGAACCAAGTTTAGAGATAATCTTACAGAGGCTCAGTCAGGTTTCCTTGTCAAATCATTGTCTTTGGGATTTGGAATATTTGCATATGTTGTTGTATTTGCTGTACCATACATGGGAGGACTTGTTCAAGTAAGTTTAGATTGTTAGATTTGAAAATAAGCTATAATGTGGTATAAGTCTTCGTTTTAAAATATGTGAATGAAGTAGGCCTACAATTTATTATTATATTTATATTACCAAGTGTTTTATTATGTTCAGATTTGACATAATTGTCATAGAAAACACATTATTTAACTTCCCCCAGAAGCCCGATGGCTGTAAATATCACACCTTAACACTCCATGCCAAAGAGTTGGATTCACACCAGGGGTGGTGGCTTTTTTTTTTTAAAAAAACAGAAAAGTGTCACTTCTATCCTAGCTAAAAAGAGTGGTAACCAACCCACCCCAAAAATCTGAATTATTAATAAAGGGGTATTCAAAAATTACAACAAAAATTTTCAAAAACTTTCAAAAAGACACAGCGTTGACTGAAAAATTTGAGTTCAGCATAAAAATTCCATCGTTAAAATGTTAGCCATTTATTTATTGATTGGGTCTATTTGATATTTATGACAAGTGAAAAGTGTTCCTTATAAAAGCAAACATTGAAGGTCAATGATTTAATTCGTACAAATTTCCTTTATTAGACATTGTTCCCATGAATGAATTGTGCTGGTTAACGAATCCAACCTTTTAAATCAGACCAAGGCTCAAGATAAAGGATTTATTGGATTATGAGGACGGATAGGTTCCACAAATTAAACAAAACTGAGGTGGGCTGAAACTGTTCTTTTACCAAATGGTACAACCTACAATTTTCTTCCCACAACTGCCAAAATATTTCCCAAGTCAGCTTTATTATTATTACTATCATAATTTAGCTATTTAAAAGTGTTACTGCAATTTCCAATTCAGTTTAGTTCATCTTTTAATACAAGAGGTGGATCAGTGAAGATCACTGATAGGTCAAATTTTACTTTGTTGACAAATTCACACATTCTATTGAGGCATAGAGTTTTAGGTACGATATTTGCACAGTGATTGAGAATGTTTCACTTAATCTACAGAACTTAGCAGATAACTAACATCATACAATGAAAAATTTATTTTTTCGTATAAGTACGTCAAGATTTTCTTCAAATTTATGTGTTTTTCTTTACATTAAGAAAATATTACTAATTTTGTTTTTAGGAAATATTAATTTTTTTGTACCCTTTTAGTCATTTCCATTGCTTTTAGTGCAGTTTATAGCATTAATCCGTTACCATTTTGTTGACTAAGTTAAATATTTTACAGCTTGGAATATCACTCACAAGTATACTAACTGGATCTCTCCTTGGAATTTTTCTATTAGGAATTTGCTTTCCTAAAGCAAATGCATGGGTAAGTAAAAAGAGTTACATCAATCATTCATACTACATTTTTTAGTAGATTTGTCACATGAATTTTCTTTGACACAAATTACTATACATGTTTGTATGAACTAATGAATCAGCATTTTGATAAAAATCAATTGATTCCTTAATTCTCACAATGTAGAGGCTCAAACATGCTTGAATTATAATTATTTAAATATATATATATATGCGTGTAGTAAGTGGGTGTATTTGTGAGTGCGTTACCAGTAAATTGGTGGATAACAGACTTTGTTTAATTTCTAAATACCAAAAAACAATAGCTGTTCTTAATATAATTTATTATTCATTTTACTACATATTATAGTTTATTTAAAACTTTTTTAAAATACTTTTTTGGCTGAGAAAATATAATTTTTTTTTTTTTTTTTTTTTAACATATTATATTATATTATTTAGGGAGCGACAGCTGGTCTCCTTTCAAGTGTAATTTTCCTTAGTTGGATTTCGCTTGGTGAAAACATCTCAAACAAGTCAGGTTTCAAGGTGCATCCACCATTGCCTAGTTCCGTGAAAGAATGTGATATACCTATCCATGTTCCAAGGTAAGAAATAGATTGAAAATACTAATATTACAATGATAACAATAAATATCTGAAATATTTACCATTATACTTCTTAGTCTGCTAGTGATATATATATATATATATATTATACTTATACTCATGTATCTACGCATTCTTCCTCCTGCTTCATAATGGAATGACACAAAATAATAAATAAAGAGTATATAAATATTCGTTTTTCTATTATAAAAGTCCAGCTCACTGGAACTGTGCCATCTTAGCACATTTCCTTTCATATCCCCATCAATTCATATCAAAAGAACAAAACTAACAATTTTGATGTCTTAAGCACTGATTTCTCCGATTGACATCGTCCTATCAAAAATTATTTGAGAATCTTTTTTGTATAAAAAGTTTTTGAATTGTCACCTTTCTCTTACGAGCCATTTTTGAGATATTTTAGAAAATATACCAAGATCCGAAAACTTTTCGTGTCATTTACAATTTTTCCTTAAGGCTAAACGCAACCAAAATTTAAAAATTTTAGGTTATATGAATTTCAAACGTCTAGAACAAGTTTCAACTGAACCAATCATTTCTGAATAGCCAAACTGAAAATAAGTTGGGATAAATTTTTGTTTCAACTTTTCCCTTAAACGGTTACGGATATCACTTTAAAAATGTTTGTATCAAATTTCATCAAAATCTGGTTTTGCAAAATACAATATTTTTGGAAAGTTTAGATTCAGTTTTTTTTTTTGTATGCTTACAGATTAGAAGACCAGGAAGATGCTTTTATTCTGTACAGAGTGTCATACACCTGGTACTGTATGTTTGCTGTTATTATTACATTGGTCATTGGTAATGTAATCAGCTACGCAGTCATATTATTCAAGAAAAAGAAGACCCTTCCAACTGTGAACATCAACCAAGAACTAAATTGCTCAAACCTTCTCTTGAATGAAAATGAGACAAAGCCAGTTATTGCACCGGTATGGAGGGATGTTTAGGTCTTCAAGCGGGTATATTTGGAATCAACCCTCTACACAGAATGTCACCAATTTATTCTAAGAAGGAAAGTTGATCTTTGTGAACAGTCTTATTTTTTGTTAATCTCTTTTATGAAGGTAAAATTAATATTTATAGAGCCAGCTTATACTTTTTGTGTAGATCCTCTTGATTGAGATTTTTCAGGCGGAAGCCATCCATAAAAGTATGTCGCAGGTAACAATACAAAAATGTAACATTTATTGAAAAAAAATAAATAAAAATAAGTTTCACAAAGATGCTCATAGATAGATGTAAAAAAAGAGTCTCTATAGTTCAACTTCCAAAACATTGTAATACTATTCTCCTGGCCTGTAAAAAAGTTTATATTATGTTTAATAGCCAAAACAACAATACTATTTTTACCATAATATAGTATAGCTAGGAACAATTATGGTTGTTATTCATATTAAATTCATGGATACATATTAGTAAAGCATAATAATCTCTTTGGAAATTTGAAATTGTCTTGTTTTGTTTTTTTTTTGTGTGTGTTTAATGGCATATCAACACTTGGGCTATTAATGCCGGGCTATCATAATTCCAACAGCACGTGGTCGATCACCCATTCAGGTATAGGCCATGCCTGACGTTGCTTAACTTTGGTGATCAACGGGAACTGGTACGCTCAATGTGGCTATGGCCGTTGGCCAATTGTCTTGTTATAGCTAATTTTGTTTTAGCATCCTTTTAGTCTATAATTAATAATTATTTTACTTTTATATTAAATTGTTAGCTTCATTAAGAATTTGTTTTATAGTTGCACTCATACTTGCCTTAAGATGATGGTTTCCTATCTAAAAGATCAAAAACAAATAACCAATTATCATCACATCTATATATTCATAAACCAAAAGCCTGAGAGTTTTAAATAATATAATTTTTTTTATGCATAACTCTTGCATTATTTTTAATTTTTTAATGGATTAGCGTTTTATAATAAACAATAAAATTAGATTTTGCTCCAATTAGCATAGCTCAAATAAACTAATTAAATATTCAAACGAACACATACTTGAGAAAATATTGAGATAAAAAGAAATGCTTAATTCATAAGCAATACTTTCAATACATCCTGAGTAACTCTTGGAATGAAAGCTCTAAAAATGGAATGATTGCTCTATTCAGGAAGGAGAAAAAGACTGTTTTTTGTATTTTTATTAGAATACTTAAAGCAAATAATTGTTTTGTATATAATGTAATGTAAACTTTCATGTTTTTTTTTTTTTTGTTTTTTTTTATTATTTTGTATATAAAATGTGTTATCATTTTAAATTGTGTGTAATTAATATTATATTGATTATTACATTGATTATTACCTTACATAGATATAATATTAAAATAAAACAAAACTTGCACTTAGTTTTATTACCTAAGAGGTAATTTGGAATAAAGTTACTCATTTTCTAAATGTGTTACTATACATATGTTTAAGATTTTGTAAAGAATTTATACTTTTAGTATTATTTTTTTATAAATTTAATTTTATAAAAATAATTTTATTTATTTAGTTCTATATTTATTTAATCACCACTCAAACCTATAATTATTCGAAAGAAGAAACTTATTTAGCTAAATATTTCTTTATTAAAAAGCAATCACATTTGATAATCAAGCTGACTCCTACAGAACATACCTGTATGCATTGCTATGAAAGAACTACTGATTAAATGGGGGCGAGGTTAGCTCAGTGGTAGAGGCACTGGACTAATAAGTTGGAGGACCTGAGTTCAAATCCCGAGCAAGCACTTAAGAGTTTTTCTTCTAGTGTCTTCATTCATGGGTTGGATTCGGCCTCCCTGACCGTCCCTAGGCCAACCCAGCCTTTAATAAATTTATCAATGGGTACCTTGGGTGCTAATGACTCTAGCAGTCGAAGCAGCCAAGGGGAATATCCTGCGGCCTGATCATAGTACTGACCACACTATCTCCCTAGTGTGCCGTATGGTCATGAATTGGATACCTCTATAGTAACTGCCCCTTAAGAGTAATGGTTGAATACATTAAAGAAGCTTAAAGATATTAAACAGGTCAAAAGTAAAAATCTTTCAATACCACAGTCTCATCTTCAGAACTCTACAGCAATTCAATCGTCAGGGGAATTGGCCAAGAAATGAATCCCATTTCTGCGAGAAGGGATCGATGGTTATCACTCTGACCACAACTTCTCCTCAGGAGATCAGACACTTGGCTGAATCCCAGCAAGATTTCATCAAGTGTTCACACTGATGCAGATTGCCAGAAAACTCCCTAATCCTTTCCCCTTTCTCACAACAATATGAATTTGGTGGTTCCTGAATACATTTTTCTCAAATGTTTTCATACATAGTTTCAAATGTTTTGGAGCTTATTTTTGTTTAAATGAGTCAAAATTAAAGGTGGCCGCTAGTGATAATAATTACTCATAATTAATTATACTTATTATTAACATATTAATTATAATGAATATGTTATATTAATTATTATTATTATTATTAATTATTAATTATTAATAATATGTTAAAATTAAGGTAAATTCCTTATAAACCGGTTTTGATTATTTTTTTTTTAAACATCCCACCTATAGTATTAGTTAGAGATGTCCGCTAGTGAATTTCTTGAAAATAGTTAACATATAAATCCCATGTTTTAATTATCCCTAATTAATTAAAAGAAGTAAATGATAATATCTAATTAATTATTGCATGACATTTTTATTTAAGCGTCCATCTTCTTATTGACAAACATTCTTTTGGGACAGCTTATTTCTAGGTTACCACCCTTTTCTAGGCTGGATTGGGGTAACCTCTGTTTTTAAAAAAAGAAAACCACCATCCCTAGTGATAAACAAACCAACAACACTAGGTACAGCACATAATGTTCTCACCTCCAATCTCTGTTGCAAGATATAATTTTACAGTAATAGATTAAGTTTTGTTTTACTGGTTCCCGAGAGGTATACTCTCTTAGTTATTATAAAATATTAAAAGTAAATTAAATAAGATCACTTAGTTAAGAAAAAATAATTTTGTTTGGATCTAATAGTGTTTTAATTGGCTAACTATCCCAAGTTCTAGATTGTTAGTATTCCATACCCTCCCAAATGTACTCAGCCCCCCCCCCCGAAATTCTGCCAGCCCCTCCCGAAATGATTTTCTATGTACGCCCATGAATTAATCCTGACATGGATTCAGGGTGACATCAGTGCTATTGACTATGGCCGAAGGGTTAGTGAACTTGTAAATAGATCTTCAATTATCAATTTCGCACTATGGTGACCAGGCTGTGAGGGCATCGCTTTCAAAAAGCCGTTGATTGCTGCCAATTGTAAGGAATCAATGAATGGAGCATTGTTACACGGGGCAATAGGCAGTGTAACATCTGTCAATCACTAAAGCAGGCTACACACGATTCAGGCAGGCCTGTAAGTTAGACCTGAGCAGTCCACCTGAAAGCTGGTCGCCTGATCGTGTATCTATTCCGGCCGCCTGAACAGTCTTAACTGACCGACCGGCCGGAATATATACAGGTTCAGGCGACCGGCTTTCAGACGGACTGTTCAGGCCTAACTGATAGGCCTGCCTGACCGCGTGTAGCCTGCTTAACAGTTAGCGCTCAAATTGCATTGAACCTCATTGGTTCAACAACCACTTCCGGGTCATTTCCTTCTCACTTCCTTTAGTACCTAGCAGTCTATATAGACCTGCTAGGTACTGAGAGACACGACGATTACTTCGACTAAGTCCTATCCTTAGGAAATACGCTATTCCATACCATTCACACCCTTCTTGTCCATACAGATGACAAGGTACCAAGTCCGGCACACGTCTTGGAGCATTAATTCCAATCCACTCCATCCTAAAATCTTTCCCTAGACCATAGAGGCCCTCAAACACGTGACACTCCTGTTGTCTTTCCCCCCTCCCCCTTTTGAATGTACTCCCCAACTGTTCTTAATTAATGTCTCTTTTCCAGCACACAACATACATCGTTACATGTTTTTACAACACACATTGTTTTTTAGTTTCATTTCCCACCTCATCTTCTAATATATTTTCAACTTGCCCCCTGGGCCTCCGAGAGGAATTACGGGCCCCTGTCCAGTCCAAATAACTTCACGGGCCCCTTAACCCCCCCCCCCCTCCTCCATTAACATCACCAAAATCTATTTAAAACTGACATTTCTGTGAAAACAAAATTAAACACATTCGTAATTTAACGGAGTGGAAAATTTACGTAATGTCTAAGATACATTTGAACTTCCTGGAGCTAAAATTTCTAGACTGACAATATTTAAAAGCTAGTTTATATATTTGAAATAGAGAATTTAGATAGTTGTCCAATGTTTGTCCTCAATAATAATTATGTGACCTATACTTAGGTATATAATTTTGTTATTTCAAATTATAATGCGAGTTAAAAATGACGCCGGGCCCCCCTAAGACGACGGGCACCTGACAAATTGTCCACCATTCCCTAGCGGAAGCCCTCATTGCCCAGCTGTCTATCCTTTACGACCCACTATGCCACCTATCCTGGTTGACTTAATCAAAACTTGTTCAGCTGGTTTCAAGTTGCACACTAACGTATATGTTGGGATAGCCTCCTATGTCTTGTTGAGCCGGATGTCCTCAGCTAAGACAGGGCCACCACATGGTGGGGACTGCCCGATAGAGTTGTCCCGGGGCGCCGTGGGGGCCCCGGGACGGGCCTCGCTAATTGGGGAAAAAATGTATATGTTATGAGCTTGTAAAAAGAATGGGGCTTAGAAATATAGACGGGCGTTGTCTATATTTATTGGAATGGGATCTATATGTTTTTAATGTACATAAACGACAAAACAAGTGCAGTCCCAGAATAGTTTATTACATTAGGAGTCGTAATAAAACTACAAGTAGCGAAAGTGACCTTTGCTGCACCGATTGTCGGCTTTTATTCTCATTTCGCTCAAAACTCAAGATGAAAATAATTTTAAAATGTCCAAAGTCCTATAGCAAAGTAATTGAATTTTCAGTCTGGCTCTGAGAAGTGAGGGCCCGGAACCGAGAAGTGGGGGCCCGTGATCTGGTACTGGGCCGGGCTTTCAGTTTTGGCGGACCTGAGCTAAGAATAAAGGAATCAGCGATCACCATTGATGCGCTCTCTCCCCTAGTCAAGATTAATTTTAGTTCTAAGCTTATAGTTTTAGGTTACAATATCCACCTTTGTTTTTCGCTTTCCCACCTCCCCTCTCACTATCGCTTTTGGCTTTATCTTATTTCGTCTATCAATTGGTACGCAACTAACGACTACAAATCGCTTATTTTTTATTCCTCACCAACAGCTGCGGCTGGAATGTCCTTCCCGACTCTATTTAAATCAGAAGCCTTCAAATGTGCTCTGGCGGAGTATAAGTGAAAATATTCTGTTTTCTCATTGGTGGTTAACTCACGTAGTTGCACAAGCGCAGTTCTTAATTGCTTTTCTTTTTGTTTTATCGGTTAGGGGGAAAATACCAAGTTCTGAGACCGGGTCTCAAAACCGAGTTATTATCATTCTGCGTTTTAATTACTTCACATACCACAACAATAATAAGTCATTAGGTATCACAGATCGGATTGATGACACTAATCATTAACGGTCGTGAGCCGAAATGATAACATTGGAGGATCTGATTTGGTCTGCGGGCCGTAGTTTGGTTCCTCTGGTGTAGGTAGCCTTGTGATATTGGTCATGGTAGTTAACCCTATCGAGACGACGGGAGTCGCCTGTCCCTCCTGAAGGCTTCTAGCTAGCTACCTTCCACGGGGGCTCGACAATTGTCTTTTTTTTTGTTTTTTTTTAATATTTGTGTTCTTGTATTAGTAATATATATATTCTTTAATTAGTTTAGAACCTTTTCCACGTAACACCTTTGTACTACTGAAAGAAAACTTATATCCCTGGAAACTGCATTGCTTCCTCAGCAAATTACATTGTTTACGCTTCGGAAAAAGCCCACCGTCTTCGCAGAAATCCTAGAATGCTCTTCAATATTACTTCCTGGAGCTGAGGAAGGCCGGGCTGCGATGTATCATCTTCCGAGAAGTCTCAAACATGTCTACTAAGAAATCTCACTAATAGTCTAAAAGAACTGGAGAAGCCTACCGCCCTTATTTTTTTATTTTATTTATTTATTTGAGCTTCGCAACGGCGGCGATTTGCTCATTTTAAAATACAACAAATACAGATTAATACAAAAATACAAACTCATAGAACCAAAACAACAACTCATAGAACAAGAGAAGAAACAAATAAGAAAGAGATATAGAGTTAGGTGGCTGCTGGAGAAGGCCACTGTCAGCCAGTCACGGTTTTGTGCTGGCTGCTGGAGAAGCCGACCGTCCAGAAAGGGTTAATGCACTTTAAAAATAAAATCAATTCATCTGGTTTTAAACAGTTGAAATAATAAGATAAAAATTAAAGAATATTTATTATTTATTTTAATTTTAACGTCCATTTATTATTGACAACAAATTTTAGGACGGGTTATCTACAGGTTACCGCCCTTTTCTAACCAGGAAACCCTTTTCTTTTTTTGAAAGAAATGCCACTACCCCTAGAGGGAATCGAATACACGACTTTAGGCACGGAGTGCAAAAAAATTAAAGAACAAAATTCATTATAAAATAATCACATTCACTGAATTTTTCTCTTAAAAGAAATTTGGTAGTGAGTAGATTATTTTTAGTTTCTTCAACTACCTCTATGGACAGTAAAGGAGTAGTTTTAGCGGGAAACAATCATGGAACCCGTTTAAACTTGATTCTGCTATCAAACCGGGTTCTGTCTAGTCCTATATTTGTCTCCTTTGGTTTGTTTGACTTAGTTGATTTACAAGGGTCCAATATAGCAAATATTTTAATATGGAAAGGTGGTGCCTGGAAATGGGATTCGAACCTGATGACATGGAGGATTTTATGAAACAATTCAAGAAGTGAGTTATTAATATAATTCTTTTTCATTCCATTCAAAGTAAAATTGTCGAACATTGTTGAATTTTGGATGATCAGGATAATTATAAGAAAGATAACATTATTGTTTAATTTTTTGTATGCAACTGAACATAAGACAATGGGTCAATCCATTTCAAATAGCCCAGAAAAAATAATCCGGTTGCTTGACCATTTTAGAAAAAAAATGATATTTTTACCATCAATTACATAATATGTAATATTCCATCAGTATTTCAAAACAGTTTTTAAATTCAAACGTTTGAGTTATAAGCTCTTATGGAAAACTCATTTTCTCAGGACTGGTAAGTCATGGACTAATAATTCAAAAACCATCGTTTTCCTTACAGTCTGCTCTATCTCTTATGTCTTCTTCACTATTTGAATATTTCAAAAACCAATATCTGAAAACTGCCATTGAAAACAACTGTTTTCATTTCTCAAAAGGCTGTTTTTGGGGGTAATTCTTTTTCTTAAGGGGATGTATATCAAAGTTGATTTTTGACATGATAATAAACGTAACTAAGTAGCTTGTATTAAAAGTACTGCTAGTCCTGATTTTTGTTTCTTTATTTTTTTATGAATTTTTAAACTTCAATTTTAGATAACTTTAGGGGGGCATCTCTGGTGGGGGACTTGATAAAAATCTAATTTTTTTAAATATGTTATACTTAGTTGTAACATAAAAATACTTTGCAAAAATTTATATTTGTATGTTTTGTATATTTGTAAAATTTATAATTTGTATATTTGAGTAGTTTTGTATATTTGATGAAATTTGAGATTTTATAGGTGGTCCTGGAGATTTAGTAACTTGAAACAACATGAAAGTTGCAGTTGCAAACTTGTTGAGTTCTTGGCAGTGGGAGTTATTTAGAATTGACTCGAACCTCTTTATATTAAGTATTTCTTTTCAATAAACAAAATAATAAACGTTTAAAACGAGTAGGCCTACATTCTAATTATACATAGAACTACAATATTTTGTGTTGTACTGAACATAGATAAAAATGTTTTGAAACAACTTAAAAAGAGCTATTACTAGTAAAAAATTCACAAATAAAAAAGTTTTAATGAATTATTCAAGTTTACGCATTGCTAAATAGGCACAAAAAGGACCATTTTCAAAAAATTCATAGGTACGAAAATCCTTGAATATACAGGTTGAACTTTGTACAGTAGTTTTATGTTACAACTAAGTATAATATATTAAAAAAATAGATTTTTATCAAGTCCCCCACCAGAGACATTAAAGCCTAAAGTTATCAAAAATTGAAGTTTAAAAATTCATAAAAACATAAGGTAACAAATATCAGGGTTAACAGTACTTTCAATAAAATTTTTGGCATGAAACATGGGCTTATATAGGAAACCATTTGGGGGGGGGGGTTATTTGAAGGGTTTGAAATACTAACAATCTAGAACTTACAATAGTTAGCCAACTAAAACACTTTTACACTAAAGAAATAATTATTTTTTCTAAAGTAAGTGATCTTATTTAATTTATTTTTAAGATTTTTTTTACATTTTTACTGGGGACTACTCACCCACCCCTTAAAAATAAAGATAAAAATACAGGTCAGATAATTCCCGGAATTTAGGCCAATAGATCTCTAGTTAAGAGCCTTAAAAATATAGCAAAGGCCATGTTTTTAAGATTCTTTATGAAAACCTCCCAGATGTTGCTTTACAGAGACCAGAATATTCCAAATAAGACAATGAGAGAAAGAGAAGAACTGGAAAAAAATATATACATACAATGCAAGCAATTTTTTTTCTGTCCCTTCCTTAAAATAAATAAATAAAATGAAATTTTGAATTTCCCTATCTTGGTTTTCAATTCCCTGTCGGTTGGAACCCTGTCTACATCCCCTTACGCAAAAGAATTACCTCTTAAAAGTGGCCTTTTGAGAAATGAAAACAGTTGTTTTCAATGGCAGTTTTCAGGTATTGGTCATCAAAATATTCAAATAGTGAAGAAGGCATAAAAGATAGAGGAGACTGTAAGGAAAACAATGGTGTTTGAATTATTAGTTTATGATTTACCAATCTTGAGAAAATGTGTTTTCTGTAAGAGCTTATAAACTCAAAAATCAGCTTGCGCACTGAAACAAAGATGGCCGCCATATTCAAACGGTTGACTCTAAAATAAAAATAAAAATTGCTTTGAACTAATGATTCCATATGTAATTGATGGTAAAAATATCAATTTTTTCTTAAATGGTCAAGCAACCAACTTTGGATCACTTTATATGGATTGACCCTAATGTTAGTTGGCAGTAAGCTTTACCAAACATGACAGTAATGAAAACAATTATTAGTTGGCATGCAAACAATACAAGAACAATTATAATTATTTGAATTTTATTTCCTTTTTTTAAAATACACCCAACAATCTTTAAAAGGACGCAGTTCTTCTTTATCAATGGTCCTTAAGTTCTGCCATGAGAATGAAGTGTGAAGGTGAATTAGTATAAAGATTTTTGTATTTTTATTTTAAACGTCAATTTTTAGAATATGTATCACCGAAGTGATTACTTACAACTGGACATTAACAGTTAAACGAGTAATGACAAAATTCATAATAAATGAATAATATCATCAAAGTTATTTTCTTTTTTATTGGTTTTGACTTGACTATCAATATTTCTAAATTGCTTAGTTACATTACAAAGCAAGATGTAGATCCATTTAATATATGAGGCGTATAGATACGAAAGCGCTTCTATCCAATTTATGACTCATAATGTTTTTCTCAAATCTGTACCAATCCTACCTTCTTGACATCGAAAATCACCAACGTTATAATATAGAACTGTATAATGCAGTATGTTATACTGTCAGTATTTATATATTGTATATATAAATACTTATATGCTGTTGTGTATTTTCTATTCTTTGCATCTGTCATTTTTATAAATCATGAAATTGAGTGTTGGCAAGGTGATGAACTAATATTTGATCACAGTTAAGAAGAAAACTTTTTGATTGCCTCCTCGTGTTGGTTGCCTCTCTGGGCCCCTCACTCTCCCCTTCCTTCATCACATTACCGATTATATCTACAGACTTACTTCAAAGTAATTACAACACAGACAATTACAGCTAACATCATTATGTAAACACCATTAAACTCTACTGGCGTTAATGACCCCAACGGCTGACACGCCTTAAATTTAACCAAAAAAAAAAACCTTTTGATAAGATATGAAACATTATTTGTTTATTACAATTTTATGGTTAGTTTTTCTTGACTTTACAATACAAGCACATTTTCTTCATTCAGGGACGCACTAAATGAACTTCCTATGTATTCTTCTCTTTCAAAATGTAGAACAAAAGAATTGCCTATCCTGTATTACATTGGTCTACAAAATTTAACTTTTTGTGTGCCTTTCAATTGAATACTACATTTTTATACTGTGTTGAAGTTACTGAATACAAAAACATGCATACATTTTTTTTAATTAGTTCTTATTTTGAAAATATACCTAATTTTCAAAATTTGACTTTTAGTAGCATGTTAGAGTACAAAACAATTTATTAAAAAATATATATATTTATTTATAATTATTTTTTACTTTTTATATAAAAGTGGGAATTTAGAAATATTAACAAAATATTTAAACCTGTAATTAAATTAAAACTTTATCTTCTTTTTTGTTTGTCTATTGTAATTGCTTTCAGGGGTATCTATTCTCGAATTCCAGCAATTCACAAATGTTGACGCATTCCATCGGTATCTCTTTTGCATTATCTTGATGGAATCGTTCAGGACGTTCAATACTTACATCACCGCTGCTAGAAGGAAAAAAATAAGAATGAGTGAAATGAATTTTAGGGCCATATTGCAACCCTACTGTTGATACTTTTTGAAGGAGATTGCTCACAATTTTAACATAATTTTCATTTCTCTTATTGCTCAAAAAACCATGAACTACTGCTCTAAAATATTCCCATGCTTCTTTTTCAAAGCCCCCTTATCTTTCATTAGGAATTATCATCATTAATGTGATAAATCTATCGAGCTCCCTGTATTGTATGAACTATGGCACAAATGAACAATAAGAGCTAGCTATAAATTTTAACTTGTATATGTATATTATGTTTTCATGTAAAAGGTAAATTTGATGTAGATGAGTGTTATTAATAAAATATTTGATGCTTTACTATACTAAGCTGTTGATTAGTGGAAGATTTCAGTTAGTTACTAAATGTTTAGTTGCCAGCACAATTTAGTGTCTGCAAAATACGAGAGCACTAACTATCTTTTCTTAACTCTTTGGGACCACTATCATTTTCTCATGGAGATCCACTGAACGATTACAACTAGTGTTGTATGTGTAGAATCTTAATCGTGATCTTTATTATCTTATTGTCCTTGTTGAGCTTAACAATGTCATCTGCATGTGTTTTAGGTGACGAATGAGAATACTTGCAATTCCATGTGTTGCCAGTTATCATTAAATATAGAGAGAACAATATAGCACTGAAATCCTCACCTTGTCAGAAGTCCTTTTACAATTATCTGACTCAACAATTATTTTCACTGTGAGACAAACATTCTTTATTTTTCAGATGTTGCGAACCCACTGTGAAAACCATGTGGGACCATATTCGGGAACACGTTAGGCCAAGGAAAGAGGTTGAAATAATTAGGAAGCAGTGTTTACTGTATAAGTTACAAAGAAGCAAACATTCAAAAATTGAGGCAATTTGCTTTTTATTATATTCTTTAATCATTAGTTCTTAATTCAAATATATTTTTTAAATATTTCATTATTCTTTATGTCAGGTTATTCCAGATTCTTTAGAGGATTATTCAGAATACCTGAAGAAAAAAAAAGAACAAAATAACTTGGAGACTCTTCAGGAGATTATTGAAAAAAAGAAGGCATCTATTTTGGAACGCATTAGTAATATTGAAAAAATTGGTAAGTCTCGACATTGCCACTAATCTTTTCATGATATTTATGTTGATTTTCTTTAATTGATAACTAAAAGTTTATTTTGTAAACAACATCCTTCATGAGCAACATTAAGTTCTATGGAGTCACTCTTTCAAAAACTCTAGGTCATCAAGCCACCTCTGTCTTGGTCTGCCTCTCTTTCTTTTGCCCCCAGGTGCACTGTATACCATCAATTTAGACACACACACACACACGCTTGCACACAAACACAGAGAGAGTGAGAGAGAGAAATTTTAACGGGAGTCATTTTATGTGTTAGGTAGGATTGATAAAGATTTGAAGACATTTTTCAAAACTTCCATCATGAGTGCAACCTCCATAGCTACTTTCCTTCAGAGGGAAGTGCTAAAAAGTGACGCCAAGACTTACACAACTTCCAAAAGACATTGGTCAATGTGACAAGGAACAGTACTTGCCAATCAAGCTTTTCGAACTAACGGTATTCTGGACTGTGTAATATCTAGAAAAAAGAAGAAAGCACTATAAAATCAAAAATGCATAAATAAAAGAGTCCGACTCATAGGAACTGCATCATCATAGTGTGTTCCGTTCATACCCATAGTGCCTTGTAAAAATTGAGTTAAACAGAATCAAAAAACCGTTCAGAAGAACGAAACTAACAATTTTTATGTCTTACGCACTTATTTCTTCGATTGACAATGCCAGAGATTTAGTAAGTTTTCGAATACCTTCCACTTATCACAACTTCCCAACCATTTTTAAGAAAATGTATTTAACAAAATGTATGAAAATCCCCCCAAAATTGTCATTTCTGTTAATGGCAATAATAATATTTTTTTCTAATACCTCCTTAACTCCAGACATAACAAATTTTAATTATCTGAGTTTAGGTGAATGTCAAACGTCACCAACAATTTTAAACTGAATCAATCGTTTCTGAATACCCAAATCGGAAATTTGTTTGGAAAACTAGTTGTATCTACGTTTCTTGTAAACGGTTATAAACATGGCTTTAAAAATGGTTTCATTCAATTTCCTACATTAGAAAAAATATAGAAAGAGTACCTTCAAGCACACTAACACAAAAAACGTAGGCACAAATTTCACCGCAAAAACCATATTCCGGTGGACATATTCTGCTCTTTCAAATTAGACAAACACTTTTTGTGCCAAATTGTTTTCAAAATCAGACCATTTGTTGGCAGCTACAGAAAGAACAGACAAGTATATGAAAATTTGAACCACTGTTATTTTCATGATCTTGAAACATGAAAGTTTCTAGTCGGCACTTATGGATTGCTTCATGAGGTCAACCAGGCGGGAGGGAGGAAACCGGCTAAAAAATCATTGCAAAAAATATGCTGATGGGATGAATAACAGTAACTGCTGTTTAAATTTAACTTTTCTTTAGAACGACAATATCAGTCCATAAAGTATTAAAAATATGAAAAATTATGGGAGCGAACATCCTCAAAATATTTCCAAATTTTAAAAATTGAACATAATATTTATCACATCTTCTTCTTCTTCCTTAGCTCTACAGCCCGGGGTGGGCCTTGGCTTCTTGAACAATAGCTCTCCAGATGTCCCTGTCCTTAGCCTTTTCCTTCCAGGTTCTCAAGCGCCTGAGGTCGTCTTCCACGTCCTCCAACCATCTTTTCCTCGGCCTTCCTTTTCCTCTGACACCATAAATTCTCCCTTGGAGCATCTTTTTAGGTATTCCCTCGTCTGCCATTCTAAGCACATGCCCCAGCCATTCGATCCACCGTGATTTTATGAAGCTTACAATTTCGCTATGGCTGAATAATTCGTATAACTCCTTATTAGTTCTAACCCTCCATGCTTGGGTTTATCACATCTAATGTTTTTATATATGCTTTATTTAAGATTGGAATTAGATTGGAAGCACATAGATTATTTTATTTTATACATAGATAGGCTTATTAAAGTTAATCATTGCTACATAAACAGGTTGCAAAAAAACTAATAGAATTATTTAGGGCTTATACAATCTACTAATGTGTTGTCTGTTTTAGATTTGCAATCGGAGGATATAGAAGAAAGTTTGAAACAAAAAATTTGCAAGTTAAACCATCTGAAAAAAAAGAATATTACAGTCAAACGACATATAGATAAATTAAATTACGAAACGAAACTGTTACAATTAATAACTAATGAACCTAATAAAATCATAAGTTTTGGCCCAGATGTAGGTTGATATTTATATATTAATAATCCAAGTATTCTTTTGGAATATTTTAATATTTATTTTTTGTGTATAGGCAACATCTTGGGACAACCAGGTGCTTAAGACTGTTAAAAAACTTCCTGAAGGGGCTGAAGCTCAGACTCTCATATCAGATATGAGTGAATTGGCTAAAGTCTCAGAAGTTTCACCGTTTCCCTCCAGGTAAGTTATTGAAATATAGTTAATATTTATTTCTATGATTATCAATAAGAACCTGCGGATATTTTTACAGTACTCTGTTACTCTCTTCATTAGCCATGTGCTCCATATTATTACCACCCTGCGATACAGGTTATATTGCGAGCAGATGACAATACTCAAAGCAATGAAACTAGACCAAAAATTTAGTTAAATGTTGCTAACTGCACATTTCTGTCTTGTTCTGTTCCAAAGTTTTTTTTGTTTTTTTTTAATGTTTTTTGTGGGAAAAATTGTCTCTGCTTGTTTACTTTTTTTTCCCCATTTTCCATTACTTTTTTTTAAACCACCATTAAATTTTTATTAATGCTAAAGCACTTACAATGCTCAATAATTTATTTTTCATGCCGCTATAGCAGTTGAAAAAGTTTGCATTAATAAAATTTCTGAGGTTCACTACTCTTTCTCTTACCGTTCAAACCGTATTATGGTTAGGTCTAATTTCTACACATGATTCGTGAATCCTTGCAACCAGAAGGTCCTCCTAAATGAGTACTTCGTACATTTCCAGCTAAGCCTCCTCCACACAAAAATATCAAGCGCCGTCAATTTAGGACTTCAGAAAATCTTTCAATTGTTCTTCCTGGATGATTTTGATTGAGCCAGTTTGTTATAGCTTGTCCATTTTTCTCCATATTTCTTGTTCAAGTGGCATTGCTTCGAGGATTGGCTTACTTATATCATTCTGATGAAGAGCATAAAAAGCATTTGAATTGAACCATCCTGGGGGGAAAAAACAGGCTGTGATGTTTCCTGCCCATAGACACATTCACACTGAACTGATGCTGGAAGTGTTGCTTCCTCGTGCCTAGTGGATTATCATATGACCAGAGGTGAGAGTTGAGAAAATTCTGCAAGCAGGAAGCCAGTTATAGCAAAGTTTTATATTTTGTTGTTGTTTTTTTTTAATCGCCTTTAATGTAAGAATTAAATGTCAATAGTGATTTAAAAAAAAGTAATTGAACATTGAAAAATAATAGTTAACAAGCAGATAAAATCTGGGTTTTCTTACAAAAATCCATGTTTTGTTTTTTTAATTAACCTTTGTAACGGAATGAAATAGAAAAATGTGGTTTGCATGGTCATGTTAACATAACATAACTATAGATATTTACATACATGAAAAAAAAAATAAAAAAAAATAAGAAAGAAGAAAAATGTCTTATATTTTGAAGTCAGATTATTTTAAAGGTACAACGTATAAACATGCTCCTATAATTTTATTCTTTTATTTTTCAGAGATAGGACTGAAATGTGGGTACAAATAGAAAATAAACATTGTTTAATGATTGAAAAATTAAATTTGTGTAAGGAGTCTTTAATGCTACAAGAGAATGACATAAAAGCATTAAAAGAAGATATAGTTAATTTTATTATACAGGTAAAATACAGTAGTTAAATAATAAAACTTATGCTAGTAATAAATGTATTTTACATTCTTACAAGTAATATGTCAATGATTTTTAGCTACCACAAAAATATATAACCTTACTTTATAACTTTCCTTATCAGAAGGGAATATCTCTCTCTCAGGCATCCAGTCCCCTTGTAGTTTGCCTCTACTATCAGTTGCCTAACAGGCCACAAGGGCCTAGAAGAGCGGATACTGCAGAGGTATCTAACTTTTGACCTTATGGCACATGGAGATATTCTGGTTTGCAATATGCCCGAGAATCTGATTTTCCCATTTTCCATGTGCCTCTTAAAGGCTGAGTGGGCCTAGGGAAGGGTCTGGGGACGATTTCGTTCCTTGAACTACGAACCTAGAAGATAAAATCTTTCAGTGTGCCCCTGAGTTTCGAACTCAGGTCCTCCAGAACACACGTCGAATGATCTAACAATAAGCTACACTCGTCCCTCCTTTTTCTATACCAAGTCTCGTTTCCTGTTTCTGTACTTATAAGCTGAAAGGACTAAACAACATATATGAGCATTCTTAATATTTGAAACCTTACGAAATATGCTAATGCTAATATTTGAATTACTGGAAAACTATAAATCATTATATATTCTACTTTGAGATTGATTTTAATGTGGTATTTAAAATTTACAGGAAACTGATGGTACCTTCACTGAGGATGATGCTGAAAAAATCCTTGAATATGCTAGAGAAGTGTACCATAAAGAGGCAAGAGCTGTTTGTGAAGAAATTAAATCTACTGAGCCACCTATCGCGTTAGCCGTGGAGAAATTTAATATAAAGAAAATTCAGAGAGAAATTGTAAGTACTTTTATTGCTTATTTAATATTGTGGTTTAGCAGGGTGTCTACTGCACGAAAATGTCACAAAATTGAAAATAGGGCAGGAAAATCATGAAAAATTCAGAATTTTGAAACAATGTTAAGAAATTTCAGATTCACTGGAGTCTAACGACTTCCGTGCATTTGTAATTGTTGCTGTTCTCACATGGCGACATAATTCTATCTGCCTCCCCTACCCCCTTCTTCTGTTAGATTCCTTTCTCACAGCATTTTATTATCAATTATTTTCATATATTCAGACTTAAATATTGAAATTTTAATATTTCAATTTAATATTTGAAAAACTTGGAACAATGGTATGTCCGGGAAGATGGATCTTGATCTGGGGAGTGTCATAGGCTAGCTCAAAAACGTCTACCAGCTGTCTGTCTGCATGTTTGTTACTTATATAAATCCACACAGTTCGACTGATTTTGATTAAATATGGCACACATTTAGGTATTGATTCGGGGAGAGTCATAGGCTAGGTTAAAATCATCTAGAACTCACAGTTTGGAGGTCACGGCTCGAAACTATGAACCCAAATAATTACAGATTTGCGTTTTGTTTTTTTGTTGTTTTTTTTTTACGATGCATCGACATCTGGGCCATTAGCACATTTGCGTTATTAGATTTTAATATTACTTATTTGGTGTCTAATTTATTTTTGCTTTTCTAGATGCAAAAAATAGGTGTAGCATGGCATGGCGGGTAACAGCTAGTCATTTATATTCATATGTTAGTGTTTATACTGTTATTAGTCTTTTCCTGTCCAGTGTTGTTTTATATCCCTAATGGCTTGAAAATGCAAAAAATAAAACGGAAATAAAAACTAATTTTTGGTGTAAAAATTTAGTTCTATTAACTATTATGACCAGGCTCTGACTATCTCCACTTAGATTATCCTTTATGTTCAATGATCTCTTCTGAGTAAGATACATAATTTACTTCTTTTTTTTTTTTAAATTATAAATTATATTTTTACTGGATATTCCCAATATTTATAAAATTTCACAACCACATAATAAAATACTTTTCAGAATGAGAAGGTAATTGCCATCAAAACATTACTTCCTGTCAAAGAAGATGAAATTAAATATAACGGGAAGGAGTGCACTTTGCAGAATCTCCCTTTGAAGTTACCTGTTGAAAAGCTTCTTAACTCTGTATCAGATGAAGTTACTCTTTTCTCCACAATTCAGTTGAGGTAGGTTTTTGATAAATATAAAAGCTGCCTTAATATACCCTAATTTCTGATCAACAAATTAGATCGTAGCAGCAAGAGACTAAGAGAAAGCATGGTTGCTTGGGAGTTGCCTAAGAGAGCAGTATCTAGCAACCAACTGTTCTAAATAATTATTTTATTTTATTTTTTTTTAAATTTTAACGTCCATTATTATTAACTGAAAATTTTGGGACGGGTTCTCTATAGGTAACCACTCTTTTCTACCCAGGATAGGGCTGGCCTTTTCTTCTTTCTAAAGAAAAGCCACCACCCCATAGTGGGAATCAAACCCACGACCTTTGGCATGGAGTGTTAAGTGCTCACGCCTTAACACTCACGGCCACTGGGCCTCCTAAATAATTATTATACATAGACACAGAATAGTAACCTCAGTATTCTTTCTTCTGCTCTCGTGAGTGCGTCTATAAAAAAAAAAAAAAAAACACAATTTAAACGGCCATACTCTGGACTGTTCTCGGTAGCCTTCTAAGCGATCATGACAGCCTCCAGGAAGACCGGTCTCTATTTCACGCTCTGATCCAGCGAAGGAACTGCAATTCTTCAGAACCGCAAGTACCCATCTCTATTTGTATATATTTTAGGCCCTGCTAGAACGTAGTAGATAGGTGCTTGGGGGATTTCCTGTAGTCATGGCATCGCCAACTCAATTTATGGGCAATTGAATATTTTTGTATTCACGGTTTGTATTTAAGGCTTCAATCCTACCCAACGAACGTAGATAGTTAAATATCACTTAAATTTTTAAAATTAAAGAAGTCTTAACAATTTCTTCCAAATATTCTTTTGTCAGTTTTATTATTTATTTCAATTTTAACGTCCATTATATCGTCATTGAAGCATGATAAATGTGAAAAGGAAGGATCGGCTCCGGAATATGACAATAGGGAAGAGAACTGGGCTGAAAGATATCTCTTCATACGTTACTTCACTGAAGTGGAATTGGGCATCTGATGAGAAGGCAAGACGAGAGATGGTCCCAAGAAGTAACAAGGTGGACGCCATATTACTGGAAAAGAAACAGGGGCAGAAAAGCTAAAAGATGGAGAGATTGTTTCAAAGAAAAGGTTGGACCGCTGTGGTGGAGATTGGCGACCGATCGCCAGGCCTGGAAAAATAAAGGAGCAGAGATCTTAGTCCACCCCTTAGATCTTAGACTTCCCTATAGGCTGGTCCCCAGGGAAGTGTAGACTACTACTCCTGAAAAGGAAGGCCTTCATCAACATTTGTTGTTGCTTATCATTCAATGGTTTTATTTCCTATTATTTTATTACTTAATTGTTTAATTTGTAAAACTATTCAAATAACTGTAAATATGTGTTGATGAAATAAAAGGCTATTTTATTCCTTCATTCATATTGTCATTAAAGCAAGAGACAAACTGAGTGTTTCTGAGTATTTTCATAGTTTTTTACGATCTCAAGCTATTTCATGTAGTATGAAGACTGAATGGTTCCTTGGTAGGAAAAGCAGAACGGACCTACATATGAGTGTGGGAAATAAAGAATCAGGAGCCAAATTGACTTGCAGGGTTTGCCCGAAGTGCTTAAACACTAATCTAATGCTATATCAAGAGCTTATCGTTTTTGTGAGTTTTTTTAGAAAGAAGACTTGCTCATTTTTTAATAGGGTTTGTTTGTCGTTTTTTTTTTTTTTTTTTTTTTTGTTTTTTTTTGTCCAGGCACTTAGGCACTTTTAAAAGTCTTCATTGTTTTATTTTTCCTTCAGTGACCCTGTTCAACCTCAGAGGACATATTCTAACATACGTCTTGGTTGTTCCACTGCAAGTCAACTCATTAAATTAAAAGAGGATTGCGAAAAACTTACTAGACTACATTCTTTTGTAGAAAAGATGTACTCCTTAGAAATTCCATCTGAAGGTAATTTTCTTTATGTTTCACTCTTTATTTAAAAAAAAACTATTTGTCTTCACAGTGTGTGGAAGCACTCCTTGAAAGACATTAGCCAATATAAATTGTCTTACCAATTGAGCTGTTAGTATTCCTTGTTGACTACAAATTGGTTTTCATATAATTTATTTATAACTATTTTGCTGGATATTATTCTTAAAATCAGTTTGGAATTGAAAAAAGTGGTGGGTAAATTAGGTGGTTCAAGGACCAGATACCTGTACAATATTTACCCCTCTGGTGGCCAAAAAAAGCCTGATTTTTTTAAATACAAACTTTAACTGTTTTTTATCTGAAATACAGTATGTGAGGCATGTATATGTAATTATGCTTCTATCCACTTTCATAAATGTTTCACAATTAGCAAAAACCTGAGAAGACTACCTAAGAAAACACTACAATTCTTTAATTAAATTGTATTTAATGAAAAACTAACGTCAGTTTTATTCATAACATGAATTTAGTTTAACAAGAAACTTTCTCAAAATTATTAAAAGCATTTTAAATCTGCATAGAAGCACTTCTGCATCTAACTAATGGATAGAGGCGATTTTGCATTCGCCTTATGTGTAATATGTATTTTTGCTCATGCAATCGTTTATTACATTTTATCATTTACATTGGTGTCATATTGAACAAAAATGTTGGTAAAATACATACAATACATAGAATAATTGCATATTGCCAACGGCCATAGCCACATTGAATGCACCGGTTACCGTAGATCACCGAAGTTAAGCAACATCGGGTGTGGTCAGAACCTGAATGGGTGACCGACCATGTGCTGTTGGTATTATAAAAGAGTGGCAACCTGTAGATAGCCCGGCGTTAATAGCTTAATTGTTGATAAGCCATTAAACACGAAAAAAAATAATAATAATTGCATATTAATGGAAATGTGGTGGTTTTCCTTTTTATTTTTGTGTGATTTGCATCATTATTTAAATTAAAAATTGGCAAAATTCAAATCTTTTTTTTTTGTAATAAATATTGATAACAAAATTTTAGTTTTATCATAAATGCAAATAGTTCATTAGATTAGGATTAGAAATCCTTGACAATTCTGGACTTATTATTCTGTAATCTATATTATTTAAAGTGTAGATGGAGATAGTTAGCCGCTGTAGAGATACGAAGACAGGTATAGTTGGGATTCGGCTAGGAGAAAAAACGTCAGACTTTCAAAAAGAAATCTGTATTTTGGACGTTTCGACTGCAACGATGGCAGCCTTCTTCAGCTAAAAAATATATACAACTTATAAGTAAAGAAATTGTACAACTAGTAAGTAAAAGACAGACAGAAATGAGCGGAGTATATATATCAATACAATAAATGTTAACCAATCTTATTTTTTAAAAAAAAATGAAAAATACAGTAGTTGGAAAATAACCAACATGTAGAAAGTGTTGGTAAAAACAGTGAGAGAAAAAATTAAACAGTAAAAACAACGAACATTTTTTATGTAGTGAAAAACAAAATCTATTTTATAAGTGAATACAATTTTTAACAATTAATATATAGATACATACCACTAGAGAATGCCTAGGGGGGAGGGAGGAAGACCTCGATGACAACTCAGGTAACCATGGTTGGAAGTATGAACGACGGCTAATACACAAGGGGTCTTTATAGTTAAGAAAAGGGGTGGGGGGGGGGGGGGGGGGGGAAATCGGTGAAGATGAAAGAATCAGGCTGGGTTGTAAAAGGCGGGTTGTAAACACAGTTTTAAGAGGTGTTAGGAGCTTTGGGCCACACAGGTACAAAATTGTCTGGAGCCTGGGAACAAAGATAAAAGGAGGTCAGGACAATTTATGGAAGATGGAGGAGTAAGCAGGGGAGATGTTTTGTTTGTCGGTTTTGTAATTAATGTTATTGGGGTTTAAGTTAATGTGGACGCATTCGGAAATCTGTCGTTTAGTGGTGTTTCGTTCAGTGGAAAGTATTTTAGTGTCGTCAAAGTTGAAAGTGTGTTTTTTAGTTATGGCGTGTTTTGCGAGGGCGGATTTGTGGATTTCTTTGTTTTTTATTGTCCGTTTGTGTTGTGTTATGCGGGAGTGAATATAATTTTTGGTTTCACCTATGTATACAGCATTACAAGAGGGGGTTTGGCAGGGTATTTGGTAAACAACATGGGTGGCGCAGTCATAGGGAAGGGGATCTTTGAGTTTGGTGTACAGTGTAGTAAGTTTGTTAGTGGTTTTTAACCCAAAGTTTAGTGACGGGAGGGCTTTTTTTTAAGGTTTTTGTAAGTTTTTCAGTCAGTCCTGGTGTGTATGTCAGGGAACGAAATATCTGGAGGGAGGATTCGAGGGAGGTAATGGGGGAGGTGGCATTGAAGGATTGGGATTTTATTTGTTTTATAAGCCGGTTTATGAGGTTGGGGGGGAATTGATTCAGTGTTAATATTTCGGTAGCTTTATTCAGGTTTTCAGTGTGGAAGGACTCATGGGATAAGGAGAGGGTGCGGCGAAGAAGGTTCCGAGCTATATTGATTTTCATGTGGTAAGGATGGGAAGAGTGGAAATTGAGTAAACGTCCAGAATAAGTGGGCTTAGTATACCAGTTTGTGATGATAGTGCCGTCAGTCTGTCTGATAAGTAGAACGTCCAAGTAGGGGAGTTGTTGGTCTTGTTCAGTCTCCACCGTAAATTGTAGTCTGGGATGATAGGAGTTGAAGCAGTCTAGTATGTCAGTTAGTCTATCGGGGTTGATAATTAGCAGGAGGTCATCTACATACTTGCAAATGAAAGATATGTCCTGGGGGAACAGTGGGACGAAAGTGTTGAGTAAGTCAGTAAGAAAGATCGAGGATAAGTCTGGGGCAAGGCAGTTTCCCATAGCTAACCCTTCGATTTGTTGGTAAAATTGTCCGTTGTATTTGAAAAAACCACTGTTGACGCATAATTTGAGGCTGTCAACAAAATATTGAAAAGATAGACATCCCTTTTTACCAACGTCCCTCTAACAAAAACGTTAGAAATTATCCAAAATAATTGGTCTTCTATAGAACCGCACAGCCCCCTATCTTTTCAATATTTTGTTGACAGCCTCAAATTATGCGTCAACAGTGGTTTTTTCAAATACAACGGACAATTTTACCAACAAATCGAAGGGTTAGCTATGGGAAACTGCCTTGCCCCAGACTTATCCTCGATCTTTCTTACTGACTTACTCAACACTTTCGTCCCACTGTTCCCCCAGGACATATCTTTCATTTGCAAGTATGTAGATGACCTCCTGCTAATTATCAACCCCGATAGACTAACTGACATACTAGACTGCTTCAACTCCTATCATCCCAGACTACAATTTACGGTGGAGACTGAACAAGACCAACAACTCCCCTACTTGGACGTTCTACTTATCAGACAGACTGACGGCACTATCATCACAAACTGGTATACTAAGCCCACTTATTCTGGACGTTTACTCAATTTCCACTCTTCCCATCCTTACCACATGAAAATCAATATAGCTCGGAACCTTCTTCGCCGCACCCTCTCCTTATCCCATGAGTCCTTCCACACTGAAAACCTGAATAAAGCTACCGAAATATTAACACTGAATCAATTCCCCCCCAACCTCATAAACCGGCTTATAAAACAAATAAAATCCCAATCCTTCAATGCCACCTCCCCCATTACCTCCCTCGAATCCTCCCTCCAGATATTTCGTTCCCTGACATACACACCAGGACTGACTGAAAAACTTACAAAAACCTTAAAAAAAGCCCTCCCGTCACTAAACTTTGGGTTAAAAACCACTAACAAACTTACTACACTGTACACCAAACTCAAAGATCCCCTTCCCTATGACTGCGCCACCCATGTTGTTTACCAAATACCCTGCCAAACCCCCTCTTGTAATGCTGTATACATAGGTGAAACCAAAAATTATATTCACTCCCGCATAACACAACACAAACGGACAATAAAAAACAAAGAAATCCACAAATCCGCCCTCGCAAAACACGCCATAACTAAAAAACACACTTTCAACTTTGACGACACTAAAATACTTTCCACTGAACGAAACACCACTAAACGACAGATTTCCGAATGCGTCCACATTAACTTAAACCCCAATAACATTAATTACAAAACCGACAAACAAAACATCTCCCCTGCTTACTCCTCCATCTTCCATAAATTGTCCTGACCTCCTTTTATCTTTGTTCCCAGGCTCCAGACAATTTTGTACCTGTGTGGCCCAAAGCTCCTAACACCTCTTAAAACTGTGTTTACAACCCGCCTTTTACAACCCAGCCTGATTCTTTCATCTTCACCGATTTCCCCCCCCCCCCCACCCCTTTTCTTAACTATAAAGACCCCTTGTGTATTAGCCGTCGTTCATACTTCCAACCATGGTTACCTGAGTTGTCATCGAGGTCTTCCTCCCTCCCCCCTAGGCATTCTCTAGTGGTATGTATCTATATATTAATTGTTAAAAATTGTATTCACTTATAAAATAGATTTTGTTTTTCACTACATAAAAAATGTTCGTTGTTTTTACTGTTTAATTTTTTCTCTCACTGTTTTTACCAACACTTTCTACATGTTGGTTATTTTCCAACTACTGTATTTTTCATTTTTTTTTAAAAAATAAGATTGGTTAACATTTATTGTATTGATATATATACTCCGCTCATTTCTGTCTGTCTTTTACTTACTAGTTGTACAATTTCTTTACTTATAAGTTGTATATATTTTTTAGCTGAAGAAGGCTGCCATCGTTGCAGTCGAAACGTCCAAAATACAGATTTCTTTTTGAAAGTCTGACGTTTTTTCTCCTAGCCGAATCCCAACTATACCTGTCTTCCTATATTATTTAATTTATTCATGAAGACTTTTTTGTGCATTTTAGAATTAACAAGTGCAGTAACCTTTAATGAAAGAATGATTGCCTTACACCAGAAATTAAATGAATCTAAGAAAACAATTGATGATCTTTTAGCAAAATTTGCCCAAAATTACGAAAAATTGAAGGAAGCCTTTTTATTCTTGTAAGTACATACATTAATAGAACCTTTTATTATTATTTTTTTTATTTATTTATTTTTGTATCTCTTGTAAAACTCCTTCAGTTTTCTTTATGTAAATAAAGACAAACAAAATGACAACTTGCCAAAATCCTAAAAATGTAAAAAAATTCATCTCCACAACATATGAAGGAGTTGAAATTGACAAAACAGTTAATGGAGTTAACTAAATATTCAAGACAGTTTCATGCTATAAGTTTTGATGTATATATAATCTGTTTTCAAATTATTGCCAGTGGTGGGCTTAAGTATCCCTGTGAATAATTGGGGGTACTTTTTGCCTTGTGAATTATTACAAAACTTGGTCAGTGAAGCTGTTTCCAAACATAAACATAGAAAAGACAATTTTGGGGGCCTCATTGTGACTCGTTGCTTCAAGTCACGAACTCTGGGGACATCTGTCTCTAAGTTCCCGCCAGAGACCTAAAGTCAGAGGGGCTTTAGAGGCATTGATAGAATTCTACCTGGAGTCTGTGTTTAATGATGGGATTGTTGAAAGTGGTCTCTGCATCACCATTGGATTTTTGGAAAAAGTGGATTAGTGATTATTTCAGCAATCATTGTTTTTTTTTTTTCGTAATGCTTGAGTTCAATAGCCAGTAGCACAACGAGTTCTATTGTTTCACACTCTTTCTATGTATCCGTAGTGAAGCAGGGACGATCTTCAGGTTAACCAGCTTTAAGCATGTGTTTGTTTAACAATTATTTTCTGTTTTTCTCTAAACATTTTGGCAAATGTAACAGATATGTCTATGGTGTGAATTTGCGTGTATCGTTAATAACACTTCTATTAGCCAATGGCCATAGCCATGTTGCACCGGCTCCCGTAGATCAGGGAAGTTAAGCAATGTCCGGTGTGGCCAGTACCTGAATGGGTGACCGACCACATGCTGTTGGCTTTATAAAAGGGTGGCAACCAATAGATAGCCTGACGTTAATAGCCCAAATGTTGATTCACCGTTAAACCTTCCCCGACACTTCTATTATTTACTATTATTCTATTAGCCATAGAATCTCAAGTATATAGTCTTTTGGATACCATATTAGTCGAAGAGCTAGTAATGCAGGTTTCATTAAGTGTTTTATGCACCTTGACATTTTGCTATAGTGCATCTCTTGGGTGGATAAGAGGGTAAATATGTATTGGCTAGACTTAGACTGTGGAACACGAGGTACATAGGGAAAAAGTGCAAAAAAATATTGACCAAAAATAGTGTTTTATTCAGAAGCCAACTATTTTTAATGTAAAATTAAGGCAATTTTACAAGGTATAATAAATAAGGCAGACACAGAAGGGGGAAAACATGTAAAAAAAATTGTTTTTTCTAATATTAAATGAAGTGTTTTATTCACGATGCAGTTTAAACCGGTACAGCTGTACAAGACCGTGGGTGCAAGAGCCAATGAGAGCACAGAGAACAACCACAACTGCCTAGATGATCGGTTCTCTCACTCACTCTTATGATTACAGAGTGTATTGCAGTCTATTATAGGCAACATTTATTTTCATGTTTGCTGATAATTAAAGCCCTCAAAAAGTGTCTGCCCTTTTGGAATTATTTTCAATTATTTTTACTGAAGATGCTGTTTAAATCACATTATAAATAAAGCACTTTATTTAGTATCAAAAGAAAACTACTTTGGGTTTGTTTTTTTTTTTTTTTTTTTTATGTTAACCCCCTTAATAGTGTCTGCCTTATTTATTATTCATTGTAAAATTGCCTTAATTTTACATTAAAGATTGTTGGCATCTGAATAAAACTATTTTTGGGATTTTTATTTTTTTTTTATTTATTTTTTTTTTATTATTTTTTTTTTTATTTTATTTTTTTTGCACCTTTCCCCTATGCACGGTAAGTCTAGCCAACACATTTTTACCTTCTTATCGACCCAAGAGACTCACTATAGCTAAATTTCAAGCTACCTAAAACACTTCATGAAACGTGCGTTACCAGCGCTTGGACTATATGCTATATTGTTATGTTCAATAAGAAGAAAAAGATGAAATACTCAGAAAATACAGACCCCCCCCCTATTATTATGTGTTAATTTCTTATTATAATTGTTACGAGATCTTCTATGATTTTGATCTTTAATTTTTATTAGAAAATATTGTATTTTAGTTATTATTTTTAAGAAAATAAATAAGGAGATAACTTCTTATATGCTGTTTGATTCTTACATGAAACAAGGCGATTGCTTATCAAACATTTATCTGTTATCCTCTAAACAATTTTTATTGCTTTTGTGTTAAGATAATTTGGTTGCCATTATAGGCAATCATTGTTTTATTGCTTCATGAATTAGGCCACCCAGATAATTATCTTTTAAAACAAATTTATGAAAATGTTGTTTTGTTTTTTTCAGGAGAGATGAACCTCTGAATGAGGAACTTACTGGAATGGAAATACAAGGAGAAGATGTAAAACAATGGTTGAAGAGATTTAAAAGCGCAAAAGAACGTCTTGATAACAGAGAATGGTTAAAAAAAGAAATGAGTGAAAAAAACTAATAATCTATGTTAAATACTTATTTATATTGTATAAAGTTTGTCTAAACAAAATAAAGATAAAAATAGTTCTATTATATCAAATATTTAGAAAAATTTAAATGCTAAATGTATCCTAGAAGATATGTGAAATATATATGACGGGGTGAGAAGCCAAGGGGTACAAGTGACATTTTAAAAAAAATAGAGTTAAGTGCAGTTATGGTTAGTTAATACATACAAAATGTTAGTGGCAAAGGGATATAAGTAAATGTCTGGTATTTGCTGAGAAATAGCGGAAACAAAATCAACTACTCCAAAAATGAGCAGATTTTTTTGGAAGCCAAGGGGTACAAGTGACATTTTAAAAAAAATCGAGTTAAGTGCAGTTATGGTTAGTTAATACATACAAAATGTTGGTGGCAAAGGGATATAAGAAAATATCTGGTATTTGCTGAGAAATATCGGAAACAAAATCAACTACTTCAAAAATGAGCAGATTTTTTTGGGAGCCAAGGGGTACAAGTGACACTTGTATCTCTTGTACACCAAACTTTGTGGCTTCCAAGTTGTGAATGTTGTTGAATCATTTACTGTTACTTCCAGTTAAATCTGTTTAGGGCAACACTATTTTGTTAGGTAAGTGACCGTGTAATGAAAGTATTTGAACACAGACTTGTTTTGACTTGCTCAAATGTTATTCACAATACCTGCAGATTTACAACTTTTGTGTACACAACCTAGGGACTTGCAATGCTTCTATCTACATGAGACATGATGGTCAGGCCAATAGACGTTCTGAAGAGATACTGTCTGGTTTGCTGAAGTTTATCAATACTCTTCCAGCGACAGTTAAAAAATTAACCATGTTTAGTGACAATGTAGGAGGCCAAAACCAAAGCCGGCACGCTGTTAAGTTCTAGTTGTACATTATTAAAAACACAAGGACTTGCGAGAGCTGCTCCTATTTATTCCTTCATACAACCATAGTTCCTACAATACATTATGTGTTGTGCACATAGAAGAGTTGCAGAGGTTGAGCCAGTTCATGATCACCATGAAGCTTTGGAAGACAAAAGAGGCTTTATTTTGGACAGTGATTGAATAATTTGAGCAAACCCGCTTTAATTGTACAACATTCTTTTTTTTTCTCTTGGCGCACCAAAAACTGGGCCATTAGCGCCAACATCCATTAAGATAAGGCCCCCTTCTCAATGGGCCTTGAGATGAGAGAAATTCCTGCCGCCAGAGGGACTCAAATCCCCATCTCCCGCCGAATCTAAGGCATTAGCCACGGGGAGACCCGATATACTATATTACTGAAATTTCAATTGATGCATAGTAGAAACATAATTTAAACATTATACAAACATACACTTACCAGGGAATTTACAAAAACGATTTAACTTTAAACAGTAATATCTCAAAATGATTATAACGTCACTTGTACCCCTTGGCTTCTCAACCCATCTTATATTCAATAATGATTTTTAAAAATAATTAATAATAGTAATAATGCATAAATAAAGAGCAAGATTGTATTTTTGAATCCCTTCCTAGTTGTGAAAATCATAGTTAACCTTAGGACAAGCAAAGGAGAGTCTGAAAGCAGAGTTGGAGGCAATATAACAGGTAGGATTTGTACCAAAAACCAAGCAGCAGTAAGATGGAATGGTGAAGTCTCAGTATCTTGGATCCCGAATTTGGATAGTGGGATTTCTATCACTACTTACTTCTCTGCATGGTCAATATTGATATTGATAGTCTAAAAGATTTATATTGAATATTTCAAAGTGTTCAAATACAGTAATGAAATTTTCATATATTTCATTGGTTTTGTAAATGGATAAACCAAACTATAATAAAACTGGAATTTGAACTGGTTATGTTATAATAGCAATAAAAAAGACACTGAGTTGCCTTGTAGGTCCTATTTTTTTTAATTATTCTTGTATCAATAATTGGGTTATCTTTAGGGTTCCCACCGACAGGTAAATATCAGGGGATTTAATTATGAAAAAAAGTCAGGGAATTTCATTTATATTTAATTTTTTAGAAAAAGGGAAAAAATTGCTTGCATATGGTTTGTTTTCTTTAAATAAAAAAAATTCAACTAGTGGTTTTCTTAATAAAGAAAAGAAGGAAAAAAATGTCGAAATCAATAACAAAATATCTTATAAAGTGAGGATGGATTTGGCTATTAGGGGACAGAGGAGACCAAACTTTTCTTCCTAACGACACAGCAAAAACACATATCTGAAAGTTTTCCACAACCTTTGGTAATCTTAAACAAACTGAAAAATACTGGGTTTGTTGCACTGTACACCCTAACACCGAATCCTTAGGCATATATAAGGGAGGAGGGCTGTAACCCCCCCACCCGAAATCGGTAAAAATGTGTCACAAAAACCTTAAATATAAATAAAATAAGGTAACTTAGCGTTCGTTTTTTGGGCGGTGTATTAGCATTTTAATTGGCTAACAATTCCAAGTTCTAGATTGTTAGTATTCCATGCTCTCAGCCCCCCGTAATTATTTTCTATATACGCCCATGGCCGAATCTCACAATTACAATCTGGGAGGTCAGGAAATTCCTTTTCCAAAACTCGGTGGGAACCCAGTTATCTACTGGTTGCCTCCCTTTCATAATGTCAACAGCACGAGTTCGGTCACCCATTCTGGTACTGACCATGCTCGAAATTCCTTAACTTCCGTGATCAACGGGAACAGGTGTATTCAACGTGCTATGGCTGTTTCTTGGATCCCAAGTAATGCCCTGGTGCGGGAACTGAACAACCGCTAGGGGCTTTCCTTGCCAAGGCGAGGGGACACATTTTTAAAATAAAAAAATATACTTCACTGGTAATAAAAATTACAAAGAAACGTAAAAATGTTTCAATTCTTCTTTATGAGGAGTAATGAAATTCACTGATATTTAACGCATGTTTCAGAGGGAAAAAGTACATATTTACTAGATAAATGGAGTAACTAAGGCACTACGATTTATTGACATTTTGGTAGCTTTTGCGACTACAAAATCACATTATTTTTAAATATATTGTTCTCTGAAGAGATACTGTCTGGTTTGCTGAAGTTTATCAATACTCTTCCAGCGACAGTTAAAAAATTAACCATGTTTAGTGACAATGTAGGAGGCCAAAACCAAAGCCGGCACGCTGTTAAGTTCTAGTTGTACATTATTAAAAACACAAGGACTTGCGAGAGCTGCTCCTATTTATTCCTTCATACAACCATAGTTCCTACAATACATTATGTGTTGTGCACATAGAAGAGTTGCAGAGGTTGAGCCAGTTCATGATCACCATGAAGCTTTGGAAGACAAAAGAGGCTTTAAAATGAGAATCACCCAAAATGACGTCATTTTCTTGCTAGTTATTGTGTTAAATTATTTCAGCGTCCTCTTTGGAATAAACTATAACCTACCACTAAGTTCTCGATGTATAACTTATTTTTGAAATTGAATGTTTTTAAATGTGTTAGCGGAGTATAATTATTTTGATTTTTACTATAATTTGTACCCTAAAGATGTAGACTATTGTGAATAACTTGAGGTTAAGGAAACGGAAATTTTACTTAATTTACAGAATAATTGAAGCTAAAAGATTTTTGGCTTGATTAAACATCATGACCAACACTTCAAATAATTCTGAACAAGTTATTTTGGCTACTGGGGGATATGATCATACTATAAAACTGTGGCAGCTAAATTCTGGTGTCTGTAGGCATACTGCTCAACATACAGATTCGGTATTACTTTTTTTTTTTTTTCATTAGGGGAGTTCATTACGTTTTGCTTTAATATTATCTTCTTCGCTTGGCAAAAATTTCTGGAGATGGCAAATAGAAGGTATCTTGACAGAATTAATTTCAGAGTAGAGATCAACCATTTACTGTTATATGGATAGGCCTATTCTAACATAAAACCTCCCAATAATATTTTGTTAAACACTACTACAAAGAGAACCACAAGATCTTTAACATACTAATGGCCTAGACCAAAATCCTGTTTTAATTACAAAATTTGCTTTACTTGCTATAGCAATCCCTTCAACAACCAGATATGTAAATTTTTATTATTCATTTGAATTCTAAAGCATTTCCAATAAAATCCTGTCCATGTTTTATTTTTTAATATTCTCTATCTTTTGTCTTTTGTGTATATCTCTGGAGGATGTCATTTTTTTACTCTTTTTTTGGTTTAGAGCTCTTTCATTAAAATAAAGAACACTTCATTAAAATACAAAACAAACAAAATTGTTGTCAAACCTTTAATTTTTGTTTTAAATAATTGAAAGTTGTTGGGAGGCTAGAAAGGTAAACTGCAGCTATCTGAGTAGGCATACTTATGACAAAAAAGGAAGGAGAAAGGGCTAGTGCGAGCATTCATTTTATACAGTAATTAATATAAATGGTCAGGGATATGGTTTAAATTTTAAAAAGTAGATCAACTTCAGTGGTTATTAGCACCAAATAGGTGTGTTTTTAATCAGCTGTAAACAATACAGCATCAACATTACCTTTAAAATAATGTGAATGAATAACTATATGATATAAATAAAATTTTAGAAGGTATCCATTCAAAAGCTTACAAAATTTTCTACAAAAACGGTTCCCAAATTTTTTTGATAGGTCGATTTCAGGCAAAGAAATTACTGCTTAAAATTTCAAAACTTTTTTTTTTGTTTTTTAGATCCCCTAACACCTCTCCTTCTTTTAAAATTTCATTGGAGTTGGTGTTTAAATTTATTCACAAAATATAAAAACAAAATATTAACTGTTCCAAAATGACATTACTGATAAGGGCATTTCCAAAATGACATTACTGATAAGGGCATTTCCAAAATGACATTACTGATAAGGGCATCTCCAAAATGACATTCCCGATGAACACATTATGTAAACACACTATGATGGCACAGTTCCTGTCAGCCAAACTTTTCATTACTTACATGAGAATAATATAAACAGTTTATTTGATTTTTTTTAAACAAAATATGCAACCTCGTATGTAATAAATAGGAATAGAATAACGTTAAAATATATAAAACACGCTTCTTGAGAAATTTGAATTCGAATGTTATCAAAAGAAAATATTTTCAGGATGAATGATAAACTTCTTTTCATGTAAACTAATCAAATTTAAACAATGACTTCTATATAATAGAAAGCAGTAAATTTTCTATTATATAAATTTTGTCTTAGGTATAGAGCAGAGAAAGTTTCAACATTGAGTTTATTGTGTGGGAAAATGGGATCTTTTAGGTTGGCATGTATTCTGACACAAATTTATAATTAGTGAAAAGAAATTAGAAGATGCATTAACATTATTTTATTTACCACTTGTCAAATGAGAACTTATTATAAAAGAAATATGACCCCCTAATTGTAAAATTATACGTTCAACATTCAGACTAATTCTTAAATTTTAATGTTAATTTTTAGCAAGTGAATGCTCTAGCTATTACGCCTGATAAGCAACTTTTAGCTGCTGCCGGTAAGGATCCTTTATATTTTTTTTTTCATTATTGTAATTTATTAAATAGAAAAAAACATATTTTTTACATTCTCTTTACTTAATATTTATAACCAAACACGTATTGAGTGATTATTCTTTTTTCAGGGCATCAACACATTCGTATGTATGACCTTATGTCAAATAGTACTAGTCCTGTTATAAATTATGATGGCATAAGTAAGAACGCAACTGGTGTAGGATTTCATGAGGAAGGAAAATGGATGTTCACTGGAGGTGAAGACTGCAGTGCCCGAATATGGGACCTAAGGTATGTTTCTTTTCTCTGAATATTATTTGAAATCGAGCACTTTACTATTCATATGGATTTTCCCTAACTTTGAACTGCAAAGAAAACCGAATAGTTATACTATGAGATAAGATAGCTTTTAACAGACTTAGTCTCGCTCGAATATAGCTGATATGCTGAATATGCATCTGGAGTAGACTAAATTGTGAATCGCCTGAGGAAGAGCTGACTCCTGCATCTCTGCTGATAGTGGGTTCCACATCTAGACTGCCATAGCCTGTTCAGATAGACGGAAAAGTTCAATTCCGCATGAGTGAAATTTTGAGGGAAATATTCCTGATGATTCCACCATTTTCAAACTCCCGAGGAACAACACCATACGTGAAACATTATACATTATTGAACGATTATGTCTCGTTTAAGACTAGGAAAGGCTTTTTGAGGTCGGGCAAAGGAAATAGTGTCTAATATTTATTAATAATTAGCCAAAGCTAAGACTAAAAACATTTTAAACCTCCTAGTGATAAGGTTATAGCAGAGAGAATTTTTACCACCAATTTCTTTCAGGGGAAATATAGGCCACGCTCTTTTCCCTCCAATTGAACTATTTATTTGAACAGGCTATTGCTTAAATTTTTTTTGGCTAAGTAAACAGTATCTCCGCTGCCTGACCTCCCAAAGCCTTTCCTGGTCCTAAACAAGACATAATCAGTTTTTATTGGGTTTACGACTAGTGTATTGTTCATTGTAAGGGAAATGCAAATGGCGGAACTGTCGGGTATATTTCCCTCAGAATTTCGCACATGTGGGTTAGAACTATTCCGTCTAACTGAACGAGATATAGCTATAGGCAATTCAGTTCAGTCATAAATTGTATTCTTAATATTTTTTCTTTCTAAATTGGAGTGTCAGTTTTTTCATTCTTAATTGGATTGTGTGTTTTGGAATTTACACTCCTTGTCTAGGGTTGTAGGTTTAATTCCTTGTAAGTCTGATGGCTCTTCTCTTGAAAAAAAGGAAAGGCATCACTTCTGTTCTGGCTAGGAAAAGTTATTAATAAAAGAATGTTACAATTAATATTTAAAAAATAAATAAATACATACTTTTTAAAATTAGTTTTTCAAATTTTAAGTTTTTTTATTGTAATGTTGTTTTATTGTGGGGATCATAAGTACTCTCTTTTATGATTGTATGTTTTATGCAACAGTGTTAATAAATAATGATTGTAGATCTCGAAACCTGCAATGCCAGAGAATATTCCAAGTGAATGCGCCTGTGAATTGCATCTGCCTCCATCCGAACCAGTCGGAGCTCATTGTCGGAGACCAAAGTGGCATTATTCACCTCTGGGATCTTAAAACTGATCACAATGAGCAGCTTGTAATTTATTTATTTTTTACTAGTTTAAGTTTTTTTTTTTTTTTTTTTTTAGCGCGGTTCCTCCCTCCATAGGGAGGAACCCCGCTTATAAGGTTGATCTCATGACGCAATCTGGAAGTGCCGACTAGAAAATTTTGCGTTTCAGAACCCCTAGAGACCCTAGAAAATGATGGTGGTTCAACAACCATCATATATATATAATATGTTTAAAAAAAACAAAATATGTTAATATACAAATGCAAGTGGTATGCTGTTTATTGCATGAGACTTGCAGACAAAAATAAACTCCCTTCTTGCAGAGTTACTGTAAGGAAGAAACAAATATATATATATATATATATATTTGTCTGTTCGCGGCATAAGTCAGCGAATAATGGTCCGATTTTGATGAAATTTGGTACAAAAATTTTCGTCTAATTTGAAAAGTCAAGTTCGTTAACCCGCAGAATCCGTCCACCAGAACATGGTTTTTGGGGCGAAATTCGCGCTAAATAAATATTTACGCTTACATCATATGCTTGTAAGTACTCGTTTTATAGGCTTCTTGGACTAGTAAAACGAATGGAACCATTTTTAAGGCGATAGCTTTAACCGTTTTCGAGAAAACTGGAAAAATAGTTGTTGAATAACGTTTTTGGTTTGGGTACTTTGAATCATGGGATTCAGTTGAAACATTTTCTGCATGTTTGAATTTCATCAAAACTATTATGTTGAAATTTTGGTTACGTTTGGAGTTAAGGAAGGGTTAGAATAAAATATTTTATTAACAGAGATGAAAAGCTTTGGGAACTTTGTATACTTTCCTTAATATCTCAAAAACGGTTGACAATCTTGGTAAACGGAAGGTTACCGTTAGAAAGCTTACTAAATGCTCTGCAAAAAAGGTTCTGAAGAAAGTTTTGATTAGGCGATATCAATCGGAGAAATAAGTGCTTAAACTTTGAAGTAATTGATTTTGTTTATTCAAACGGTTCTTTTTGTCTGCTTTTATTCCTTGTTATTTTTTAATTGCTTATAGTTGGATAATGTATTTGACAATAAAACAGGTTAAGTAAAATAGAAAAACAATTTATTGTTAGAAATATAGAGAGAGATTCGAAGGCCTTGTGACTTTTTCAACTGCCTAGATGGGTGGGCCTTTCTGGGGTTTGCCGACCCATCCAGGTAAGATCATAAATCAAGACCTTTCTAGAAAGGTGGAAACAAAATAATAACTGTTTCTATTTTCCAAATGAGACAAGGGGTAAGAACGGAACCACGCTAAGATGATGCAGTTCCTGCGAGTCGGACTTTTATTTATTAAATGTATATAATTAATTTGTCCGTTACTTTCCATTACAAAATTTCACTTACAATTTCTGCTAAAATGAAAGGTCTATTTGAATTGACTGTAACTATTAGTTGGGGACCATTTAATTTGCACTCTCCTGTGGCCAAACTTGACACTCCAAAGATATAGCCAACTTTTTATTTATAGAAGCTATTTCATAGTACAAATATTTTTGGTATGATTTGAAACAATTCAATGTTATTTCAATGAAGTAATTAATAAATAATTTGTAGCTTAAGAATGCATGAACAATATCAATCTCTTTTGAACTTCTTTCTTTGGCGATTTAATTTCCTCATTTTTTATATGTCACCATCTGTGCGGTTTTTGAACCAACAATTTTCTCTTGCATTAAAACATGACTATTCTGGTGTACATGATGCTTGTTTCTAAGCTGAAATCAAAATGTCCCAACATAGCAATGATCAACTATCATGTACCTCCTCAACCCCTTGACATACAATGACATCTGGGCGACGTCATTCATTTCAGTTGCTATTGTTGACTTTGACATCACCGAGGCATTGAACCATGTTAAAAGTATTATTTGAACCCGGTGACGTGCATTTTATTTGTATGTCAAGGAATTAAAAAACCAGCAGTATTGCTGGAGAAAACTTTTGGTTTACAAACTCCACTGCTTTTAATGTATGCCAATAAGTAAGAGAAGATAGATAGAATCATAAACTTTCTCGATAGAACAAGATTTTACCCCCTCACATGAAGTTCTCAAAGACAGTTTAAGGAATCAACGTTTTAATTCCTTGAACAAGGACATATTCATTATGGCAAAAAATTATTTATTTAATTTTTAAAGTCCATATATATATACATCGTTCCTACCATGTGAAACTATCGAATATGAAAATATTCTTTTTTCGGCACTTTGCTCTTGCATTGTGGATGATACAGCTTGTCGCAAACAACTCTAAAACCTGTAGTTGTCGTAACAACTCTAAAACCTTTAGAATTGCCGGAAATACATTCAATAAAGTATCGAATAAGACCATTTTTCAATATATTACTTCATCAATGTATCGAATATGTTTGGTTGCTAGTTTGCTCCGATTTTTATATTCGATAGTTTGATATGGTAGGGACGATATAATAAAGGACAGGTTCTCTTCAGGTTACCATCCTTTTCTAGCCAGGATAGGGCTGATGTATACTGTTTTGTAAATCTTAAATATATGAATCTCATTCTCGTTTAATACAGTATATATGGAGTGTGTATTCCCTGATGTGGGCACATGTAAATAAATAATATTTCTGTTGAAAGTAAACATCACAACCAGAGAAGTGTACAAATAAAGTTTTATTGTTTTGTAAATTGTCACTATTGGGTTCAATTTGTCTCTATATAGTTCCAGTACATCAAACTTTTTGTCTCAAAGAAAAACATTAGCACATTTACTATAACTATTATTATTATTATGTTTGTTTTGGTGAAGGTGAACAAACTATTTAGTTGCTGAAATGAGGTCAATGCCATAAGCTATGCCTATGCAGCTAAGCATTCTACGTGAAAATAATGAAGCAATTACATTAACATGTGAACAAGCAAACATTTGAGATATTTATCATCTGAATTATTGTTACTTTTATTTATTTAAATTTTAACGTCCATTTATAATTAACTCAGAATTTTAGGACGGGATACCTACAGGTTACCACCCTTTTCTAGCTGGTCTGTTGGCTTTTCTTTTTTTCAAAGAAAAGCTACCACCCCTAGTGGGAATCGAATCCACGACCTTAGGCACGGAGTGCGCACTTCTTAGCACTCACGGCCAATTATTACTTTTATGATCAATTTTATGTTATAATGTTAATTATGGCTATAATGTAATGGATTAGCTATAATGTAATTATGGCTTAGTGTATATGATTGTCTATACTCTAATGTGAAAAATTACAACTTATTGCTCTAAAAAGAGATATTTCAAAAATAAATACGATATTATTTTGATTTTCTCTCATATTTCTTGTTTCTAATATTTTCTTAGATACCAGAAGCAGAAGCTTCTATTCAATCTGTATCGATTGATCCTGCAGGGAAGCTAATGGCAGCGGTGAATAATAAAGGTAATTGCTACATTTGGGCGCTAACCAGTTCTGATGATGAGCCGACAAAACTCCGACCTCGTCACAGGATACAAGCACATCGTAGATACGCACTTTCCTGTTCTCTTAGCCCAGACTCAAAGTAATAATATTGAATTAAATATATTTATTATCATATTAAAACAACTTCACCATTACTTGTTACAATTGTTTTTCATTCAATGAACTAGTTTTCCTGCCAGTCCTGAAGTGAATTTTCTTGTTTATTTATATATTTTTGACCTTTTCAGGTTACTTGTTACTTGCTCTGCAGACCAAACAGCTAGACTGTGGGAAACTGAAAATTTCACACTTGTTCAAGAATTAAAGCATGACTCTCAGCGTTGGGTTTGGGATGCAGCATTCTCTGCAGATTCTAAGTATCTAATCACAGGTAACATTTTCATATACTCTTTGCTTATTTTTTTTTTTTTATTTTTTTTGTTGTTGTCTTGTTCTGAGGTTGTTGAGGATCCAAACAATATGTTAAGCAATACATTCTTATAGTATTATATGTATAAAAGGCAATTTTAAATCATTTTTTGAAACTTAAAGGTACTATTTCATTATTTCAAATTTAGAAATAAAAATTTCTAATATTAACATCCAGGGTGCTAATGACCTCGGTAGTAGATGCACCAAATATTAAAAAAAAAAAAAAAAATTAACATCCAGGGATCTTCCCCATAACGCCTTGGATTCTGGTGTGAGAGGTGGGGGTTCGAGTCCCTCCTGCAGCAAGAATTTTCTCATCTCATGGCTCGTGTAGAAAATTACCCACTGCACCATGGATGATGGTTTCAATGGCCCAGATGTTGCGTTGTAAAAAAAAATTAAAAAAAATAAAAATGAATCAGAAATCCAGGTTTTGCATTAACTCTCGTAGTACTGTATATCATGCAAATATTAAATAAATTTGTTTCTTTTAGTGTGTTCCTGTCTCACTATAGATCACAAAAGAAATGGTTGTTTAAATATATAGGTGTGTGTGTATATATATATACATATATATATATATATATATATATATATATATATATATATATATATATATATATATTGTCTGTTTGCACCTAAATGTGTACAAAAATGGTCCAATTTTAATGCAATGTCAAAAGAGAACGGTCTTTAATTAACGGAATCCACCCACTGGAACAAAATTTTCTTTTTTTTTTTAGATTCATGTAAAAGAAATCAGAACACTTAAGGTTTTGTGGGAATAAGCATTCACAGTGCTAAAGTAGATAGAAGTAGATTTACGATAAAAAATTAAACAACAACAAATGTTCAGATACTCGTATTTGTATTCCTCCAGGTATGTGTACTTTTCAAGGTATTTTGACGTGTGGAATAGAATAAAACCACTTTGAAGGTTACACCCTCAACTATTCTAGAGAAAACTGGAAAATTTTGGTCTTAGTTACTCAAAAATGACAGACTGAGTTGACAATTGTTTGTCACCTTTGACATTCTTCTAGGTTGATATATATACATTTTGGTTTAGCTTGAAGCAGAGGAAGTATTACAAAAAAAAAATTATCAAGTCATGAGAATTTTTTTATACTTAAATATCTCAAAAACAGTTCCGAAATCATGATAAGTGGAAGGTGGTCATTCGACTGCCTTATAAATTTTCTACAAAATTGGTTTAAGCGTAAATTTTGGAAGAACCATCTCTGTCATCTATAAAAATGCACTTGAAGCTTTGGAAGTGTTGGTTTCATTCTATTGAATTATTTATACTTTCCCAATCACAGCAGATAGTAGCAATATATGATAACACACTAAGATTACAGAGCTCCTACAAGGCAGACTTCTTCAATAAGAAAAATCAAAATAATGTGACAAATCAAAAAAAAAAAAAATCTTTATTAACAAAATATACATAATACTGTACAGATTGACTTTAAATACACACACTGGTAACCAGTTAAATTTTTAGAATCCAAGCTTCAATAGATGTATTAATTCTACAACCTGATTAAATCTTCATATTGCAATCTAATACTGATCTGTTTTATTTTTATGGCTTTACTGTTGTTAACAGCATCTTCAGATGGTGTCGCACGGCTATGGAACTTGGATACAGGGGCCATTGAGAGAGAGTATAGCGGTCATCAGAAGCCCATCACTGCCCTTGCCTATTCAGATATGCCTGCTCTGCCATCTTCACCTTTATAGGCTTGTCAAGTTAGTTCTCCTAATATTATTATACGATCTTTATTTTATTTTATTTTTTTTTTTTGTTTGCTATCATGACAACAATTCTCAAATCTACATTTATCTCATCTACAGGGAACCAAAAATGACCCCTGTCATAATTTTTTTATATATATATATATATATATATATATATATATATATATATGTATATGTATGTATGTATTTGCCGCAGTGGTACAGCACTTGATTCATGGTCTGGAAGACATGAGGTTCACTCGGGCATGGACAGAAAGGTTTTATTTTCTATTGTTGTCGGGGAATCAAGATCCCCAGTCGTTCTTAGGCCCACCCATCCTTTACTAGGTTCCTGTAGAGAGTAAAATCAGACGTCCAGGGCATATTACTGACCATACTATCTCTCAAGTGTGCCATAAGGTCAATAAAAAGATACTTGTATAATATCTGTCCCCTTGCCTTTGAATATTGAGGAGTAGTGTGTTCTAGATATGTTTTGATCTTCTGATCCATAATTACATATAAATAAGGAATACTCAGTTTACAAAATAAACCTAAATGATGAGACTTTGTCCAAATTTTTATAAGGTATGCTCATACCTTAAAATATTCTTTGAAAATGTTTTAAATTTTTGAGAAATATTTCAATTTAATCTATTTTTCATTGTGTCAATCCATCTTAATTAAATCATTTTGGTTTCAATGTGAGTGCCAAAAGTATATTAGGAAGTGTTATTGATTTTAATTACTTGATCACGATAACACTGGGGTTTTAGCTTCTACTAGCTCAGCTATATCTTAAATTCTTTATTGCTCTGGCCTTCAAATTTTACTATTGCATTTAAAATAAACTTATATTTGAAATCTAAGACATTTTCCTTTTGTTTTGTTTCAGGCTTGTAATATATCTAAATTTTGTAAAGTTGCAGTGTGTGGAAAGACTCTTCTCCATCATTATTATTTAATTATGAGTTGTGAATTCTGTCTCATGATAAGCCTCTTTTTCTTTATTCATTAGTTTTGTAAATACCATATTATTACTCCAATTTTTATAATTTATGTAAATATACAATAAAATACTTTTACTTAAAAATTTGTAATTTATAAACTTGTTTCTTTGATCCCATTACTTTGTTTCTCCCAAGGATTGCATGACTATCCTCAATTTGGACTATAACTTGAGCAGTTGATGTTTTTCCAAGATATTGTAGTATATTTTTTGTATATGATGCATTGTTGAAAATCAGTTAAATGATTAGACTGCTGAATTTTTAAACTTTAGTTTAGAAAACGTATTCTGGCAGCCTTCTTTAGATTAAAAAAATAAGTATAGGTGCAGAAATCACATTTATGTTTTCATAGAATTTGCTTTTGATAAATTGATTTTGAGAATTAAATGCAAGGAAAATTATTTACTTAAATATTTGTGTCCAAGTAATAACAAAATTTTAACTATAAACGAAATTGTGGAAAGAAAAGAAAAACTTTATTTGTTGTAAATAATGAATGCTGCCCAAATAAATTGAGTTGCTATATACACAGCCTGCTAATCATTTTTTCGAAAATGCATTTTATTAATTTTAGGGGTGTTAGTTAATTTATTTTAGAATATGGATGGAAAGAAAAAGAAATTTAGTAGTTCTATCTTTAGATGTAATTTTGTAAGTTAATTTTTTAAGGGGGGTAAATTTTGTTTGTATCAAATTTCCCAGATATTTTGTAAAACATAATGATCTCCGAAAGAATGATTAGCAGCTGTCAGCTCCCATAAATGTGATTGTTTAGGATCCCCAGGGAATCAATAAGAATAGATTCCGCGAGGACAGCTAGCTTGTTCTTGTCAAGTCCGAGGGTTTCCAGGAAGTCACTTGTGGCATTAGGTATTGTTCCTCTTGTACCGAACCACAGGATTTGTACAATATAATCTCTTCTTCCATACCCTTCATGAAATTTTTCTTTGTATGGTGTTATGCATTTGGTATAGATGGCCTTTTTGTCCGAGTCAATTGGCTCTGCCTGCATTGGATCATTTGTTTCCAATGATGATCAAAAGCAATGATGTCAGCATACCTTGAAGAGCCATCTTCATCCACGCCATAGACTTCTTTATGGCATTGGAGGGCTTTTTCTTGAAGGAGAGCAATGATCTTGTGTTTGAGGTTATGGTGACGCCTAGTGTCTGTTAGGACATTTCCCAAGCACGTGTGCGGGTGTTTAAGTCTCTCTGTCGCACTTGCGACAGAGGCGTCCAACAGTTGATGCTCCCATAACACTACACTTATCCCATCAAAACTTATACATAGTTAATGTTACATAGCAGAAATAATAGAAAAATTTAAATCATTTTTAATGAAAAAATGATAGAACTCTTTTCCATTGAAATTACTCTTATATAATAGAACGTAAGGATATAAATTGTTTTAGTAAAAGGTTACATGCTGAAAGTAAGTAGAAAATGTGTGGACTTGAAAGGAATAAGTGGGTGGATGTGAAAGGGGGGGGGGGTGGAAAAAAACTAGGAAGTGCTATTTTCAGTAAGATAAGAAAAACTATTTCAACTTGAACTTGCAGCCCCCCCCCCCCCTCCAATTTATATACGCTCATGACTCAACTCCCCTTGAGATGCTATGATCAAGCGATCCAACCGCAGATGCCTTAGGAGAAACATTTATTTTCTTAGTAGAAACACAAGTTCCTGCCTCTAAAAGGACATATATATGGCTTCATTGAGTTCCCTTCAATGAAATACCACGATACAAATGTTTTCCTGTCTAGGAAGGGAAGGTTTTCTAGAAAACCTCCAGCCTTTCTAGCTCCAGCGAGTTCCGAGATCTGTCACTCGTTCCTCTCGGAGATCGCAGGATAAGTGAGTCAACCGTATGTGTAAAATATTTTACAGGCACAAGATGTGCAAAAACGGCATGCATTGTGTTGAAAAATAAACTCACTTGCCATATGGATGCTCTGTTAAGGGGGAAAAAAGAAGACAATTTTTTTTATTTCGGGGGGGAGGGGGGCTGGACCCCCCCCCCCTTTATATACGCCCATGTATAATATGATTATTTTACTTATAATGAGGCCCGAGATGGAGCCGGAAAATAAACTTACATTAGTCAACTTTCTTTTGTGCTTCACTCTCGTCTTTCAGAAAGTAGAAGGCATTAATTAATCGCACAAAAAAAAACAAATATAGATCAGGCGGAGGTTGCCAGTTGGACATGCTTATCTGTTTCAACGACACTTTAAGCTGGGAGGTTCTATCATCTGCATCCGTGGCTAAATCAATTAAATTTTAAGATAATTTGAATATTTATTACGTTTGCTGGAAAAACAGTCAAATTGGATGGTCTCTATTGACCACATATTAGTTTTTTTGTGATGAACTGCCATAGTCGCGTCCTCACAAATGTATAAATAAATATTGACCACATAATCGTAATCAATGTGGTATTACGGTGTCTTATGCTTGCCAAATGTTTCTAGGTATAGAGATAAATATATGATAAAGAAAAAGAGAAAACCAGACTGAAAATCTTGGGCGTATGTAAGGGGGGGGCCAAGGGGACTGCAGCCCCACCAAAATCGGTAAAAATAAATCATAAGAACCTTAAAAATAAATTTAATAAGATCACTTAGTTCAGAAAAAAATAGTTTTTATTGGGTGTAATAGCGTTTTAATTGGCCAACTAATCCAAGTTGTAGATTGTTAGTATTCCAAACTCCCCAAATATTCTCAGCCTCCCTCCCCCGAAATTATCCCAGCCCCTCCCTGAAATTATTTTCTATATACGCCCATGCTGAAAAGTGAGGCTTACCTATTCATTCAGGATTATGTGAGATATTCCAAACTTTGCCTCCCCCCCCCCCCTTGACCACGACAATCCTATATCTGCCTTTGAATGAGTTTACTTCTCAACTCTTTTTATTTAATTCTTTATAACTTTTATTCAAAGTAGAAAGAAGATTAATATAAACGAACTAGTGGCGAAAATGGGCCAATATTTATAATCTACCTCTTAGTTGTTCAGGACTGGTAACACTGTATTGAGATTGGAATATGGACGTTAAAATATTGCTTTTCACTTAAACTCTCTAATTATAAATAGACCTAGTATAATTGTATTTTTTCTTATTAGGCTTAATATGGATATTTGGCCTGAGACAATTATAGACCTTTTAAGTTTATGTTGGACGGAGAATAATAAAATCAAAGCGCTAGATATTAAAGATGATAAGGTCACACATATTGATAAAGAGAATGCAAGTAAATCAGATATTTCGGCGAAAGATGATAATGTTAATTATATAGCTGAAACAAGAACAAATACTCGTAAAGAAAGTGGAAGTGGATTAGAGGTTGCACTGATTAATGATGAAATAAATAAAACAATTACAAATACTAATATAGAGAATATTAGTGAATTAGACATTTCATTGAAAAAACATGAAAATGTAGATGATATAGGTGTATCAGGCACAAACATTAATACAAATAATGCAGTTGTATTAGATATTTCATTGATAAAAGATGGAATTAATAAAACAATCACAAATACTAATAAAGAAAATGCAAGTTCATTAGACATTCTATTGGTTGGAGATAAAAATATAAACAATATGAGTGAAATAGACACAAACACTAATAACGAGAATGCAAGTGAAATAAATATTTCAGGGATCCCAGATGAGCATGTTGATAATGATTTTATTAAAAGCAAAGAAAACAGTGTCAGGTTCACACAGAACATCACTAAGCAAAATGAAACAGTAGAGAAATCTTACAGCTATGGTAATCTTTCACTTGAAACCTCATTGCTAGGCACAAATACAGTTTTTTTTCTAATTTTATAATAATAAACATTTAAATTTTTATAATTAAAAAGAAAGTCCATGCTGGGAATATAAAAGCTTGAATAATCACAGCCTCTATAAAACATTGTATCTAAATAGAGTTATTTTAATGCCAACTTATTAAATAAGAAAATCTCAACTAAAAATGGAACCTTTCATAAATAGTACTCATTCAGCAGGGCTTATGTTAATTTACCACTTTATGGTTTATTACTTACAATTGAGGCAACCAAAGCGTTTCTATCCAATTTTTGGCTCATAACGTTTTTTTTTTCAAATCTGTACCAATCCTACCTACTTGATAAAGAAAATCACCAACGCTATAAAATAGAACAGTATAATACAGTATATTATACTGTTCTATATTATAAGGTTGGTGATTTTCGATATTAAGTAGGTAGGATTGGTACAGATTTGAAAAAAAACGTTATGAGCCAAAAATTGGAAAGAAGCGCTTTTGAATCTATACGCCTCAATTGAATTGTTAATGAAATAGTAATACTTTCTTTTTTTTTTTTTTTTTTTTTTTAATTTATACAATTGTTCTTCTAAATGACTTACTTACTACAAAACTTGTTTGCATTATTCTTAGTGGGATACCTTCAAAGGATGCCCGCCCTCCCCAATGGCTGCTTAGCATTTTTGTGCCCCTCATTTTTCTTGATAAAAAGAAAAGACGAGGAAATTTGAAGTATTTTAGGAATGAAACTGAAATATGTAAATGTATATAACTTTGTTTAATTTTTTAGATCCTAACTTGAATAAATCCTCAATAAAAGATTCTGAGAACAATCATGGTACATCCCATTCTTACTTATTAAGAAAAAATGCTTTCAAAGGCTTTCATTATTTTTCACCGCCAAGTGATCATGGTATTGTATAAAATTAAATATATACATGTAATTTTGACATATATATTTTTATTTTTTATTTTATTTTATTTTTTTTTTTAATGAAATGTTATTCTAATTTTCAAATACAATACAATTTTGTTTTTCTACAAAATTCGTTTGAGTAATGATTTTTTGTTATTTTCAAAAAAAATTTTTAGTGACTATTCATACAAAAGAAAGAAGAACTGCATAAAGAGCCTAAGAAATGATAAAATATGTTACATTTTTTCACATTTTAATTAATTTTAACTCAACATTTTATTATCATACTAAAAAAATAACATTGTTTAAAAACAAGTCAAAGGTAAATTTCTCATTTTACTGAATCTTCTTGTTGTTTTACTACAATGAAGACTATTGAAGATTTCTATGGTTTTATGGGAGCTCGGTGAGGCCTCATTCTGAATAAAATCTGATTTTGGATCAAATCATTTAAATACAATTTTCTTTACATTTATTTTATTTGATCCACCTGACTCACTTTTTTATTTATAGTTTTGACAGTTGTTGAAGAATGTAGAAGCTGCAATAGTTTTTTAGCACTTTATTTACATAATCTTACATTTTTCATGGCTTTGTTTGCTTAGTGCTCAGGGTCTTTTTTATTCCAGACTTTTGTATTCGCGCATCACTCAAAATCATGGAAGCCATTGAACTGCCAAAACCATAATAACATATGTTAAATTAGATGTTTTGAATCTTCGCCATTTAAAGATGAACCACCTTCCTGATTTGTATTTTTTTAAAAATGTTGATTTCTTAAGTTTCAGATCCAGATTGGAAAGCTACAGGCAAAAAGTTTATTAAGAAAAAGAAAAGAGGGAGAAAAAAAAGGACATCTTACAGTTTGAAGAGAAATTTCTATAGTGAACCTTTAACTGTTCCATACAGTTTACGAAACAGAGGCACAAATTCAACTTTCTCAAGTAGTCTTCACCCACTCAAAGAAAATATTATTCTAAAAAATTCAGAGTTAAACCTATTTGTTGAAAAACCATTACAATCTAGTAAGGACAGGGTAGACCTTGAAAAAGAAACTGGTTGCCAAGAGTGCTTTGAATTTGGTATCGAAGGTATAATTTATTTGCTAAATTATGGCTCCAGCAGTAGAATTAACTTAAATTCATGGACAACTTTATTCAAAGAAACCCAGCCTTTAATTTAGGCAAAATCATTTTTATCATTGTATCGTGGCCTCTGATACCTTTATTCTTAAAATTCTCAGTTAATAAAAATTGACATTAAATATTTAAATAAATGATATATTTATTTCATATAGTTATTCCATTTCCTTATGATATAGACCTACAGGTAGGCTAGCCATACATCCCGGTTAGACCGGGACAGTCCCGGTGTCCCGCCCGGTTTTATCAATGTCCCGTAAACGGCAGTAAGATATAAAAAGTAATGGATTTATGTTTTTAAGAACCTTTTATGAATCTGTTACTTTTTTACACTCAACATTTCTGACTACTGCACACAGTCTCAAAGAAGTGGGAAGTATTTTAACTGTAATCTGTGAACATATGCTGAAACGACTTGCACAGTGGCCAGCTCCTATGCTATTTGCAATTTTTTTAAGTAACTTTAAGTAGCAAAAATTCCTTTTTTATTTTTAAAAAAGTGGGGAGACTAACAATTGAATTTCAGACTCCCCACTCCCGTTACTTGCGAGGCTTCAAAAACGGCTTAAAACTCACAATTTTGCTTCTAATTTGTACCATTTTTATTCCATAACGTTTGAGATCAATTGCAATTTGGAAGTCATTGTAGCTGAATTAATGAGGATGTAGGCATAGTTGCAGGAAAGCGGATATCTGGGATTGTACACGAAGTTCAAGAGAAACATGGTCTGCAGACATCAAGCAGTTGTTTATATGTTTTTTTTTTTTTAATTTCCTTAAATATTTGTTCAATATGCTTTTTTGGGTTCCTGGGATGAGAAAAATTCCTGTCGCTAGAGGGACTCAAACCCCTGTTTCTCTTTTGAGAATCTCAGGTGTTAGCCACTAGACCACGGAGAGACCCACATCATAGTGTTTTATGAATTTTATTCTACAAGATTCCTTTAGATCGCACAGCTCTTCTTTACCCACCTTAAGCACCCATCACCAAATAAAAACAAAATTCTGGATCCTAGCACGAACATAAGAGTAGGCTGGACATTTAGGGTAGGAGTCCCTCTTCTGCTCACCTTTTGCCTGCTAGAACAGAGTTGGGCCCAATGCCTTCTATTTTGTATATGTTTATAACACTATCCTTGATTATTATAATTTTGTTTTGCAGGATGGTAGGGGTTCTTAATGTTGGAAATAACTTAGTGTTCACCACATCTATTAGATAATTCTTATGGTGGGGTCTAGAATATTCATTTATTTATATACAGGGTGTCTATAAAAGAACTCCGGGGTTTTAAGACAAAATATTTTAATAAAGTAAAAAACGTACATACATGTTTTATACATGATTAGAAAGCTTACATTTTCAAGATTTTTTAACAACTTAGTAAAGTTCAATGTGAGCTCCGTTAGTGGCACGGCACACGTCGAAACGGTATTCTACCTCTTCCCATGTCCCCCTGTTCTTCTCTTAACCTTGTCTGCCGGTTTGATATGGTGTAAAAGTTGAATCTTGTAGGCAGTTAAACGAAGTCTTTTATGAATTACCTTATGGACTGTTGATCTTGGTAACCCCAATTCCAGACTGCGTCTTGTTAATGATCTCTTAGGGCTTCGAGTGCATGAAGCTCGGATTCTGTCAACCTTCTCTTGAGACACACGCGGCCTACCCGGCGACTTTTGCTTCAAAACACTTCCTGTTTCCTTGAACGCACTTAACCACTGACGAATTGTTTTGTCTGTAGGCGGGTCAACACCATAGCTACGTCGAAAGTTTCTTTGTACAGTAACAACAGAATTAGTTTCTATGAGCCAAATAACACACTGAGCCTTTTGTTGAGGCGTCGCCATAGCGCGGCAGTCCAGACGACACTGACTGCCTGCCTCAGCCGCTACGTAATTTCAAGGTCAACGCTCCGCAGCGCTGCCAACTGTTGAGAGAAACATTCCCAATTGGTATGAGTAAAACTCTTTGAGCTGCTTGTTTCAAAGGAATTGATCAAATTTTGCTATCTTTTATAGTTTAAAAAATATTATTTTTTTAAACCCCGGAGTTCTTTTATAGACACCCTGTATTTGTATTATTCTGCTTATGGTTTCTTTGCTGGCGGCATTTTTGTTATGTGAAAATTTAAATGTAATATATAAGAAAAATATAACAAAATTATTTTTTTCATATTAAATTTTTAATTATTGTTATTATTTAATTTTTAAAAATTATGTTATAATCCTTAAACTATTATTAGATGTTTTCAATTATTATTATATAAATATCTAAGTATGTGCAAGTTTCAGGAGAACACATCCAAGGAAAAAAACGGAAAAATAATGGACCAAAATCCCCCGCAAAAAAGCCTTGTTTAATTATTAACAAGGAAATAAATTCTCAAATTTTAAATCAAAAGGAATGTTTAAAAAATAAAGAAGTAATAAAAAGAAGTAGAAGAGCTTTAAAGGTATTGAGTGCTCAAAATAAGAAGTTTGTGTGTGTATTTGCAGACGTGTATTTGTGTAATGCAAATTATAATGATAAGGTAAAAGCTGGATTAAAAATAAAATCAGAGGGAAACTTTGTGCTATCCACTGTAACAAAGGGAGTATGTATGTTTTGATACATACATACTCCCTGTTTTACGGTTAAAGAATGGCCTTCGTCATACAGAAGATCACGGCGCGAAGAAGTCATATTAGCCATACTACGTATCGGCCACAGTCGTGTGACTCACGAGTACCAGATGACTAACAAGGACAAACCTACGTGCCGAACCTGTAACTCGGGACTGACAATCAAGCATATACTGACTGACTGCCATTTAAGACAAAACCTTGATGTACCTATTGACTTGACAGAACTCCTCGGAGATGACAGCCACCACATTTTTACAATACTCAAACATTTAAAGGACATAGGCACTTATAACAACATCTAAAACAAAATATTAAGTAAATACCAAGTCAAAATATCTGGTTAAAATGTTTTAAATATTATTTAAGGACATTCACCGTTTTAGGAAAATATTAGTCTAAACCTATTTTGCATCGACCTCTACTAAAAAGTATAGAAAAAATGCACTTCGCCAAAGATGCGGTGCGATAAATAAATATAATAATAATATAGTATGTTTTGATAAAAAAGGAATATAATTAATTTTAGATAATTTAGAAACCTTTTTTTATTTATATTTATTTATTAAACTCATAATAAACTCATAAAATTTGTTTGGCGATTTCTAAATTAATGTGAAACCCTTTTAACCACCTGAAATGAATTTTTGAAAGATTGGCGAGTATGTTGTGTTTATAGCACCCCATTATATTTGGGCAGCATACTTTATTTTATAAATAAAAAAAAGGAAGGATATAGACGGTGGTATTAGGAAGGGTATAGAAGGTTTTTTTTTTTTTTTTTTACGGCGCATCTGCATCTAGGCCATTAGCGCCGATATCCAGGGTGCAGCGAGGAATTTTCCCAGCGAGCCCTGAGATAAGAAAAAGAAGGTGGTATTAGGAAGGAGATAGAAGGTGGTATTAGGAAGGGTATAGAAGGTGGTTTTAGGAAGGGAATAGAAGGTGGTATTAGGAAGGATATAGAAGACAGTATTAGGAAGGGTATAGAAGGTCCTATTAGGATATAGAAGGTTGTTGGAGGGTATAGAAACTCATTATAGGATATTGAAGGTTGTATTAGGAAGTGTATAGAAGATGGTATTAGGAAGGTTATTGAAGGGCTTATTATGAAGGAGATTAAAGGTGGTATTAGGAAGGATATTAAAGGTAGTATTAGGAAAGATAATGAAGGTGGTATTTTCCTTATACCATCACCAATGGCAGTAGGGATGTGAATGGAAACGTGCTAAGATGACGCACTTCCTGAGTAGTTTTAGTAACTAAATGTTCCTGTGTTTGTCTAACTGCAAGTTAAAAATATCGGTATTCTCTTAGGTGAAAGAAATGTTACTAGAAGTTGGATCTGCTTTAAATCAAATAGAAGCAGCACTAACAGATTGGAACTATGGATCTCGGATTCCGACCTCTGCTGAAGCCTCAAGTCTTCTTTTTAAAATACAACAAATAAATACAGGTCTCAAGGAGGAATACGAAATGATTCGAGAAAGTTCAACTCAGGTGGGATAATTCACCACTTTTGAACGCAAAAAGAAAAATATACTTAGTTTCATTAATAAGCATTTCAAACACCCAATTTATTTTGCTCAAAGGTTGGAAATGATTTTTTAAAAGGATCCAAAAAAGTTGTTTCAACTCTTAAAAAGTTCCAGTTTAAATGTTTCACAAGAAATTGTAAGGTAAAAGGTAGGATTGAAGAATAAGTGAAAAAAACATTTTATGAGTTACCTTCAGAATATGCTAAAATGTAATAATTATCAAAAGTTCTAAAGCTATTGTACTTAATTTTAATCAATTCTGTAAGCCATTTGTTCATTATTTTTCAAAAAGCTCAATTCGTTTTTATAATTTGATTTTTAAAGAGTGAGTTTTACAATTTTTACAGTTATTATTTAATTTATAACCACAATAAGATACTGTGCATTAAATAAGATGAAAAAAAAACTATATTATATTATTATACTACTTATATTATATTATATTACAGATAGACATAATGGAAAGCTTACTGGACTTCCTGAGGAAATCAGAAGACCTTACATCTGTTATTCAAAGACGCATTAAGAAACTCAATAAAAAGTGAGTAAAGTTTAAATGATCTTAAAATTTCACTCTTAATTTATTTTAAAGTCTCCCCCATTTATATGGCTCATTTTATAAATTATGGCTTAGTTTACCAAGGCTCTAAGTCTACTTGGTTTATTTTTCTCATAACCATGCTACAATACAGCTCAAAACCTGTTAATTTTTCAGTAAGATTTAGATGTTTCTATGGGCCAGAATGATTTCCCTCTCTACTTTCCATATGGTGAATATTATAAATGAGAGCTCCAGAAGTCAAAGAGTCTGATTAAGTGACATTAATGAAAAAAAATGAGTTAGATGCAGAAATGGGTTGTGAACACTGTAATTTTGTGGGTGGTAAAGAGATCCTACAGATTCTTGACAGTTGCTGCCACCTAGCTTGTTTTCTCTTGTGTATTGTCACTTTTGTAATATTAAGCATTTTCATTGAAGAACACTTCACAGGACAATGACAACCTTTGATGTTTTTCGTCCTTAAACCCCATTAATCCATCCTATAATATTAAGTCCAGAAGGAAATTAAGGGGTCTATGTGCGGATTCTCCAATTCTTGAGAGAGAAAGAGTTTAGTAAACATTGTTTCAGTCACAACTGTAGGAAAAAAACTAATCTTTGAATTTTATAAATATTTTTATTATATTAATATTTTTCCAAAGTAGGTTGAAATGTAAGCTGTTTTAATGAGAATTTCGGGTTTTTAGTTTCAGGAGTGCTGCAAATGTGATAGATGATAGTTTCATCTCCTTCTTTAAAAAGTTAAGAATTCAAGATGCTGAAATAGAAATCAGGAATGTTAGATCTGGTTCAATCATTAAAAAACCACATCTGTTAATCGATGGATTAATTAAGAACTCAACATTTTCCCAAGAAGTAATGCAGATTGAAAATTTGAATACACTTGAATGTCCTCAGTTTATAAATAAAACCAATATGAATAATTTTAGTAGAAGTGAAGGTACCTTTCTCTCTCCAATTTTTATTGTGAAATTATTTATTTAAAATTATATTGTAAAAACCATAAGTATCACGTAAATAGTGCATTTTTTAAAATTTATTATAAATAAATATTTTGGGAGATATGTGTGTAGAAGACAATCATCCTTCATAATGGAGATTATTGAATATACAAATTCAATTTTTATTTTAAATATGAATATTCTTCTTGGAAACATTTTGAATGCTTATTGTTGAATCATTTATTATGTGGAATCTGTAGAAATTATAATTTTATTTTATTAAATTTAAAGCTGGTAACAAACTATATATAAAAATCATGTACATGTATTCTCAACTTGAGAATTGTTCTGAATGCAGAAACCTATGTTTTTTACTTCCCTCTCCCCAAATGAGCACTGATACTCTATCATCAGGAGAGCTTATTCTGTTAGTGATAGCTTTTTGTATGATTGTTATTTCTGAAAACACTTTTTTTTTATTTTTTCCTGGAATTAATCTTTGAATTTCTGTTACTAGTTATAAGGTGGAATTTATTTATTTAAAAAATAAATAAAATAGAATCTTAGTAAATATTTGAAAATGCTCATTATTAAGTTCCTATAAATTATTAGAATATTTTTACACTTTCAAATAAAATATAAGAGTAACTTTTAAATCAATACAAGGAATCTTAATTTTAGGAACCGGAATAAAATTCCAGAAACAAGACTGTGAAAAAAATGTAACTGAATCTCAGAAACCAATCGAATTAGTAAAAAAGGTGCTAAACAATTGTGATTTCAATGGATTTAAAAAAATATCAAACATGCTCATAGACAATAGTAGTGTAAGTAAGAATTCACATTAAATTTTTAGTTTGTCAACTATTTACTCCAGTCGAGTGAAGTAAATTAAAATTTCAAATATCAATTTTTGATTTAATTTTTATCTTCTGGTGTCTTTGTTCATGGGTTGGATTCGGCCTCCGACCATCCCTAGGCCAACCCAGCCTTTAATTAATTTTTTTATGGGTACCTCGGTGCTAATGACCCTAGCAGTCGAAGCAGCAAAGGGGTAAATCAGGCGGCCAGAGCATAGTACTAACAACACTGTCTCACTAGTGTGCTGTGTGGCCTAGAATCAGATACCTCTATAGTATCTGCCCCTCAGGGCCTTTGTGCCCTGTTACGGGACTTATATATATATATATATATATATATATATATATATATATACACACTCAATATGGAATATGCTTGGCATAATTGGTAGCAAATGGTCATGAATCATACACATTTTTAGGAAAAGACTCAACAACATTCTTGCCATAGGGTTCACTTCCAAAGCAGGTTCCTGACCTCTATAGATTGTAAAAATAGACTAAAATCAGCAGTTAATAAAAGTTATTTTGTTATATGCAAAATTAGTATAATTTTAACAAAACTATTTTATCTCAAAATAGGCTCCCATAAACGATCCAAAGCAGAATGACACCAATTCCATTGCTGAGAATATCTCAACGGTTCTTGATGAAGTGACTACGCACACAGAACAAACTGGAAAATATAATGCCATTCCAGACATTTTTCCTGTTCCAAATTCTGAAGAGATATCAACTGGTGCTCCAGAGGAAAAATCTTTAAATAATAATAAAAAATATCGAAACTCTGCGGTGAAGACTACAGATAAGGAGCCTGGCTTTCAAGACGTTTCTGCAAGAAGTAATAATAATTACTTTCAGCAAAAGGGGGAATCTAATAAGCCACCAGAAGAAAATAATTTAATCAAAGCTGACCAAAAATGTGAAAATAAACTCAGATTACCTATAAATAAAGTAGATTCATTAAAAGAACAAACTATGGTCTTGACAAATGAAAGAAATGACTTACAATCGCACTGTCAGAAAATTGTAACACCATTGAAGATATCTCTTGACAAAAATAAAAAATCCTTTCCCACAGTAATGAAAACTTTACCGAAGATTCTAACTACAGCACTTCCAATTGTACAACACAAACATTCAGATATTAAGGATAAGATAGTACCTTCTTTTAATTTTGATACAAAATTAAATCCACAAGTTTTGTCTATAGATAAAATAAATATTACATCAATAATTAATAATGGACCTTTACTCAATACAAATAACATATTGAGTAATATTTCAGGAACTAATTGTGTTGCTGGATTTGTAATAGCAGATCCAAATGTTCCATTGAAGTTAATATCAAATGAATACAATGACAAGGAAAATGCAGGACTTTGCCAATTTTTTCTATTTGCCAATAAAGAGTTAAAAGGAGGACGCATCCAACATAATTACAGCAAACCTGACATAATTGTAAACTCTGGAACGTCACAAAATAATATAAGTTTGCCAGCAGAGGGTGGAAAAGATTATGGAACAGAAAACAAACGAATTCCAATTTCCGAAGATTCATATAACAACATTAAAGATAAACTCTCTGAAACAGAAAATATTAATTTGAATCCTATTGAAACGACTCACTCAACAAAAGAGTGTAAATCAAATGAAAAAGAAAACCTCAACTCACAAAAGCAAAGCAGTTATATCCTTAGTCATAGACAAAATGAAAACACCTGCTTAGCAAAACAGTCAAATGGCAACAAAAATAGAAAGGCAACCAAAGGTAAAACATTTACTAAGGAATGTCATATTAATAAAAGTACAGAAAAGAGCTCCACAAATGATTCCAAAAATAATAAATTTGAGGATAAGAATGTGAAAAATTCAGCACATACCATTTTAAATGAAAGTGAAAATTTAATTAGCTTTAATAAGGAAGATAAAGAAACTGTAAGCAGGGAATCACAGAATAACGACTCTCAGTGCAGTAAGTTAAATAAAATCAGTGACAGTGGGGCCACTCAAAATGCTAGTTCTCACAATGACATTATTAAACAGTGTGTAGAAGTAGGCAAAAGATATTGTTCCACGCTTGATACTAATAATTCTGGAGATAATAGAACTTTAAGCAATGAATTAAACATGTCAGAAGATGTAGGTCAGCTGTGTAATACTGAAGAGTTTTTACGAAACAGCCTTGATATCAATTTTATTGATGAAATTGTGAATGAATTCAGTGAAAAACAGACATTTAATAACAGACAATTTCAAGAAGAATCGCTTCAGAACAATTACTTCTTAGATGGCGAAATAAAATCAACTGAGCCTGACAAATCATCATCAGAAGGTTTTAAATGTACGAATTCTCAACGTTGTCAAGAACCACCTGCCCAGCATAGCTGGGATAAAATAAATTATCCAGAAAATAAACTTAGTAACGAAAAGAATATGTTTAAAGTACCATCAATTCCAGCTTATAAAGGAGATATTACTGAAAATAATGCCACCAAAGATAAGTCAAGTAGCCATTATTTAAATTCGCCCACAGAGACCACGTACTCTGAATCCAGGACTGGGAAAGTTCCAATAAGCAGTTTGAATGAAAGGAATCATTATATCGTAACTCACACTAATAATGAAGAAGTCATTCTTAAAGACAAGCCAGCATTTTCAATTGAAAATATTAAGTTCATAAGGCAGAAATCAGAAGGAGAATTTTTACAAATCGATGATTTTTCTGATTTGCTTTCTCCTAATATTTTTAAGTGGTAAGAAATTGGCAATACTTGAACACAGTTCTGTACAATTAAACATTCTCATTCTTATATTATAAAAGAAGGTTAATGGTTACTAAAAGGTTGTATGATTCATTTTATATAGTAACCAATTAAATAACAAAACAAAAGCAAGAGAAAAATAGTCTTGTGTTAAGCCCACAAAACATCAGAACATTTGCAGCTATATACATACAAATGTATAAAAAAAAAATAAGAGTTTAGGTGTCTTTTGGAGTTTGGAGAATATGAAAAGACATATTTAATTTTATTTGATGAATATATGAAATATCTGAAATTTATTTGATGTATTTAAAAAATATTAAATAAAAAAAATGTTTACTCTCTTCTTTTTTTATGTTTAGGGAAATAATAAATTCTGTTAATCTTCTCAATTGTCACAGCCATAAATATATACATAATATCATAACAAAATGAATAAAGAATAGTTTGACGGTTCTGAAAAATATTCTTCAGTAGTCTTGAGGACAGAATCCATTACTCCAGTAAATGATCTAAGAAGGTTACACAAAGGTAACTTTGAGAATAAAATTTTGAATAAAAGAAAGTCAATAGCACTAATTTAATAAAAAGAAGAAAACACAGTTTTATTAATAAATTAATTGAACTATATAAACTATTTAAAAATTGTAACAAATTTGATTAATTACAATAGTAAAAAATTAAGTACACTTTCACAAAGAATAACAATTATCATTACATTTTTTGTTTATATAAACAATCAAAGGATGACTAGAATAGTTATCTCCAAATATTTCATTTATAATCTAAAACCTAGCCTAATAAAGTTTAAACAATATTAGAGACTATAATTACTTACAAATAATTTAGAGATCTGCATCATTAAAAAACCAAAAGTTTTAATAAATTGAAAATAATATGTTTTGAGGAGACTAAGCTTTTATTTATATAACAAAAATATTAAACATTCATATTTTACTGAAACCACACTATTTTTGGATAAAGAACCATGAGTTATTAGAGTATAGAGTAATAAAAATATAGGTCCAGGTCCGGAGTAGTGGGGATAGAAAGAAAGGCAAGCTATCTGCTGACGCACACGCCACAACTCCCGGCCCACGTAACACATCTCTTTGAATCATATGCCACGATGCTGAGCCCAAATGTGTTAAGTGCGCCTTATATTCTATTATTCCAGTCTCCCTTAATTTATATAGTCTGATATATTTCAGATAACTATTACAATGAGATAAGTATACAATGGTGAACTAATAAAACGTTGAGTTTCTATCGCATAATCATCAAATAGTTATCTGTTAACTATTAAATACAGATTCAATTAATTTATGTTAACTAATTCAAGGCTTAAGGAAAATTTATTCTTCAGTGTTCAAATTACTCTTTAATGCAAAAATATTAATAATAATTCCTTAATTTAATTTTTGTAGTAATTTGTGACAACATACTAGAATGAAAGTATTTTTACACAAACATAACTAACGTTCTAACATATATAATTACTTCTAAAAATAATGAAACATTAAATCAAGCGGTAATGCTTTTGAGTAGTTGCATTGGCAACTCCTATTTTTTTATTGTTATTAATCAATAAAAATAACAAGAAAATATTATAAAACTTTTTTGTTGTCATAAAATCAGACTTTCTGAACGAAGGTTATTTTTTTAGGCTACTGCTTTCAGAAGCAGAAGAATATTACTCAAAAATGGGGAAGAAAACAGCCTGTCCAGTGGAATTAATAACAACATTATCTCGATGACTTTTGAACAAAGATTTTTTGTTATAAATTCTTAAAAATAAATATCTTCCTCATTATCAGCATAAATGTTTCTGAGTGGTTACGGTGCCACTACATTATTTTACAAGAGATCCATAAAAATAAAAACATAGAAATATAAATACAACTATAATGTTCTTGTAAATATATTTTTGGAATTTAATACAAAATTAAAGAGAGGCTTTACTTAAAATGAAGTATCGAAATCCTCAAGTCTTACTCTACTTATTCTAAGATATATCTTTGCAATAATGACAACTAAACTACGCATTTTATAAATTTTAAAAGGCTAATAGAACATTTAAAATTGACTACAATGTGCCTAGCTAAGCTGAAGTGGTGATGCTTGACACAAAGCATAAGCTAGAAATTTATTCATTGCATTTACTAGATCTTCTAATCAATATAATATTCTATTAAAATACTATGCTCAGTCACGATGAGAGAATGATACTTAAGATATATTGTAGGAAAATAATTTATTGTATACATAACTTAAAGGAAAATGTTTTCAATAAACAATGGAATCATATAATATGAATGAATGTTCGTTATTCATAGGCCGATTTGCTAATATGTGTTGAGTTAGTACGTAATTCTATGTAGGCCTCTGACTAAACAATTTTTGAATTATAACATTTAATATTATTTGAAAAAAATGTAAATACATTGTTTTGTTCATTCATTAAAATTATAAACACACAGAATTTCTTGAAAAAAAAATACTTCAATTCTTCTCTTAATTGTGATTTCAACGATAGTTAATTCATAAAATAATATTGAGATTCATTAAAATAAACACAATTTCTGGAGAAGAAAGCAAAAATTAAATTAACATGAATCAGATCTACTAATACTGAACGGCACAGCCAACAATGTCATACATAAAATGCTTGATATGTTTTAACATGTCAATTTAAAGTCTGACACCCTGAAAACAAGCAAAAGTGGAGGTGTTTGAATATACACAGCTAGTGTTTACATTGACCTGAGCAAAAATACAAATTGCCATCCCTTATGAATATAAATATTAAAAAAAAAAATAAAGGTATTATTTCTATAAATATGTTTTATTTCTAATGAAAATCAAATAATTTTAAATAAGCTTTAATAAAAGCATAGATTTAGAAAGACATGTATAACATAACATTGATAATCAAGTAATAGAGAACAGTTATTATTTTTCAACAATGGAGTAAATATCTTTTAGACATAAATACACTTCACACTGCATATTTTTTTGATAAGTGATTTTTTTAATAATCGGGTACTTAAAACATTAAATTTTTCTAACACTTTCTCAGCAAAAAGGCGCTCCTAAATTTTGGCACCACAGGCAAATGTGCGGGTTACCCACCACTAGTGCGAATGTAGATTAAATCATTGATGTTAGTTTGATTCATTGATATTTATTCATAATTGTGGCACTTCTGGCTTTTAAACAAAACATGTTTCTGTAAATACAGAAACTTACCTGATTGCAGTCTAAAAATTCTGAAGGCCATTATTTGAAACCTTAAGACTATTTTAAATTTATCCAGCAATAATGACAGAAATTCTAAAGCCATAACAAATTCTATATATTTTAATAACATATTTATTTGGGCCCACAGAATATTGGTGTTTGTTTCTTAGCAGTCATACTGTGCTCGAGGAAAGACATACTGAGCACCTTAACAAGAAACATCACATTGGATATATACTAAGAATAACTATTGAACCATTAAAAGCTGAATTTTCCTCTAACTTTAAAAAAACCAAGGGAATTTTTGTTGTGAATTAAAGCTCCAACACCAATATAATTTTCCAAAAGCACTGGCCTATGTTGAAGAGAACATTGCAGAGTTTGGATCCTATCATCCAGTACAGTTTTCAAAGCAAGAACAAAATCATCAGCATTAAAAATTTTCCTCTCCTTATTGTCCTCATCTAAAACATATCAAAAAAATGTAAAATTATTTATTGATATTAGTTATAGAGCTCGCTGTGGTGTGATTCGCTACCTACGAAATGTAGGCAATAGAAACCTCTTATCAGGTTAGAATAAAAATGCTTTTGTTGTAAAAAAAAAAAAAAAAAAAAGGACTTTTACGAAACATAAAACATGTTTTTCTGAACTGCCGCAACATCCTCTATCCGCAGTTACCATGTTATCCATTAGTTATGCCACACCCTGCATATATCTTTTAACACGATACAAACCAGAGTTTTTGATTTTCACCACGAATCTTGGCATATAGCATTCTCCTAGCAAATGATTGATGAGTTCATTAACCAGCAAAATCGTCCCTTCTGGACCTTTACTCAGACTCAAATTACTAATTCACTAATACCAGCCGTATATTTTGTTATATTGCAACAAAACTCGGTATTTGTTTTGGTCATCTAAAGAGAAAAATATGCGTTGTAAACTAAATCGGTTTATTAGGAAGGGAGGTTTATTCCAGACTCAAATTACCAATTTGCCAATAACGGTCGTAATTATTGCTATATTTCAACAAAAATCTGTATTTGTTAAGGTCATCTAAAGAGAAAAGTTTATTGTAAAAATAAACTAAATCAGTTCATTATGAGGGAGGGGGGGGGGGGGTTACTCCGGACCCAAATTACTAATTTGCTCATACTGGTCGTAATTTCTGTTGTATTTCAACAAATCTTGGTATATGTGGTGGGCATCTTAATACAAAGATATATATTAAAAATAAACTAATTCGGTTCATGTTGTAGTTTACTCAGTATTATGTTCAAATTTAATTAAGCTGCCAAATTGGCTCGGACATTGGTTGTTACTTCTACCACTAAAATATAAAGCGCCCTTTATCTGGTTTCTGCCGTTCAAGTGCACCCTCAAAAGCTACGTTCATCCAGAAAGTGCTGATCGAAGAGACATGATTTTTTCCAGAATTATTTACTGCATTTATATAACGGAACAGATTATAAATACAATGAAAAAATATACTAATAGTTCAGAGGGAGTATTAGTTAGCTTTGCAATTATTACAATGAGATAAGAAAATATATTATAATCAAATAAATATTTTTAATTGTAGACTTACCTTTATGCCAAAGTAAAGGATGGGATGCAAATGTGGTGAAGGGGATATCCTTCTCAAAAGGATTCCACTTCTTTAAAAATGGCAGAGGAAGTCCTTTTCCCCACATAATACGGACCCCGCTAATATTCCTTGACCTTAATAAAAATAAATAGATTAATTTAATTTTTAAAAATTTCCAACTTGCAGGAACTGAGTAATCTTAGGGTGTGTCTGTTCTTATCCCTAGAATCATTTGGAAAGCTTGGGATAGAAGCATGTAATGCATTCTTTTGATATTTCGTGAAAAATTTAAACACCTGCAAAAACATCTTGATGAAAACGAGGTTTAAACACTACAAAGCACAGGAAACGAGCAGTAGCCAACTCTAACCCCAAATTATGGGTATCAATGTGCGTTTTCTATCTAAGTACATTCCGAGGTACTTATATGTTTCTTAAAATTTCAAAGTTAAAGTTAAAATTGGATTAGTCTTGCAGTTATGATTTCTACAAAAGTAGAATTTCTAGTGTTCAGGAAATTTAAAGTCATTACTAGGACTCCATTTTTCCAAATTGAAAATTGTGTTTTGTAACTTGTTTAGTAAGTAATCTGACTTTCTTCCCCTGACAAAAATTGTATTCATCTGACTAAAAAGATCATTTAACTTTTAACTACATGACATATATTGGTGACTATCTCAAACAAAAATAGAGACACTCCTAAGACCGACTCTTGAGGCACACCATTTTGTAAAGAATATTGTCTTTAAGGGCGAATGCTAATTTAAAAGACAATTTTATTTTTATACAATTATTAATGAATAAGGGACTGTGCCTAGTTATAACTCTTGACTAATTGTTTAATATCTCTATCTTGAGAAATCCTGTCGTACGCTTTTAAACAAAAAAAATATTGCAACAAGGTGTTAGCGATTTGGATTTCATCATGTAAAATGCGAAGTTGATCCAATGTTGAGTGTTTCCAGAGAAAGAAACACTGGTGTTGTTTTTTAGTTATTTTTGGTAATAAAATGCATAATTCTAAAATTTATAATTTCCTCCAAAACCTTAAATAGGGGATGTTAGCTGGACCTGGGGAAGATTTCAGATTACATAATTTGAATATGGAACCTAATTCAAAGATTGTCAAACTTTTATTAATTTCATAACTTCCACTAGGGGTTGGAGGTATTATGAATTTTTCTTCAAGGTTTTTAACATTGTTAGAATTCTATGTATATCTGGCATGACAGTTATTAATGGACCATTTACATATATTTCTATAATTTGGTTTAATTTTAGCATTTCCTGTATACTTTTTATATTACCTGAGTGATTATGAAATGAATTAAGTTTCATAAATATAAAAACTTACACAAAACAGAACTGTTCTCCCTGCCCTCCATAGCCCTGAAGAAGGCGAGTAAGTCAGGCCGAAACATTGGCAAAAATATAACTCATTTTAGTTATAAAATGTAGTTGTGATCAACATATGACCGAACCCCGATTATCTACATCGTCATAAAACCTTACTAATTAATTGGAGCAGCTTATGTAACCTGAGTAAGCCACTACTTAAAGTAACCTAGATCTTTTTCAGGTATAAATATAACTCAGATTTTTATAAATGGGAAAGTAACTTTGTCAATAATCATTTGAAAGACACAAATATCACCTGCGTACCTTGCTTCAAATGCCCCAATCCTGAGAGGATTTGTATTAGCACAAGGAGGCATTCCAGCCCACCTTTCTTGAATTGGCCTCACAAGACAGCCTTTCACGATAGTGGATACACCAGTGGCCAAGCCATCCAGATGCCTAAAATAAACATTCTTTATTAATTAATATAAATGAAAAGCTTACATTACATTCCCCTGCGTCTAGGGCACGACTTTCTCAAAGTATTAAATAAACTTATATTTAATAGGATATGAAAAAAAAAATTCCGACAAGTAAGAATTGCGTCATCTTAGTATGTCTCCACATAATGCTTATTAGGCTTTTGATAACATTTAATTTAGCACATTGCTTTCTAAAACGTTAACAAAATATACAAAAAATCCAAAACTGCTCTTGCTTGATCAAATATTTTGTTTGCAATTTCTTTCTCTACTCCAAATGTGAACAAAATTTATATATCATTTTGGTGGAATCTCAAATGTTAGAATAAATTCAATTTTCCTTTGTTTTGGATTTACAAAAAGTGATCAACAAAATCATTTTAAGGTACAATAGAAAAATTACGGAATAAGTGAGGTTGATGGATAGGATAGTTCACCAACGATGAGAGTGTCAATTTCTTCAAGGGGAGTTTTTCTTTGATCCAGCTGTTTTAGAGCGATGAAGTCATATTTGATTGTATATAAATATTTTTCCGTCAAAATAACAAGTCTTTCTTTCTCACTATCCCAGAAACTGATTCTGAAAAAAACGATCATAAGTATTTTCCCACAAAACATCTAAACAATGATTTTATCATACCATAATAAAAACTGTATACAGAACATAAAAAAAATTGCCTCCCAGATACCCAAGGAAGATATTTTACAATAAGAAGACTCAAGATTTAAATGTATGTTAAAAATTGTGTGTGTTAGTATTAAATAAATGGAAAAACTATATCTTCTGCGGGTGAAATGTTATTTTTTATTTATATATGTATGATTTGTACAAGATTGTAAATCTTTAACAAATAAAATTTTATTCTATTCTCTAGGGTGAGAATGAAAACTAAAACTATATCTTATACTTCACCTTGCAAAAAAAAAAAAAAACAAAAAAAAAACATTTCATGACATTTCCTATAAATCAAATTAATAATAGCATATTATGCCAATATATGCTCTATATATGTATCATTAACCAGGCAAATAAAATTTTAATAAGTTCAAAATAATACTTGTAGATTCTAATTGGTTTGAGAATATAGCTATTAACTTCATAATGAATTGCTTACTCGGTTAGTAACCAAGAACCCAGAATTCCTCCATCCTCATCTGTTATCAAATCCTTCTGGCACTCTTCAATAGCAGCAATAATCAAACCATTTCGAAAGCAGAAGTAGTCATTTGCATTTTCCCTAGACCAAGGGACAAGAGCTAGCGAATTTGGTCGAGCTTTAAAAGCAAAAGTTCATTTCAGTTCTTTTAATTTAAAAACAAAATTTAAAGTTAGAAAAAAGTGAGGAACTTAAAATAACCTTTCTTAGTGGAAGAATTATCACTATTTTCAATGTTTCCATTTAAAACATTATCTTGGTCAGATGGGATTTCATCCATTGTAAATCTTATTTTGCTTAGCTTATTTGACAAAGGTCCATCTGTATGAATCTGCAGTGTTGCACCATCAAATGCTTTTTCTGGACCATCATCTAAAGTTAAAGGGACTTCTTCATCTTGCATAATGCACTAACGACAAGTTAAGATTAATCAATACCGGCTGCTTATCAATGTGATAACGTTTGTTTACATCCAGTTGTCACTTTTGTATGTGAAGTTCAAAACAAATATAGTTAGGGAAAAAAATCATTTAACAAATGTAAGAAGCCAATAAAACGGATAATCACACTCTTATTAACTATTAATTATATAATTTTTGTACTTAAAATGGGAAAATGTTATGTTTCGGGTAAGGAGGTTATAAATTGAAATTGAAGCTAACTTATGAAAAGAATTCTTTCTTTCCATGAGTCTTCCTTTTTCAATGTACAGCATACTTGTGACATTTTCAAATTAACTTTCTCAGAATTTCGGAAAGCTTTCAAGACCAGTTCAATATCAGAAAGGCTTTTGAAAAGTCACTTTCTAACAATAATGTTATTGTACGTGAAAAATATTCATTGTTACTTACCAAATTGTCTCCGTCAAAAATATCAGCCAACAGTATAAAATAATGCAATATTTTCCCAAATCCTAAATCCAATGAGGACTAATAAAATACCATTTATTTGAGCCTTTTCCCAGCCGAAAACCCTTCAAATAAAAAAAAAATCACATTGCAGAAAGTGCGTCTTAGTACGTTTCAATATCTTGCATCTCCATGTCGTTAATTTGGAAAGCTTAATATTTGAGGAAAAACTTAATATTTTGCATTTTAAAGTATAGCTTATTTTGTTGGAAATTTGAGATTATAAAGTAAGTTTACTGTTAAATAAATTTAAATTGAAAAAATATGTCCCTACGTCTATTTCTACAATGGCAATTTTCAAATGGCGGAACTATAGGAAGAAGGGTAGGAATATTTCCATCCCAGTGGTTCATACATGCGCAATTGAACCGCACGATCTGTCTGAATAGGCTAAAGTTGAGATTTGAGGAAGTGAGGCTTGATAGAGGATAGTCAGAGCAGGTTATCTCCCCCATAGAGAAACTCAACTTAGGCACACTGCCTGGGAGCCCCTTAATGCAAAATCTATTATTACTTTTATGCAAAATTCTATTAATTTTATTTTTTTTCTTCTTTTACATTCCGGCGTATGTCACCAGTAGTGCGGTTTTTTAGAGCACACATTTTACAGCCAGCTTCCGCAGGTGGTGATGATGCCTGTTCAATAGCTGAAAGCAAAACATGCTTTCAAAAGGGATTATTTCTTTTTTTTATATCAAATGTCTTTAGTAGATGCAATTTGGAGGGGTTCTGCTGGGTAAAGACCTTGCCCTTTTGCTTTAGAGAAGCTTTTTTGTGCCAAATTTCATCAGAGTGTAAATGTATATAATATATACATATATGAATGTATGAATGTATGTATGTATGTATATATATATATATATATATATATATATATATATATATATATATATATATATATATATATATATATATGCATATGCATTTGTTACTGGAATGAAAACCCTAGCAGTAACAATATGTCCCAGCAAAGAAACTTGAAGCAGACTATATATAATTTTTCAAAGAGGTCAATCTTACTTAAAGCGAACTAACTCCTTGGATGTCTTAGTCTCAAGGCATTTGTTTCTCTTAAATTTCCCCCATTTTTTCTGTCTTTAAGAGCAATAATCTGGAACTCAACAGTGTCGAAGTTCACTTCATCAACTCTTACTTCTGAGCACATTAACACTTTCTACAATGAAAGTCGGTACATTTCATATATTTTAAATGTTGCCATCTTAGGGAAAAAAATTCTATTTTAACTTTTAGATTTCATTATTTTAATGCTTGATTATGTCTATTCTTTTAAGTCGTATACTCCTAAAGTACTTTGTTGTTATGTTTAACTGTTTTTGATGTTTCAAGTGTGCACTGAGGATTAGTTGGGAAACCTCAAAAATTCTGTCAATAAAAGATATGTAGTAGAGGCTTTCATGACCAGCTTTTCTTCACCCTTATCCAGCATGATGACACTGCACCAGCCAAACAATCCCAATTGTGTCGTAATATTTTGGTTTGTAAGAAAAAGAACTTCATTGCTACTCATTTTTTTTTTTGCATTGAACTAAAAGTAGTAATAAAAAACATTGTATTAGTGATTGGGGGGCCTTGCGAGTAAAATAAATGAAAAGCAACCCTTGCTAATAAATAATAAAAATCATCTGACAATTGATCAGGGGCCTGTGGCATTTTTATATTTATCTATAATTTGAAATAACAAAATGATATACCTACCTAAGTAGAGTTCACATAATTATTATTGAGAACAACCGATGGATAACTTTCTAAATTATCTATTTGTAATACATAAACTAGCTTTTAAATATGGTCACTCCAAAAATTTGGAACTGGCCAAGGAAGCGCCATTTTACCTTAGACAATACGTAAATTTTCCACTCCGTTCAATTACAAATGTATGTAATTTTGTTTTCAGAAAAATGTCAGTTTTAAATAGTTTTTGGTAATGTTAATGGTGAGGGGAGGAGTAAGGGGCCCGTGAAGTTATTTGGACAGGACCCGTAATTCCTCTCAGAGGCCTTGTTTCTCATTATTTACTCAAATTGTATTACTATAATTTCTATATAGAGAGAACCAGATGTTTTTTAAATGAGCAGTACATACCTAATTTTTCACACAAAAATTAATTTATTATACCAATATCTTTGCTATAACATGCCATTTGAAATGCACATTATTTATGGAGGATAATGTGCCCGGCAGGTGGTGTCTAATTTCTTGAATACAGGTTTCAAGCCTTTGCTGAAAATCAGTTGAAGCACGGTACCAATAAGTCAGGACCAGGTGGCTTCCTCTATACGATGCTTCCTATTGTCCTTAGACTCATAATCAACCTGAGAATCATCTTGCTGCTGGGGCAGTGGTGACAGTAAAAATGGAAGCTAAAAAGCCGCTGTAACACTCTGACTGATTAGCATTTCGCATATACACCTCAATTGGAGGAGGAGAACTTTCCTCCAATAGTCATGTCGACTAGGGTCACGTTAAGACCCTATAGCATATTCCCAAAAAGATCTGGAACATGTAGGGAAGAGAACAAATGTAATTTGATGTGTTATTGGCCTCCCACAATTATTATCACACCAATTTCTACAAATTACAAAAGATATAAACTCATACGTAGTAGTCCAAGATCTAGGAGGAAAAAGTGATCATGATCGAACACCTGGCTGGATTCAAGATATTTTAGGAAACTTTTCGAGTCAATAACAGATCTGCTCTTGGTGATTTAGCCTGGGACGTTTGGAAATGGCAAACGGAAAAGACTTGATAATTTTTAATTACCGGGAAATGACTGAACACCCGTCGGACTATAGGCCCTTGACTAGATCATTTGACCAAAAGATTGAACACATCTATTGAAACATGCTTCAATTAGTCCTTGAATCTTTTGTATATTGGCTTTGAAATTTCAAGTTTCTCCTTTGTAGAATATAAAACTCAAAGTAATGAGAGTAAAACTTATTTTAAGTCAGAATCAAAACATTTAAGGCCTAACGACACCAAATGAAAAAAACTATTTAGAACTTCTCTGATGAACTAACTCTTTAACACAGAAATTTAAACACTGTTTAATGTTTAACAATTACTGGCCGCAAAGAAAAACACATAGTAAAGGGAAACAAAATTATTTCAGTTTTTAGCAAATTATGACTAATTCTAGCCTACTTTCTCCCCTCACTTAGCTTGAAAAAGTTTTTGTTATAAATATTCTGTTCAACAAACAAAAGAAAATACTGTGCAGCTATAAGGGTCTGACAAAATTATTAGTCCAAAATAATAAATAAATAACTTTATTTACACAAAATAATACTACAATTGATTAAGAATGATCAATCTAGCATTTTACGCCTAAAGCGATCTAATTCAACTTTAAACGCAAGAACTAAAAGATTAATATTCTTTTTATACCACTCAAAATTGTACCAAACATGTGTTGTCCAATATTTATCGAGAAAGGCTTTATAAAAAACTGATATTTCATCGGATGAAAGTGTTGTATCATCTGTTTTACCTAACAGCTTTCTCTGAATAAATTCTTTCCTCTCCTAAAACAAGTTAAAAAATAAATAATTAAATCACAAAAACAAGAATAATGTTTATCCATAATAATAGGTAGCAATACTATAATATGTTATATATTTAACACCTTGACTGCAGCATGACACCGAATGTGTGTCATCATGAACCACACAGCTGTGGCAGTATGATGCCATGGGGGCTACCTGGCAAGCTGGGAGAAAAAGTTTTGGGGATTAACCTCCAGGTTGGTTTATTCGTTCCCCGTCGTCTCAGGGAGTATATCGAGTGCCTTATACTGGAATCGTTCCAGGTTCAGACCTGTCTGTGAATTTTTGCAGGAATTTCTTCACCACACGTGCGTGAAGCTAAAAAAACATTTTTCTGAAGGAAATTATGCAGAATGTCCAATGGGTAAATTATTTTTTCACATTACCAAAACAAATGAAATCATAAAATAATAAAAAAAAAAAAAAAAAATACAATTTTTTGGGCGATTTGGGGTTTACCACGCCCACAGTCAAAGTTTTAAGAGATATATATTTTAAGTAGGATTCCACAATATTATTTTTAGATTTATCATTATTTCCTTTACTTTCTGCGAATGGGAAACATTTATCTCACATATGGGATGTGTTGATAGTGTTATCTTTGATTGATAATTGTTCGAACAAATGTTTACTAAACATAAAAACTAATTAAATTTACCAAAATAAACTGCAGAGATTGAGAAGATAATTCAAGAGAAACTAAAATCCAACTCCACTAAAAAAATAGTTTACATTTGCCAAATAATAACATTGTTTTTAATTTAGAAAAAAAAAAAACAAAAAAAAAAAAAACTAAATTTACTGATTTTAACACTTAATGATATAAAAATAGGATTTTTTATCTTGTTGAAAGGAAGGTATAGGGGGGGGGGGGGATTGATAAAAGTTGTACACATAGAATTAATAAATAATTGTAATTTAGATTTCCTTCTTGGAGTAAATGTATAGACAGAATTAATGTATGAAAAAAAAAAAAAAAAAGTAAATGTATCAAAACCCTTTCTAAGATATTTAGGAAAATTATAATACTTTCTCAAATCCAAATGTAGTCATAATTAGTCTTAGTTTGGCATAATTTCAAAAGTCATGAAAACTGTTCAACTCCATCTGCCATCTTGAAGTATCAAAAATGAAAATTCCTGGTTTTCTTGCTTAATTGTAAGCAAATTTCCAGAAAGTTTATTCTATGGTAATGTATCAAGGTCTTCTGAAATTTTGGCATTTGTTCATTATGTTTCCAAGTAACTTACATACCTTCATAAATCTTGAATTATGATGCCGCCAAAATTCTTCATGCCAATCCTGTGCCTGCTCCCTCTTCAACCTAAACTCTCTCTCCAGCAAAGTTTCATTTTGAGGAACATGAAATGTAATAGGACGAATATTGGAAATTGGATTGGGCTTTCCAACAATGTCGCCTCTTATTAAAATTCCTTCAATAGGTTTTACTTTTGAAGAATGGACAGCCTTGAGAGTCTGAAAAAATGTATTGCAATAAGTTATTTTTTCCCACAAACAAGACTAAGGAATTTGCCTTTTATGAATGTAAAAAATAAACCTGTCTACTAAGCAGGGTTACTGGTGCAAAATGAACTACAGTTCTGTAGTTCATTTCCTACTACAAGGTTACAGATCTTTCCTAGTAGTAATAAAATAAAAAAAAATCTCATTAAAAGTTTTTTTCCAAAGTAACAAAAGGAGGATGTTTTACTTGTTGTTTTAAAACGTATTTTTATAACAATACAAAACCAAAAATGCCTAACTATGTATAAAATATAAAAATTCCTTTTAAGCTAAAGGCACCAGTCGTCTTTCAGCTGGTATAGAAAAACTAAAGCAAATGGTTTTGTTAACTAAGAGTCAACTGACTGGGGATACTGATTAATTAATTTCGTGATAAAGCTAACTGTAGTTCATAAAAATAATACACTGTGAAAGAGCTTACTTTTTCTGGGTAATCCTTGAATCTCCTGAGTAAATTTCTCCGAAAGCCTTCCATTTCCTCCAAGGAAATCAAAGCAAGGAAAAGAGTCAGTACATTATTTCTGCTAAAGTGGTATTAGATGTGTAAGGTAATATGAAGGTTATCTTTCATATGTCATCGTTCGCGATCGTACTGCTCAACTTGTCCATTTAAGTAAAAATTATGTATTGTTTATAGAAGGTGAAGTTTACCAGAAGATTCTCCATACCGGAACGCTGTTTTATTCGGCAAAATTTCCGCGAAAAAAAATCATATTGCTTAAGAGGTTTTGCGTTTATTGGCTATCGGACACATTCATTATAGGTGATTTGATGTGAGAATCTAAGAATCGAATCTCTCATTGAAGAAGATATCTAAACCCGTTTTGGGGAAAAGTTTATAAAACATGACTTTTCGTTTTTGTGATGCCAAAAGGATGATGGATTGTGTTGAAACTGTTTCATGTTTGACATTTATCCAAACTAAGATACATAAATTTTGGTTACGTATGGAGTTGAGAAATTATTAAAAAAAAAAAAATATGAATAAATATGAGCAATTGTGAGATCTTTTAAATATTTTCTAAAATATGTGGAAATTGTGGTAAGTGGAAGGCAGCAAGTCAAAAGCTTACATTTCCTACAAAAACGGTTCTTATACGTTTTTATGTAAGCTGATCTTAGGACCGTAGAAATCGGTGCTAAAGATTTCGTGTTGCTAAAAAAAAAGTGTTTGTTCCGTTCCTTTGAACAATATTTGTTTCTAATTGCATTTATGAGTAAAATTAATTTTACAGTAAAACAAGATAAGAAACATGTCAGTATTTTTTTGTTCGAGATAGAGCTTTTCTTAAGAATGAGCTGTAGTGAGTAATTTCCATTTAGAGTTGGCTACTGTTTTTGTACATTGTGGCGCCTAAAATATATTTTTTTCTTTAATATGTCATTGCAGTAAGTGTTTAAAATGTTGAAATATATTGAAACCATATATTAATATGTTTAGTTAGTTTAAAGGTGGTTTGTATCACATTCTTAATAATTGAGGCTTTTACAGCTGCCATTTCCAAACATCCCAGACTCATTAGCAAGAGTTGCGATTTTTGTGTTTAGCAAATAAAGATTCCTAAAATATCCTGAATCCAGCCACCTTGAATAGTTATTTTTTGTATCACATTCTTGTATATTTGCTTCATGAATCTCTACTTAGATTGTTATTATTATGTGTAATATCACTTATTATAAAATTGTCATTACTTTGGTAAAATATCTATTGGAATCAGCTGGTCAGGTTGGGTAATAATAGCAGAGGATTTAATGATTTCTACCTTATATGCCGTTTAATTGAATACCTACTGAGAGTAGTATTACTGCTGAATCTTTTATTCACTATAGTACATTAACCATAGATGAGAAACCAAGCTAGATACTGAAAATTGTAAGTATAAAGATGCCTATATTAAAACATTAATTGATGCTATTATAGAAAAAAACAAAACAAACAAACCATCAGAAATTGACTTCTTTAACGTCAATTATGGGGCGAGGTTAGCTCAGTGGTAGAGCACTGTACTAATAAGTTGGAGGTCCTGAGTTCAAATCCCGAGCAAGCACTGAAGATTTTTTCTTCTAGTGTCTTCGTTCATGGGTTGAATTGGGCCTCCCTGACTGTCCCTAGGCCAACCCAGCCTTTAATAAAGTTATCAATGGGTACCTTGAGTGCTAATGACTCTTAGCAGTCGAAGCAGCCAAGGGGAAAACCAGGCGGCCAGCATATTACTGACCACACTATCTCCCTACTGTGCTGTATGGTCATGAATCAGATACCTCTATAGAATCTGCCCCTCATGGCCTGTCAAGGGACTGATAAGAACATCATTTATATTAGTGGGGTAAGAAATTAATATTTTTACCTATACTGCTATAAGCTCTATCCTGGATAAGCTTTGAGGATGGTAGACCTGACGCTAATTTTCACAATTTTTGTTTCTAATTGAAACCATTTACTCAGGATGCAAGCATGTTATATTATTTGAAAATGTAAATTTTTAAATAATAGAAATAAGCGAATATTTTCCATTTTTAAACAGAGTAAATATTTTTAGCTGTGCTAGTGCTGGTTCATAGCCAGTATCAAAAAGTAGGATGGGAAAATGAATGTTGGGCGCTCAGAAAAGTAAGCCAGTGCAAGTATTGCGTTGCTGGATTACCACACCCAGTGATCGGTAGGCCAAATGAACTCACAGCACTAAATTCGACTATCTTTATCATGAAATCAATCAAATCTTCAAAAGCAAAAGCGAAAATAACATTATAGAAACAGGAAAAAGCAAGAGTATTTGAAAATTTTTTTTTCTTTTTTTGTAAAAAGAAATTTATATTATCAAAATACAAGGTTTCAAATTTCTTATTAAACAATTTACAACAATCTAAGATTTACTAACAAGTAATAGATAGAATAACTATCATGAAATATCTAAACTATTCACATTTTCTCAACAGGGACACTGTAATATAAATTATAGTTATCCCTCTTACCCTTGCTTTATTAGGAAATAGGACCAAAAATATAAATAAATAGTCAGACATATTGTGTTTTGGTGAATTTTATATAAAATAAAAAAGTTATATTTCTTTGAGTAAAAGAATAACTCTACAGGTAATCAAATTAACATAATTGTAATAAATAAAATACTATATTATTTTTAATAGGAAAGGGTTACATTACATTAAAATTAAAGCACCTTTATGGTCAATAATATATCACAATTAAAAAAACAAAACAAGCCATATTTTACAATGAAAAAATATTATATCTTCTTTTTTTGGTTTGATAAATTTATGAAAGTTTTAGGTAGCTTGGTGGAGAAAACTTCTTCCTTAGACATTTCACTATGGTCAATGGAAGGCAACTGAGGAGAGTTATAGCAAATACCTTCCATACAAAGTCTGTTGTCCACAAGAATGTGGGATCTGGAAAATAAAGACAAAATGAGAGATATGCTACACTACAAGTTTGTTGAATATACAATTTTATAAAGTGAAAGCATGAAATTCTAAGTATTGGTAATAAACAAAATATGGACAGGTAAATATCTTAACACTTTCCGAGCCAAGCAATGGGGTCTAGCATTTACACGGTGGGCCGACGATCCCGGGAGCCGACTGTTCCATAAGGTCAAACAAACCCAGCCCACCCTCCAGCTGCCTCTTACACGTTTATATCCTAATTTATTGAATGCCCTTCCTGTTTTATTTCACTGAAATAGAGGCAGACATTATCGTAAAGTTAAGGAGATAAATTACGAGAAGATTCAGTAAAGAAAACAAAAGCAGAGTCAAGGAGTGCGCGTACATATTCGGGTGTAGCCATCAGGGAAAGTCTTTGGGGGACAAATATATGCGGGCATGGCACTCTGAGAGTGAAGCACCTGAATAGAGCATTCAGAATTGCTTTAACACTTTCGCTGCGGGTGTCCCTTCGGAAGGACACTCCTACATTACTTTTCCCTTTAGATTCAAAAGGCACGTAAATGGAGGGAATTCACTTTTACAGCAACAGGTAAAGGCAGTTGCCTTCAGTTTTTTCTTCTATCAGTGTTTTCCGTTTTCAAATCGGCTGACTGGAAGATGTTTTAAGATTTTTTTATAAAAAAAAAATGTCTACATGAAAAATTCAAACAAAAAATGCACCTGATACTGAGGCATTCCTAAACAATGACAGCCGCAGTGAAAGTGTTAATTTCTAAAAGGAAATAAAGCTTTATTTCTTCGGACTAGGTTGGAGAAAAATACAAAACATGTGAATAGAATGAATAAAAGCCAAGTGCTAATTTAAAACTAGCACATAAACCACAATTGACACATTATAAGAGAAGACACATCTATGAGGAAAGAACGAGTTCATCAACATGAAAGACACTTGTATGGTATTTAACACATTCAATACGAAGAGCCATACGGTGCTCTCCCACCCCTTCCCAGAGACAGCGAGCACCATAAGAAGTTTGCGCCCATTCAGTTTTTCGTTGCTCTACCGGCTAGTAACTACCTGATTGGAGTTCTCTCAATCAACCGCAGCCGTAGCTCTAAGTGAGCCAAGATGGCGCCACAAGTTAAGGAAAGAGCAATAGGAGGAGGGTGCACGGATTTAAACTAATTTCATTAGAATTATTAGAACAAAATGAAACTTAATGATAATTTAAATTGAATTATCAATAATTAAAAATATAGTATATTACCAAAGTAACCGCTGAGAAGGAACAGTGATACTATATACAATCCTAAAGACAACAATTCAGCTAGTAATATTATGTAATGCCATGTCCTTACAGTGAGGGCTACCATAATAAGTTCTGTGAGAATCAAAGCAGTAAAACTAATGGCTACAATATGAATAAATTCATCATCAAATAAAACAAGGGCTCCATACATAATAACTCCAGCTGAAAACAAAGAAGAAAATTAATTTGATGAACTTAATAGTGTAAAAGAAGAAGCATATTTTTAGAAAAAAGGAAACTCGTTGTAAAAAAAAAAAAAAAAAAAAAAAAAAAAAAAAAAAAAAAAAAAATGATAACACTAAATAACTTTTATTTTAAAGTATTGGTAGAGACTAAATGAATATATACCTTGAATTATACTAATGAGAACCCACATAAAGAACGTTTTAAAAGATAAAGATCTTCCTTTTTTTAGATCTTTGTAAAGCTCAGGATACCTTAAGGCAATGTCATCAGAAACGTCCTTATCTAAAACGAGGGAGAAGACAGGAAACATAGTATATACAGTAGCATATCTGAAACAAAGAAAACAGGCATCTGTGAGTTTCTTAAAACACACACACATCAGGATCTTAGAAGAGAAAGAGTGAACCTGAAAAATCGACATTTTTATTATTTTTATTTCTGAATCATAAATATGAAGGTAACATGTCCTGAATCCTGGGTCTGAAATTCCCTTCCTACCATTTTGTTACCCATAATTCACTCGTATAAATTAAAATTAAAACATTGAATTTCAATTGTACACTTTTTAAAATATAAATTGCAATTATTATTTTAGCCATAAGGAAAAAGTTTAATACCGAATAATTTTAACTTAAATTATTAGTTACTTAAAATAATTTATTATTATTAAGAAATACTCACCCGACCATGAAGAAGCCAGGGAAGAGAGAAACGGAAGAGAAATAGAAGACTGCAGAGAAAATAGCCTGCATTGTTGAAATAATGAGGCCCCTATGAATGACAAATTGTGAGAGTGAGGCCGAACGCTTGTAAGAATACCTCCCGTGTACTAGAAGGAGCCTCTGGAGGTGTGAAAACTGTGTGATTGAGAAGTCTGCAGCTAAGGATGCCTGTTTACCTTCTTTTCCAGCTATACCAATACCTGTGAACAATGAACTTTTTTATACTGATCGTCTATTCTTAAAAATCATAAGAGGGGCAGGAAATAAAATACTGAATTACATTAGAGCAAGGAAATGAAAAAGCCCACTTCTACTGGTAGTAATTTTTAATTCACGCTCTTATAACACTTCCAAGACAAACATATCATCCGTGTCACAATATAAAAAGATTAAAAATTTAAAAGGGAGAGCCACTTTATTGTAAGCTATATTAAAATCAGGTGGGCTGCTCAACTGTATTGAGTTTGAAAACAGCTTACCATAGGCCAGCTATACCAGAGGTGACCAACCGCATGTGGCTCGCTAGCCACATGCGGCTCTTTGAGTGATTATTTGTGGCTCTCAATAAATGTACCCGAGTTTCCTTTACATTTTTGTGCATCTGTAGAATTAAAGATTCAAGAAGATCACACTCTACAATTAAAATATGAGTCGATTACTGAATTTTGGCAAATTGAACTAGAATCGAAGTATCCTGAATTAAAAAAGGCTGCTTTATATATATATATATATATATATATATATATATATATATATATATATATATATATATATATATAAACATACTGTTATACAAATTTTAACATCTCCCTTGGAGGTTGAAAAAATACCCCACGCCGCGCGCGCCGCTGCCTGAAAATTCAGCCTCGGCGAGCATGTCTAATTCGGAACAACGTACTTATGTGAATAATTTTATTCCACTTTAAAATTTGTGAAATCCAAAAACCTATCAGTATTTACTAACTAGCATCTCATCTGAAAGAATTACTGAGAAGCCCTGTTACCAATAATTCGCCAAATTTTAAGGAATTATCAAGAGAAATAAAATGAATGCGTTTAATTTTTAATATTTAAATTCAATATAAATAATATACTTTTATTTATGTTTTCAATAAACATAATTCTATTTAAAACAAATTTAATACCTTTTAAATACTTATTTAATTGTGGCTTGTGAAAAATTTCAAATTTTGAAAAATGGCTTGGACTGTCAACGAGCTTGGCCAGCCCTGGTCTAAATCGTTTCATAGGAACTCAATAAGGCCTTGAGTTTCCTATATATAAATAACACATAATTTATATCTTTATCTTTAAATTTTTAAAGTAGCTTATGTGTTATTTTTAATCTTGTTAGGAGGCCCAGTGGCTGTGAGTGTTAGGCCGGGCGCAAATTGAGCCCAGCGCAGACGCAGCAGAGACGAAGCACAGGCCTCGGCGTTTCTGCAACACATTAGTTTCAATGGAGTGCCGCATATTGAAGCCAGCGCAGGCGCAGGCGCGGCAAGGGCCTCTGTCGTCCCTCGGCGTTTTTGTGTTTTCACACAGATTCCTACGTCCTCTGTCGGTACTGGCTCGCCCGCCATTCCATTTAATCATGGAAAGTTTTATATGTAAAGTGAAAACTTTTACTGTGTTGTGCGATACAAGTCTTCTGAATTATATGAGGACGACAAGTAAAGACCAGACATGGGATTAAATCGCCAAAGAATTAAACACGGACAACGGTAAGTACAGGTTATTTTGTCTGTTTTTAACATATTAATTGAAAAGCAAAGTAGATTTACATTTAAAAGCGTTGCAACTCTTTAAAATATTATTGAGATTACAATTGAGTTAAAACAAATAAATTAAGTGAACAAAAATAGTGAGTATTATAAAAATGAATTATGTAAGTACAGGTTATTTTACCTGTTTTCATTATTTTAATAGAAATACAAAGTAGATTTACATTTAAAGAAGTAGTAACACTCGAAAATATTATTAATATAACAATTGAACTGAAACAAATAAATCAAGTGAAGAAAAATAGTATAATTATCTAAATGAATAATATAAGTTAAGGTTATTTTGCCTGTTTTCGTTATTTTAATAGAAATACAAAGTAGATTTACATTTAAAGATGTAGTAACACTCAAAAATATTATTAATATATCAATTGAATTAAAAAGAATAAATTAAGTAAAGAAAAATAGTGAGTATTATAAGATTGAATTATGTAAGTTCAGGTTATTTTACCTATTTTTAATAAATTTATTTAATTTAGTAGATTTAAAAATAAAGTAACTCTTAAAAACATTATTGAGATTACAATTGAATTAAAGCAAATTGTATTAAGTGAACAAAAATAAGTGAGAAAATTGTTTGTAGTTAAAGAATGACGAACCACTCAAAGCTGGTTTTCTTATGGTTACATGTTTACCGTGAATAGCTCGAAAAAAAATTGTATAAAATTGCTACTTTCTCTCATACTCTATTGTAATTGTTTCCCACATTTTGACATTAGGTTCAGGCATTTAAATAGGTTGCAAGTGTGTCCATAATGTTGGGAACAGCCCTTTCTCCCAACCTATAGCTATTATTTTAAACATATCCCCAGTAGCCAAGTATTTGAAAGGAAATGTTATTGCATTATGTTATTTGTGTTCTAATATCTAATAAATGTTGTTATAGGAAAGAAGGCTGAAGACCAATAGACAAAATTGATAAACTACCAACGGAATTCGATATACAATCTAACAAAAGTTATGCCCTTGGAATATCAACAGTTAAGAAGAAGAAAACTATTTGTTGCAGTTACGGAAGCTGAAGACAAAATTTATCCTCAATCTCGGAACGATGGTTGAGAATTAGCTGATAATCCATCATATTTACTAACGCCCACAATTATCAATTAACATGATGAGGAAGAAACAACACAAACCTTCATTGAGATTGAATTATTTTGTCTATTTACTCATTTTACTTATTGTATTAGTTTATTCTCCGGTTCGTTAATTATTTTTCTTGTCTCATTTTTTCTGTTATTTTAAATAAAATTGTTAAATATGATATGTACATAAAATAAAACTATGCTTGCCTAAGACATATTGCTACCTTCACTTCATTTCCAATTGGCCTCTGAGCACTGCATTCCTTTCCTTTAATTTCACTTTAATAATCTCATGTATTTTATAAAATTGTTGTCGAGTTGTATATTAGAAATTGAAAGTAAATACTCTTTGAAAAATATAGTAAACACATTAATTGGCACACATTTGGTAGGTTTTAAATATGGCCTAAGTTTCATTCACTTCATTTCATTTTTTGGGGTTAATTCAATTGTTTTAATTTCAAATTTCGTTGAGAATAAATTTGAAGTCTAGACTCCCTTCAAAATGTATGAATTCAATTGTTATGTTAATGGTATTTTTAATTAAAAACCCCTCAACTTTATTATGATCACCACCTCAAACCATAAATATTTTATTTATTTATTTCCTCTCCTTACACGCAACATTTCGGCCTTTAGGCCATTTTCAAATCACTAGAAGAAAAATAAAGTAAGTGTTAACATCACATTTTTAATTAAGCTTGGACCTTGGAATTTTCTTCTGGAGTAAATAAGCATATGAGATAATTTTTTTTTTTTTTTTTATTCCTACCCCAAAGAAAATTTGAAAATCAAAATTGCTGGCTTGTGCCAGTTCATGTTCTACTCCACGTGCATTTGTCAGTGTTTGAAGGTGGAGAACATTTTTTTTGATGCAAGTCTTGCATCGAAAAAAAGTTTCTTGAAGGATCCATCGGTTATAATATAATTAGAATGGAAGCAGATCAAAAAGGAGCTTCGATGAATGAGTATTTAAAAAGAAAAAAAGAGGAGTGTAAACAATTTTTAGTGGATTAAAGTTGAGTAAAGGATTTGTTTTTAGAAAGAAAAAAGCACCTTAAGGCACTGGGGGAAATTTATTATTTAAAAAAAAAAATTTTAATTCCACCACATTTTCTGTATGGTTCGAAAGTTATTGTCAGCCTAACGTTTTAAAGAAACTAAAAAATACTGATATTTTTAATAAATCTGCTGAAGAACTAATTGGTTTTGATATTAATCAAGGATACTGGCTCGTTGGGAGTACTAAGAAAGATTTAAATTCTATTATTAATAAACTAAATGTTAATGCTAAGGTAAAATGTTAAGAAGAGTTCAATGTTTTCATAGATTAAGTAATGATAAGGAAATAACTTAAATCTTGGTAAATTAAGGAATAAACTACAAACATACCAGAGAATAAAAATAATAAAACTAAAATGTGATAATAGATATAAAATGGCGCTAATGATCCGAGCAATCGATGCACCATAATAATAAAAAGGTATAAATATGGTAAACATATAACCTTTGTAGATTGTAAGAATATAAGATAAAATTTATTATTTAGAAATAATGATAGTGAACTAATAAAGAAGTATAATGAGTATTTATAAGAAAGAACTGGTTGTGAATTTAACTGATATAAAAATCCCTTAGGAAGTAATTAATTAAATGAAAATGTAGATTTGTTTCTGACAAATGCCCAGATAGATATAATAAATGTAATAGTAGATGTAGAATGTATTTTAAAATCATTAGATACTTGTAGAAACCATTTTAATAGCCTTAGAAATAATATAACTAAGAAAATTGGAAATTTTGTAGAGAAGAAAGAAAAAATGTTTTTAACTGGGCAAATTAATTAAAATTTGGGAGAAGGATTTAAAAATTAAAATTAGGTTTAAAAAAGAAAATTCTAAAGTTATATTAATATAAATGGCTTTGAGGGTCCAATGAGATGTTAACACTTCATTTTTTTTTCTAGTGATTTGAAAATGGCCTGAAGGCCAAAACGTGTGTGTAAGGAGAGGAAATAAATAAATGAAATATTTATGGAATATGTGATGATCATACTAGGGTGTTTTTAATTTAGCTTGACCTCAGAATTTTCTTTTGGAGGATATTATAAGATAATATTTTTGTTTCACTATATTTTTAAATCGACTTTATATTTCGAGCAATATATCCGAAATCGTTTTTAAAATATTAAACTCGCCATGAGTTTCTCTTTTTCTCAAAAAGTTCCTAGACTTCCCCCTCTTTCATTTTTTTAAAAATACAAACGATAAAAAAAGCGTACTGTTTTCGTATCGTCAGATTTGGACTCAAGGCTCAGCAACGCAGCGCGTGGCGTCTATCGGAACTAGGCAAGTTACTCAGCTGGGTTCAATTTGCGTTACCGTTTCTGAACTGGGTCCTACGGACCTCCTCTGTCTGTTTTCTCGCTATTTCTGAAGCCCCTGTGCTGCGTCTGCGCTGGGCTCAATTTGCGCCCGGCCTTAAGGCGTGAGCACTTAACACTCCGTACCAAAGGTTGGGGGTTCGATTCCCACTATGGCTTTTCTTTAGAAAAAAGAAAAGGCATCAGCCCTGTCCTGACTAGAAAAGGGCGGTAACCTATAGATAACCCATCCTAAAATTCTTAGTTAATAATAATGGACGTTCAAATTTAAATAAATAAATAATCTAGGTATGTTATGTTAACAACATAACATAACAAGTGGTTAGTGGTGATAAGATCTCCATGGGAGCGTGCAATAAAAATTACTATAAGTGGAGTTTGGTGTTCTCATTTCCTTGCTTAATGATGTGGCTCCATCAACCAGCTGCCAACAACTGTGAATCAAACCGAAATATTTTTTAAACATCAGTCTCATGTCATCTGAATTGCCTATTTATTTCTTATACAGTAGGAACAAAAACAAAATACAATTCAACAAATATTTAGCACAATATGAACTAGTGGGAGAGGAAAAGAAAAACAAATAACCCAAGATTGGGACTTATTCAATATCGAAAGAAATCAAATTATAAATTTACAGTTATTCAACAGTGTTTTATTTACGGGGAAATAACTGAGGAGGACTTTACATTCAATCTAATAAATATAATAATCTAATTATGAATAAAATGTTTAAATGATTTTGAGATTTGTAGACAATGATTTCTAAAGGAAACTACCAGAACAGCCAAAAGATGTGAAGGATTGAATGACTGGTTGATCACTGTCAAACAAATGGGGCTTACGTCTCTCTAGGCCCCGGTTTCAATGGTCCTACTTATATTACGCCATAGCGAACCAAAGTTAAAATTTCGGTAACTAAAACCTTCGCTCTATCTATGTCATGAAAATTATCTTGATGCATATGAGTAAATGTTTACTAAGTTCACTCAGTAATGACTTCATTGAGAGAAATCCATAAAACATTCATAATGTAGAACTAGATCAACACAATCTATCCATTTGTAACACCGATTACAAGTACAGTCTCAAAAAGGGTTTCCTATTAATTTTTTATTTAAACAAATACTTGACTTATTTTTATATTTTATTAATAAAAATGCAAAGAACATAGAATATCTAATTAATTTGTAGCAGCGAAATGTATCTTACCAGTATCAGCAGCTTGAATCATGCTTACATCATTTCCCCCATCACCGACAGCCGCACACCTCTTCCCTGTGTGCTCTTGAATCAATTGAACTACCTGGAATAACAATCATTTACTTTTTATTTTAATAATTCATATAATGTTTACATGAAATTAATATTGACAAATATTAATTAGATACCTCAGCTTTTTGGGTTGGTGAGCATCTGCAACACACCACCGTGGAACTCCTGCATGCTATGTCCATAAATTCACTTTGGTAATACTTAAGAACACCCTGAAAAGTAAATAAGACTATTAAAAGATTTTCAAAGAGGTGAAAACATCCTAGTTAAGACTAAAATAGAAATATTTTAATCATAAAATGCTGATAACGGATCATAATTTTGTTCTCTTCAGTGATGAAGCCACATTTGTAAGTGATGGGTCCGTGAAAAGGCATAACTGGTGGTTCCAGCATGATGGTTGTCCAGCACATTATTCCCAAAAAGCTAGGGATGCACTAATCTCCATATTCGGAAACCTTTGGATTGGCGGGGATGGCCCTATTTCTTGGCCACCTAAATCACCTGAACTCAGTCCGCTGGTCTTCTTCCTGTGGGATACACTTAAAAATATCGTCTACTCTAATCCACCTAGTATAGAAGACCAAATGCGTGGAAGGATTGCTGAAGCTTGCAGAGCCATATTTGAGGAACAAGCATTGAGAGCAGTTGACAGCAAATGTTCCAGACTTCAAAGGTGTCTGGATGTTGAAGGTGCCATCTTTGAAGACAATATTCATTTTTGACGGAATAAAAATACAGTAAAATGGAAGTTTTGAAACTGCAAGATAAGAGCTTTCTTTACAATTTATTATTTAATCTATCAATGAAATGATAGTTATCACTAAAATTCTACGTCTCAAATGAAAAATCACACTAAATACTTAAAAAATATGCCTTATTTTCAATTTTATTAAAGTTATTAGGAAAAAAAATTCTTTTAGAGGATCGACCATATTTTTTTCAGAAAGTTGAGGACCCTGTGTGAGTGTGTGTATGTATATTATATATATATATATATATATATATATATATATATATATATATATATATATATATATATATATATATATATATGCATTTTTCATGACTTAGGGTTATGAAAAGGTTACATTTCTGGCTAGTACTTCCAGATCGTGTAATCAGGCGTAAGTTACAAGTGGGTTTTCATATCTAAAGGGAGGGAGGAAATACACAAAAAGATGAAGGATAACATAATAATTTATTAAAAGGACTTACCTCAAGAGAAGCTCCAGTGAGAAATAGAGCACATTCCTGCTTCTTCCATGCAGCATTAATTTGTGCATGAGCATCAGCTCTGGATTCTATCTTGTCAAAAACAAAAATATCTTGTTCCCTAGAAACAAGCTTACTAGATTTAGCTATGCACATTGCTGTTTCCAGTTTGTCACCAGTTAACATCCAGATCTACAAAATTAAAAATTCATGATGAGTGAAAAGTTCAGGAAAATGTCAGATTTTCCAGCAATGGTCTAATTTGGACTGTATTTAGTACAGACCAGAGTTTGTGAGAGAAAATAATAATTCATAACTAGCCCTTGTATAAAGTAGGTCAATCTATTTTTTTTCTTAATGACTTAAGTTTAAAAATATTATTTAAGAATTAAAAACTAAACAGTTTACTTCTTGACACTCAGCTGCTTCTCAAAAGTGAGAGACACTGTTAACTTACAGCATACTAAACACTCTTTTTCTTAAGTTTTTACAACTGACAAATAATTTTTTAATTCATCACATTTTATAAACTATAATCCATTATTATTAGAGATCAACTTGAAAGAAAAAAAGGCCTAAAAACATCTGCTATATATTAATGTTCATTAATTAATTTATAAATTGCAGTTACTTGCGGCTTTGAATGTGAATATTCATCACATTGTTCCAAAAATTAACAGGACAGTTTTTTCTCGTATACAAACAAATATTTCAGTGTATATAAGAGATGGGGAAAGATTAGTTGCTGATTCACATAGTTTACTTCTGATGGAGGTTCAGAGGAAGGAGACTTCCCACTGCCAAAGATAGCAAAGTACCTTACCATGATGTCAGGTGGCAAAAATGTGGATGTAATATTTTTCACCACCCTGCATTTTTTGTTAACTTTTCACTAGTTGTTGACATTAAGTTCTCCCATCTCTTTTTAATATATAGTTCAGGAAATATAAAAATGTTTTTTAGTCACCCAAGTTACTTAAATACATCTTTGTACAATCAGGCTGTATTTTTGGCACCTGAAGATGAGCCTAGTGTGAAGTATGTACAGCTGCATTTAATAAATAATTTGACATTGTTAATTATTTTCTATTGACCTCCTGCCTCGCATGATTTGAATAAAAATGTTTGGTGCACTTGCCACGTGACATAAGAGTGGCTGAAAGTCTTAAAAGGGTTTATTGGAGACAACTTCATTGCAGTTTAAAAAATAAAGGGTCATAAGCACCAAAATATATGACATATATGTGTATTTTAAGTGTATATAGTATATAAAAAAGATTATTCTAAAATTATATTATATGTATTGTAATATATATTATATTACCTTAACACCTGCATTGTGCAAAGTTTCAAGAGTTACACTGACATTTTCCTGGAGTCTGTCTTCAACACCAGTAACACACACCAGTTCCATACCTCTTTCTAGACCTTCCAGCACTGAACTAATAGCAGTATGTCTATCTGTTGTAGACTGCTTTGCTGTACAATATTTGCTCTAAAAAATAATAATAATCATCAAAATAGTGTTTATAAGTTTCCTATTGATAAAGAAAATAAACTAAAATATTAGCTTGGTATTTTAACCAGTATGGAAAAGAAAGGCAAGGTTTTTAAAGATCTATATGAATTTTATTCAAAGCATTAATTTTCAAAGACAAAATGCCTGACTCAAAAGAACTGCATCATCTTAGCACAAGGGCAATCTCAAACACAAAAATATTTCTTTCTCTATTTTCTTTGATGAGATACATTGATAAACTAATTTAGTGTTAGATGAATTTAAAAAACAAAGGAAAAAATAAAGATTAACATATTTATTGTAATGAAACCTGCACTTTGACGCTTCAAGCTTAGTTTTCCCTAACTGAGATTGCTCAACCGAAATAAGCACACCAACTTTTCTAAGATTAATTTTCTAGGGTAGGAAATTTATTAAGCTTTCAAATGATCAGCTTCACCGTATCAAGAATGCACCCAGAGACACATCTTTGCACCTTCATGAAAAATAGGAAGAGAATAATGTTGCACACATTGTCAGACCTTGCTCTGGTTGGTTTCTTTTTGTTCCGCCTCATTAAGATTGTACTCAAATGACGCTGTTTTTAGACAGCTTTGAGGTTATCAAACTGTCTGTGTCAAAATCTTTAACGAAAATTCTCACCTTGGGCTTCAATAGTGCGTACCATGGGACTCAGTGGGAAAAAATGAATAGATTCTCATGGACAGTACTTTGAACAGTATTAACCCTTTGCAAAGATGTTTTTAATACATTTTTTTAATAATGTACTTAATGACTTTGGGGATATGCACTGTAATTTGAAGTTGTTTGAAACCATCACATTATTTTGGCATCACCCAAATACAGAATAATAAAACTTACTTCAAAATCAAGATACTGTTCTTCAGTTAGCCTTTTCTTAGCAACGACCAATGTCCTCATTCCTTCTCTGGCCATGTTTCCAACGGCTTCTTCCAACCAATCAGCAAACATTACAATATTGGACATTACAACATCAGCACCCTTCAAATAGAATGTTATTTCACCAGTTGAAAGTTCCTAAAACACGAATAAAAAATGAGACAAAAAGGAACAGGCTAATTTATTGCCCGGGTTATTTTGAGTAACAGGCAACTTTGTTGAAACTGGCCGATATAAATTGAAGTCGGTCTTGCCTAAAACATGTTTTGTAGAAGTGAAAATCAAATAACGTATTAAGCATTAGATAAATAATTTAAGTTTTAGTTAAAATTGACAATATTCAAATAAAATACCTTAACAATGATACCCATTCGTTTTGATTCAGACGTAAATGGAAAAATTTGTAAAATAGCAAAATCCATAAAGCTTGTAAGCGGAGTCCTCAGCTGAATGGACGTGTTGTCTCTTTTTACAAGACCCAGTCCCACTTCCTCTGTCCAACGAACAAGAGCCACCTGGAAGAAAAATGTTATTAGTTTAGCCTTTACAGGGAAAACACAATAAATGTCCTATTAACAACAAAAGTAAATGAAGGTTATAAATAAAAATATTTTGTCTGCTATTTGGCTCAGTAGTGAGTCCTTAAAGAAGTTCCGCCTATCCATGACAAGTATATTTTTTAATCAGATTTTGATCCATACTATTATTTGTATTCTTCTTTTTATCTTCTTGAGCAACAAAGAACAATATACATTAGACTCTCTCTTATCCGGCGGTCTTCAAAATGAATAAATGACGGATCTTGGAACTCGCCGGAGGGTTCCCAGAAAACCTTCCCTTCCAAGCTAGCCAAGCATTTGTTTAGTGGTATTTCATTGAATGGTAGTCAAAGAAGGCATATATGTTTCCTTTAAGAGGCAGGAACTTGTGTTTCTACTAAAAAAAAAAAATAAAATAAAATAAAATAAATGTTTCTACTAAGGCTCCTGCGGCTGGAACGCCTGATTTTAGGCAGTCTAGTTCGAACTTTCGTCGCAAGTGGAGTGCAAGTTTTGAAAGTTATTTTAATAATATTTGCCATTTTAAATATTCAATATTGAAAATGGTACATACTACTATATCCTCAAATTATGTTTTTCAAATACATAAGTGACCACTTCTAACTCAATTCTCTAATCCGGCATTGTCTCTAATCTGACAGCACCCGGGTCCCGATGACACCGGATTAGGGAGAGTCTACTGTATATATAAATTTTAACATAATTTTGGGTATCTAGCAGATATTATTGATGATATTTCGAAAAAGGTTTCCCTAAATTCTTTTATGAGTAAAAGCTCAATCAATACATTTGGGATGGAGGTCCGGTGGCCATGAGTGTTAAGGAGTGAGCACTTAACACTCTGTGCCAAGGGTTGTGTCCTGGCTAGAAAAGGGTGGTGACCTATAGATAACCCATCCTAAAATTCTTAGTTAATAATAATGGACGTTCAAATTTAAATAAATAAATACATTTGGTATACGCTAAGAGAGACTATCATTTTCTCTTGCTCCAAAACAGAAAAAAAGGTGATTAGAAAATAAAATCCCCAAAGTTAACATTTTAAAAACAAAATTCCTGTAATATATTTAAAGAATTATGAACATTTATTTACCTCATCAGGACTAGAGGCTTGATACTGAATCTCATTTTCCCTTCCCCAATAATGTTGGTCAACTTCTGACTGAGATTCTAGCGGGCTTCCAGGTTCTTCGAAGTCTGATTCATACACAGGTGTAACATTGTGGCAAAGAGCTATCGCTTTTACTGCCTCCTAAAAACAAAATTAAGAAAACCATTAATGATAATATTTAATCTTACAATTGGTTTGTATTGGCTAACGAATAAGATAGCTTCAGAACAATCAAAAATATAATTTATGATGGCCTTAATGGAATATTTATTTGAATTCTTTTTTTGGGGTAAAAATATGACCAAATTGTCGGTAATGATCGTTTTTTAATAATTAAGGCATCATAAAGAAAGTTTATTTATTTTTGTATCACAAATATGCCAAATTGTATACCATTGTTGGTGGTAATGCCCCAAGTAGTCTACACATTTAAAATATGTCAATAGCAATAATAGTAATATATCCCATTATGATCTCCTGTTGTTGAACATCATTCAACCAGTTCGATATAAAGTTTGGCTGTCGGAAAACTCTCGCACCTCTTCCAACTTAGCAAATTATTAATTTTTCACCTTAACAAAAGATCCCCTTGGAATAAAATAAATAACTGAGTGTAGTCTGAAGTGAATGCTGTTAAATGGTATGTATTTGATCTCAAAGAGATTGTTCAACTTTCCCTTGATCTGGCTGTAACTTTGCGGCTCAACTTTAACTTGTCTGTCTAGAACACCTTTATGGGGTAACACTGAGATAATTTTGCATCCATGTATAACAGTCTGCAGTAAAGATCAGAGTTTTTAGATCGTCAGCCAGGAACAAACTCATAACTTTTGGTTTTCTTTTTAAACTTCCCCGATATAGTAGTTTGACTACGGTCTAAATATAGCCCACACTATTATTTTTTTTGCTAGTACACCTACTCAATATCACAAGTGCCAATTTTTTTGTAAAATCTTATATCAAATGGATTCAAGAAAATGTTAACATTCCTGGAATGAAAATAGTGGCTAACTGTGTTCAATGGCACTCGACACTCTCTAGCCAGTACACAAGTAATGAATTTCAGTTAAATTTGATTAACCAGTTTGTTGCAGAACGTCAGCAATATCCACCAATGGTCGCTCTTAATCCTTCAATCCTTATAGCCAAATGTATCACCACCGCTAACTGCTAGATATTACAAATATTTTAAACAAACCAACCTACGATCATTCTTATTCGACAACAACGGAGGAACAATCACTTGATTGCACAAGTGAAAGGTTCAAAAACAAGTTTTCTTAAGCCTTCAAATGAGAGTATTAGTTTTATACTTTTGGTAAAAGATACTAGTTTTAAATTACACATTTACATTCCTTTATTAAATGCCCCTTTATTTTTGTATACACTATTAATAAAGTGGCGTCTTCATGAAATAAAGGCTTTATTTATTTATTAATAAAGTGGAAGTTACCTTGAGTCTTGTTCTGTCAGACTTCCTAACTTTGGTGGCCATAATAGGTTTACCTCCACTCGGAGTTTCAGCAGGACTGTTGTAACTATCAAGTAATTCTTCTCTGACCTAAAAATAAAATGAATACAATAAAAAACTTCAAAACATTAACACTTTTTTTAATTAAATAAGACTTATGATTAAAGACGCTATAAAATATATTTTCTAATAAAATGGAAAAGAACAACACAACTTTTTAATTGAAGGAAATTATTAAGGAAGTAATTTTTAATTTTCATGTCATATAATCTGCAACCAATAATATGTGTTAAGCCAAATAAATGCTGCCATTCTTTTGTATTTTTTAAATTAATTTTAATGTCCCTTTACGAGTAACCAATTTTTGGATCTACAGGTTGCTACTTTTTTCTAGCCAGGGTAGAGGTGAGGCCTTTTTCTTTTTGGAAAGAAAATCTACTATTCCTTGTGAGAATCGAGCACACAACCCTAGGCTGTGATTTTTTTCACTGAATCAGATAAATCACACTAAAATATATTTCTAGGGAGTTCTAATTAGAAATTCAAACTAAATTTATAAACCTTTGTATAATTCTTCAATAGCGGTTTTACTTAATTATAACACACTTAAACAGGAGCAAATCACTCCATAGCAGGCTCTGCAAATTAAGAAATAAAGAGGACTAAATTGAAAAGAGAAATGAATCCACAAATTAGCATTTACTGTAGTAATAAATTCTTTCAGAGCTGCATTTTCAAATAAAATGTTTTTCCTTTAATATTAATAAACAATTTTGGCAATAATAAAATAAAATTCAATTAAAAAATAAAATAAAATTAAAAAAAAAATACCATAAATAAAATACCTGATCAAAAGTATCTTGTGAGTATACAATGGTCCCAAGATGTAATTTTTTAAATACCATGCAATTCTGAGTAAGTGTCCCTGTCTTGTCGGAAAGTAAATATGATATACGTCCTAGTTCCTCGGGAATAGTTGTACATCTTACGACAGTATCAGGCATTTCCTTATCCTTCTGCATTTGCCAAGAGTAGAATGCTTTACCCATGTCCAAGTTTACCCTCAAACTATTCCAAAAAAATAAGAAATTATTTATTAAAAAGATTATAAAATACATAAAAAAATGTGGATAAAAAATCGAGCAATATTAACTTGCAATATACAAAAAATGTATAACATGAAATACACATTCTTCAGAAAATTGAAGGAAACCATCTCAGTAAACCTTGGGAAATTATTTAGCCTTTAGCTAAGACAGGTAAAAATTTAAGTAAAACTCATCTTTAAAGCCCCAAAGCAAAAAAGTATTAATCAGTAAAACAGTTTAGATTATAGATGAAAATATATAAAAAGAAGATGAAAGAATATATACAGGTAAACTTCTCATAAGGAGAATGAAATTAAAACCTGTTTTATGTCCACTAATGAAACTTTGAAGAGAAAATGGGCATCCTTTCCCATGTGAAAATGAATGTTTGTTTTTGTTCTTAACCCTTAAGATGTTGAGTGAGTAAAAGGCCATGGGTCACAGTGTGGCTGTCTTCTCCAGTCGATCTAATCTCCGGTTGCTCGACTGCTTAACATTTCTTCATTGTCCTTCACATTTTTCTTAATGTTTAACAATTATTTTTTATCAAAGCCTAGTAGTTGAGCAGTGAAGTTGCTCTATTGTAATTTTCTCATAAAGCTTTCAAAACTATAGACACGTTATTATTTTTTTATTTATTATAACTTTCCTAGTGCTAGTGGCATTAATTAACGCAAAATAAAAATGAATTTAGTGGAAAAAGTAATATTATATTCTGTTATCATTTTGTAAATAAAAATTGAATGTTTCGTCTAATTTTTTTTTGGGGGGGGGACTCGGGACCTCGGATATACCTTCATCCCTGAGGAATTACAGTCAAAAGTACACCAAAAGTGCTCCACCAGTATAGACATAAGGGTAGCTTCTAGTATTCTTATCTCTCCACAGATGCCTCTCCATTTGGACATCGGTTGCATTTAGAAGAAAAGAGAATGGAGCCTCAAAAGTGGTTTCGTGCGACTGAGGTATGGCACACTCGAGCCACTATAATTGCTCACCATTTTCAAGTTCGTGACAGATATGAGGAGTATTATTCAAACAGAATTTAGGCCATTGAGAAGAAGTTTTCCATGAAATTGTAAAATGTCTACCTAATTCATACCATTGGGACAATGATGTTACTACAAGATGAGATACTTAAACCCATTTGCTGCTATTAACACAGATCTGTGTACTTGGCGGGCATGCCCCTAGTGCTACTAACACAGATTAGTGATTCTGAACACCTGCCCCTATCACATATTTGTGTCTCAGAACTGGCATCTAGCAGTATCTAAATCAACTAGTAAACTCTTAGAATTGCTGTAGATAGTATAGGCACCTCCTTTTCAAACTATGCCAGCGTTAGTTCTCAGAGCTTTTTCATATCTGCTTTCAGAATCCAGCACTGATTGGTGGTCGAGCCACCAGCCTCGTAGTACCCGGCCAAGGTCAAGAAGCCTTTACTGCCCAGCAGAAAATGAGTTAAAGCAACCATACTCAATAATAATTGACTCAAATAACAAAAATTAGGATTATTTCTTTAATATAATGTGCAGTATGTTTCTGGAAAAATACTAACCTTAGAGGAATTATGTAGGAAAAAAGTAGTACAAATCTAACCATATATTTGTACCAGGGTCCACTAAAACCTTTCAAACACATCATAACCAGGGCAAGACCAACAACAGCACAGAAAAGGACCTGAAAAAAAGAAAGGGAAGGCAGATGATATACACTGCTATTATAAGCACATGCAAAACTATACTATGTTATATGATAGTTATAAGGTTGACCTCATGCTGCAATGATGAAGTGCCGACTAGAACATTTTACCCTCTCTAACTGGTACAAAAAATGGACCATTCCAATGAAATTTAGTACAAAAATACTTCTTGTGATTCCAACGGTTCAAAGGTTAACCAGCAGAATCCGTCATGCTTTTTGGGCAAAATTAGCGTATGAAATCTATTGAACCCAGTTTCAAGGCCACATCTATAACCATTGTCGAGGAAAATACTAGGTTTTTCTTGGGATTTTCGTATAAATGTCTATATATCTCGAAACTGGTTAGGAAATCTTAGTAAATGTACAGAAACTATTCGGAAGCTTAATAAATATCCTACAAATAAGGTTCTTATTTGATTTTTGCTAACGCTATCCCATATGGAAAATTTGGTGTTTAAATGAACAGAATACTGTCTGATTCGTACTATATGAATTGTACCTCAATGGTGCGACCTCTATGGCGGAGCTTAGAGCCCGACCGGATGTGTTCCAGGTTAACAGTGTGTTTTCTGTAAGACTCGTATGAGCAGTATGTGATCCATAAGACTCGAACGACCAGTGTGTGTCGTGCGAGCAGGATAAATTTAATGTTTTAGAGAATTGTGTCTCTCAGTGGAGCTCCGTCTCTTACATTCAGTGGGCTTATTGTCACTGTCGAGTGCCGAAGGGATTTAGTGACTCAAAATTGGTGAGTACAACGTATTTTACGATTTACATTAGTGCCGGTACACCGCAGCTGCCCTTAAGCGATTTGGCCGTGTGCCTTGGGAAAACACCCCCCTAAAATGCAGTCCACTTGTTAGGAGAACAAACACTGTCAGTTTCCTGTATTGGTGCCCAAGATCTTGCTTCTCTTTGAGATTTAATTCCACAATTTTGAATGTGTTGACATTTTTCAAGGAAGATTAAGCCAAAACATTAGCTGTTTCCATTTTAAGATTTACATATGACACTAGATATAAGATTGGAAACGTACTAGATGATGCAGTTCCTGCGAGTCGGGCTTTCTATGGAAATTGAACACTTTTTTTTTTGTACACGCCAGAGTGTGAATAGACATATGTATACAAACACAAATTTGATTGACTAATATTTCCGTCATTTGGGCCAAAATTTTGACCTGTCTTATCGGCGCCTAGTATGCCATGGGCTCGACCTCGAAAGCAGGAACAACTCTTAAAGAAAATAAATTGCTTAAATATTTTTTTAAAAATGTAATTAATTAATATGATGTATTAACCTTCGTAAGTTGATTGATCTCAATATCAAGGAGGCCTGTTTTGGATCGGGGCTGAGAATTGTTCATTACACTCCTTGTTTCTCTGCCGGTGTAGATAACCGCTCCAAGTGCTGATCCAGAAGCCAGAACTGTGTTAGCCCACAAAGTATTATCAATCCCAAGTCCTTCTATTTCATCATTGTTCTGAACAATTTAAACAAATAATTGATCATATTAAAGTGATCAATGTCAAATCAGGAGAGTTTATAAATCATGTTGTATTAACAAATGCATAAATTTATCAAAACTGATACAAAACATAGGTTAGCCTGTTCAGTTAGATGGAAGTTCGGACTAAGGAAGGCTATGAGAGACCAGGGAGGCAAGGGAGATAGTGTTTAATATTTATAAATAGTTAGACAAAGCTAAGGCTGAAAACAATTTAGACTGTAATGCCGCCTGTTCGACTCAATGGTTAGATGGAGAGAAAAGGGCATGACCTATTTTCCCAGTAAAAATTCTTTCAGTCATAACCTTATCACTATGTAATTTAAAACATTTTCAGTCTTAGCTTTGGCTAAGTATAGATAAATATTAAACACTATCTCCCTTATCTAACCTCTTAAAGCTTTTCCTGGTCTTAAACGAGACATAATCAGTTTTTATAGCGATTCACGTTGTGTTTTTTGGGTGGGTTTAAGGCGTGGGTCAATTTTTCGTACTAGGCGGAAGTTCAAATAATAAAAACTTCTCTACACAGTTAAACCAACTTTAATTCGTTCCTACATGTATCACATCTTTCTGGTGCCTCCTCAGGGGAACTAGTTACAAATATAAACCTCACAGCCTTAAACTGAGGAAAAGAACCTTCCACTAGTAGGGCCACATCTAGACGTAATGAAGTTTTTATTATTTGACCTTCCGCCTAGTACAAAAATGCTATGCTGTATGCTTCATAACCCGATGATTAGTCACAGGATGAGAAAGAAAACGAACATGAAAATTAAAAAAAAAGAAGTAAAATGAGGTAAAAAATCTTACCTTAGTAAATGTTCCAATAAAAGAATGGATATCTCTTTGTGGTTTCTCAGCAAATATTTCAGCATGTATTTCGAACAGTTTACTTTCATTTTCAAGTTTTTGAGTGTGTGGAACTGGAAGACGAAGCTTCCAATCTGTTTCACCGTCCAACTGGTCAGTTCTAATAAAACATGTTCCTGATTTTTCTGTGGTCCTCAAAAGAACAAGATCTGCAGGGACTCTCTGATCTTTTTCTATAAAAACCTAACAAATAACACAAAAATCTTGAATTAGTCAAACGTGTCTGCATTCATATGGGCAGGATTCTAACTTCATTTGGGCCAGAGTTTACATTCGTTAGGCTATGCATCTATATTTATTAAGGCAGCTGAGAAAAAACTAAAATAAAATCATTTTAAATGTAGTTTTTTCCCCTACATGCTATTTACAAATGATTAAAAATTCAAATTAAGTACATTTCTTAAAGCAAATGATTGCTTCGAAGACCAAAATGGACTGAAGATAATTAATAAAAAACAAAAAAATAATACTAACCAAATCACCAACTTTAAGCTTCATCGAAGGAACCTTTTCTACAAAAACAATTCCGTCTTTCCCGCGTGTTAGTCTTGAATATTTCTGGGAATTAACTTCTTTATCTCTTTGGTGGCGTCTCAAATCATCAATAGCTTCTCTGATAATTGTTACAGTTAATACGAATCCCTATAAAATCATACAACTATTATTATAATAAAAATGAGTAGCTGTTATAAGTAAAACTTATGTTTATACTTACAAGAGGTCCCCAATAAGTATACAGGTAACCAAGCCGTACGTCTGGAATAAACTGACTGCATGCCATAACTAAAAAGTACAAGTTTAAAAAGAACTTGAACTGTTGAAATAATACCTGTAAAAAATTAAAGCTTTGGAGTAAAAAGTGTAATAGTTTTTACAATAATAAAATAAAAATTCAATTATTTCTTTATAAACTATGAGAATTTGACATTTACAGCTTTGTACAGCTCTTACAGATAAGAGATGTAAATTGATGTGGTCATTCTAAAAACATAGGGGAGGGGTATATCGTCACTCAAATTTCATAACCAGATAAGTCAATTTTCCACTTCAACTTTTCAGGAGAGCAATAAAACTGTACTGATCTGTAACTTGGAAAAATGCAATTTGCCAAAGATGCGATGCATAAAATCAATAATAATAATAACATGCAACTTATGAGGATTTCCGACTTAAGACATATTTACAGTAACATTTAAACGAAAAACCTTGTCTGAATGGCCTAAAACAGATGAGAGAGATCACACGGTTACGAGGAAGTAATAGTCAATTTTAGCTCGTCCTATTGTTTTTTTTTTATAAAAAAATCAATTACCATCATGTCCGGGAGATAATAAGGATTCTAAAGATACCAATAACTCAATTTCGCGAAAAATCGACTTATGCACTTGTGAAATTTGAATGATGATATGGAACATGAAGAAAAAAGAAAGCTACATTTAATATTATTTCATTCTAAACATAGTTTTTTTTTTTTTTTTTTTTTTTTTTTTTTTTTTTTTTTTTTTTTTTTTTTTTTTAATATAGGAAATAGGTAGGGGACGATTATGGCTGGTACAGCATGGGGTGGTGCAGCAATCAACATGTTCTGGAGCACTTGAGTTGAAAACTCGAGTGGACACTGAAACATTTTATCTTCTAGTGACATTGTTTGAGAGTTTTATTCAGGTTTCCAGACTGCCCCTAGGCCTAACCAGCCCACCATTTAATAGGTATCTGAAAGGCGAAAATTGGGCCTTGAAATGAAGTAAAGAGCAGACCACACTATCTCCCTAGTATGCTACAATGTCAAGAATCAGATATCTGTACAATGTCTGGTACACTCCAGAAGATGAAGCAGCTTTGAAGGGTCCAGAAGGAATGGCTGTAATTTATCGAGGCTCATTCACGCTAGAAATGGCACAAGAGGAGACAAAGAAAAAAGATACCCATTTAACACTTTCAGGACCAATGGCTTCGACAAAAATTTCCATCAGGGCCCGTCTTATTTTTGTATAGTTATTTCGGCAAACATATTAAAAAAAAGAAAAGAAATAATTGAAGAAACTTTTGAAATTATGTACTTTTATTGGATTGGCTATCTGCTGACGCACACGCCACGACGCTGGGCCCGCAGAACACATCTCTCAGACGCATATGCCATGGCGCTGGGCCTGAACGTGTTAAGGGTTTATGTCCCAAGGCATGGCCTGGTACCACGATTCTGATCTGTGAGCGACTAAAATCTTTCTGTGCACGTCCAAATTTCGAACTCAGGTCCTCCATACACATGCGTTGAGTGCTGTATCACTTGAGCTACACTCGTCCCATTGTTCCTTTTATAATAACCAATAATATAAGTTGAAATATTAACACTGTCAACATATAGTTCACACTCCTGGATGACATGTGACTTCATCTAATATTGGAGAATTATTTTTTATTTAAAAATAACTAGAGAACGAATTCTAACAACCATTCTTACATAATATAAGCATGCTATGAAAATGTTGGTCTATTGTTTAACAAATATAAAAGATGAAATATGTTTTTATAACATAGCAAAATAGGAGATAATCACAACAAAACTATAATAATGAAGAAGAAGTATGTTTTTAAACAATTATTCATGCACTGAGACATTTCTCTGGCAAAACATGTAATTTGTTTCCTTCTAATGGTGATGATATTAAAGGTGAGCACTTTTATACTGTGGGAAACATCAATAACCAATTGTTCAAAGCTTTGTTGTTATAAAAACGTACATATTTAGAGAACTGTCCCACACATCACCATAAAACGGGGTGACTTTGTGCCCAGGGGGCTGACAATGTGCCAGCTCTACTTTTCAAATATTACTCCAATTTAAAGGAGAACCAGTGGACCTAGAATCTTTATTCAGAGGTCTATTTTTGGTGTATCAATTGTACCAGATAACAACCTATGATTTGCATTGTCCAAGGTTTTCTTGCCTCTGAAATAAATATGTTTCTCAGTCAACGTTTTGGACACATTTATTCAAACCTTCCTTGAGTTTAGCTGGCTCGGAAATTTCTTATTACACATTAAGTGATTTATATTGTTACTATATCACCTGATGCTATGGATTGATAAACAAAAAACATGCACTTGAAGGGGTGATATTGTGCCACCCATACATCACAGTTGTTTACCATTTTATCGCTTAACACGTAATAAAAACTTATCATATATTTTCATCAAAGCTTTGAACTTCCGAAGGCAGGAAATCACAGAAAAAAAAACAGGCAGGAAAGGGAAGAAAATTGACACTGCTCCCAAGGGCTAACATTTTTGAAAATAATTTTTTTGCATTCAAGATTAACTATATTTGATAGCAGGTGGGATGAGAATGGGCCAGATGCTTTTTTCTATTTTTCACCACGCCTTTGGGGTGACTATGTGCCAGTCAAAAAAATTGTCTTTCCTCCCCCCCCCCTTAATAGATAGATTTTTTTTACTTGACAGATCTTGAAAATTGAGACTTGAGCCAATATTGCATAACAATCGCAGCTCAATACTCATATTCGGTAAGGACTTATGGTTAAAAAACCTAAAAACTTGGCACATAGTCACCTCGTTTTACGGTAGTATAGTGAGATAGCTCACATGCAGCAAATTTGTGCTAAAACTGAACACAGCAAAAGAAAAAAGCCAAGCTATTCAAAGCTTCTAGAAGCTACTAGCTTGAATTGAGAAAAACTCTGCAAGCATATAGATTGATAAAAAAACTAAGAATGTTTCTTCACCAATGATCTGGTCCGCCATTGCTTTAATAGAATGTTTGATTAAATTATTATTAAGGAAGTACAAATTGTTTGCTAACACAAATTCAGAAAAATGAGAAAGATTCTGGAAGCTTTCCCTGAAGCAGGGAGACTTCTTAAGAAAGAGATTGAATGAGTTCATTCCCAAATCTTTAATTTAAAAGTGGTTGATTAAATGGGTAAAGGAGATTTAAGATAAGGATAAATAATAATACAAGACAACAAGATCTAAGAAATTGTGTATACTGTGTATAAAGGAAATGAAAAAAACCTCTTACAATGTGTATATAAAAAAATACCAATATATAAGCTAAGCATTACATACTCAAAACAGAAGATACTTACAAGAGGGAGGAATGTAATAATATTATATTTCTGATTTCTGATAACATTAGGGGGGTATTTTTCGGAACACGGTCTTCCAATAGTTACAGTCCTTGCTCGGAGCTCCTTTTCCATACAACAACATGACTTCCACAACCAATGACAGCATCTGTCAATTTAAAATTCTTGTCAATAATAATGTTATTATCCATTATATGGTTGTAAGCTGTTAAACACTTCACAAAATGGCTTTAATTGCTCTGTTTATAAACACAGAGGCATAAATAAATAAAGAATTTATCAACAAATCAAAACTTAAACTTTAGCTTTACTTTACAGGAAAGCAAAAAGAAATAAACTACATTAATATTCCAAACGATGATAGTTTACACTACTTCTCAAGAAATGTCTGAAGTACAAAAATAGAGGAGATACGAAGTAAAAAGGGAGTGAAGAATTTATTGATTTATAACCTAATGTACCTTAGAAAAGGTCCGTGATGAGGCCTTTTATTTATAAGAGGGATGTCCTCTTTGGTAAGGGTTGTTGAGGAGGACGATAATTCAACCAAACAAAGAGAAGAAGACGTCATGCTAAGCCAAAAGCACTAGGAAATTCAGAACAAGACAGAGACGACGCATTGTGTCATAATGTCTACGGCCATATTGCTTTCAGTTGTACTTACCCGCAACTCAGGAGATGACAACACTTTTTGAAAAATCCCATTCTCCTCTTGACTGAGCGATGTATTTCAGATTCTGATGGATGGAGTAAATAGTCGTTTTCATCGAAATTCTCGCTGTCCGACATATCATCCCCGCCCTAGGCAAGAGATAAGGAAAAGATTCGAGGCCTGAGCATTCACAGCATGAGATACAATGATAAGACAGGCCCAACAATAGTAAAGGCGTAGATGGGAATGGCGAGATTTAAAAATTGGAGAAGCTTTAACTACTGTTTAAAGGTCAATCCTCACCCTCTTTAGGTTATGAAGTTGCATTCCATTTGTAGGCAAAATCTTGTTTACCTTTTTTAGCACCATCTAGGGGATCTTCCTAAAACTTAATAGTACACAATTTTCCAACTCTTTACATTTATGTTTACTGATTCTTAAATGTTATAAATAACTCCCTACAGTAATAATTTATTTAAAATAGGATTAAATTAATTTAATTACGATGAGCTAAATTAAAAGGTACTGTAAGTAAAATTGACATTCAACATCCTCTCTGAAATGGAAGTGACTAATATAATTGCTGAGAAACTCATTGTTGACTCATTTTTTTGTTTGAATGTTGTGCAATAAATCTAAAAAAATAAGGTCGGTGTCTTTATCTTCATTTTTACTTAAACATGAATTATTCAATTTATGGCGAAGAGCCAGAAATGTAATTCCTCTATGAAGATAAGTTTTCTGAATAAACTAAGTGCAAATGGCTCATTATTTTAAAAAATATTTAAATACTATATTATTTGAAGTGATAAAAAAACAACATTTAAACATTATGAATTTAAAACCAAAAAATGTTTTAAAATGGATAAAATATTCACTTAAAACATACATTATTTAAACATTTATCTTTCTTTGATAAATAAAAGTAGATTGCATTTTATTTTGACTAAAAAACTAAAAAGAAAATATTTTTGTTATCAAACACAAATAAGGTCTAATATTATTTTATTAATAATTATCAAATATTTATTTAATTTGTATAACGAATCTAATAACATTGTATTAGACAAATTTAACATTAGTAATAACAATTAGGGTGGCAACGTGTAAATAGCCCGGTGTTAATAGCCTAATTGTTGATAGCTGTTAAACAGAAAAAAACAAAAAAAAAAACAGTAATAACAATTTGGCACTAATGGCCTAGAAGTCGGTACACCGTAAAAAATAAAATAATTGTTTTTAAAACATATATTTGTTTGTTTTTTTTATTATATTAATAAAAACAATTTTCAAAGGACATGACTATAGATTGTGATGGATGATGCTCAGCAGAAAAGAAGATAGTCAGTTTTAATATGAGCGCTGAGCACTTTCTGTAGCTCATGCCACCATCTTCAGTGTTACAACAGAATAAAGATGCAAGATATATATATTTTTTATTCTGCCCATGTTCCAAAGGTGAAAGCCTTGGTTTCTCAGCCTTGGTGAAATCCTTCAAAGATTTCGGGTAGAGACATCGGGAGTCTCTAGGGCGTTACTCTGGGAGGCTCCCTAAGAATAAAATAAAAAACAAGCTTGGAGGTCTTTGTTGAAGGGACAGAAGAGAAATATGATTATTTTACTTTCACTGTTCTGACTTTAGCGGATAATGAGCAATCAGAGCCCGATCATAAAATACACTTTTCAATATATGAAATTTTACAAAATCCACAAATTCTCCTAAAAAATAAATAGTAGGAGTTTATTATAAAGTAAGATAAAAAATCTTGAAAGAGAGTAAAAATTGTCAAAATAAAATCATTTAAAAGCAATTATCCAAATGTTATTATCTAATTCATTTATCAATTAGATTTTGTTTTTCAAAATTAACAAAAATATAAAGAAATATATAATATCAATAATATGATTTATTGGGTTGAATAATGAGTAATGTCGCATACTGAACTGTTTTTTTTTCTCTCGTTTTTAACGGTGCATCAACTATTTGGCTATTAGCACCGGGCTATTACAGGTTACCACCCTTTTATAATGCCAACAGCACGTGGCCGGTCACCCATTCAGGTACTGGCCACACCCAACGTTGCTTAACTTCGGTGATCTACGTGGTGGATCGGTGTATTCAACGTGGCTATGGTCGTTGGCTTTGAACTGTTATTAAAAAAACAGACTGGAAGAATCATTTTCTTAAAAAAATATGAAATTATTTTTAATGCTTAGTTTCTCAGTTTATAGAACTAAATTTTGTTTTAAAATGTTAACATATTATTTATAAGTAATAATACCCTCTGTAATAGCCAGTTCCCCACCTCTGCAGAGCTCATACACTCCCAATATGTATTTAACATTACTCAATGCTTCTCTGTCACACTTTTAGCATACTCCAAAACAATTTACTACTGAGATTGAGCTCAAAGAGTTCATTATAGAAATTTTTAAAAATGGATTCAAATTTTCATTGATCCAGTGTATTTAAAACAACAAATAAGACCCCTAAAACACCCTTGTATTGCCCCATAACATTCTCCTACCAAATGATTGGACAAGTTGGACGTTAAAATTTAAATAATAACTTAAAGTATTTGTGTGTGCATTATATTCTTCTCATCCCTTTTTTAAAATATCCATAAAAAACCTAGGATATCTTTCAGAAGAAAATTATTTTTTTTTGCTAGTAAAACCCTTAATTATCTTTACCACCTGTTGTAAAGAAATAAATGTTGATTAAAACCTGTTTTCTTATAACTTGGGATACAGTTTCTTCAAAACCTTGTAAAAATAAAATATCATGGTAGAATTATTTGTAATACGACTAGTAACGTCAATAGCTTATTTAAATCTTTCTTACTAAAAAATTAAAATTTCTGATTACCCTTTACCTATTGATCAGAGTGAGTGAGGGGGGGGGGTAGAAGGACAAGGGGTCTGTGGGATGCCCAGCGTAATTTTTTGATTCGCATTATAGTTTGAAATAAGAAAGTTACCATTATCCACTCCGTTTAATTACAAATGTATTTCATTTAATTTTCAGAGAAATGATAGTTTTAAACAATTCCATTAACAGTTTTTGGTAACGTAATTGGGGAGGGGGGCGTAATACGTCTCGGATGCTAATGATGTCTCCTCTTTACTACAGTTCAAGCGAGTTTTTCTGATATGAGTGATATCTGTATGAGGGCAACACTGCTTAATGGCGTGATCTCGGTTTTCTCCTGCTTTTCCAACATTCACTGTTTTCGATTTTCCAAGTAGAAAACCAGTTTTTCGAAGAAGTGAGTATGATTATGGTTTTTATTACTGCACTGTAAACGTCCTTTTAAAATGTAATTGTTTGTTTAAAAGGGATATGTCTTCTATGACAGTGTATTACGGTTTTACAATATTCGCCTAACCGACAAGAGTAAATATACTCCCTTGTTATGTAGTAAAGCTCTTATCGTCAAAGATCAGAAGGGGTTCAATAACAAAACAAAAACTTCAAATCCATCGCCTAACCGACAAGAGTAAATATACTCCCTTGTTATGTAGTAAAGCTCTTATCGTCAAAGATCAGAAGGGGTTCAATAACAAAACAAAAACTTCAAATCCATCCCCGCGCACCAATCTCTTCCATTACCGTAGAAAAATCGTTTTATAAAATTGTGACCCTTTTATTTCTAAATGATTTATTTTAAAATGGCGGAAGGTCATATGCGCCATTTTAAATAAATCATTTACACAAATCATTGTTTGGCATGGGCGTATATAGAAAATAATTTCGGCAGGGGCTGGGAAAAGTTCTGGGGGGGGGCTGAGACCATTTCCGGGTAATGGAATACTAATAATTTAGAACTTGGAATAGTTTTAACCTACGAAAACGTTATTACAAACAAAATAAAATATTTTTTATGAACTAAGTGATCTTATTTAATTTATTTTTAACGGGTTATGACACATTTTTACCGATCAACTCAAAATTTCGGGGGGGGGGGGGGGCTGGAGCCCCCTCAGCCCCTCCTTATATACGCCCATGTTGTTTGGTGTTAATTAATTATACAGCCAACGGCCATAGCCACGTTGAATACACCGGTTCCCGTAGATCACCGAAGTTAAGCTACGTCGGGCGTGGTCAGTACCTGAATGGGTGACCGACCACGTGCTGTTGGCATTATAAAGGGTGGCAACCTATAGATAATGGCCAAGTTGTAGATGCGCCGTAAAAAAAAAAATAATAAAAAAAATAAAAAAAAAAAAAAAAATAATTAATTATACCCTTCATGACATATGGTTACATCCTGAAGTATGGAACATAACGATTTTTCCTTTTTTTTAATTTCTGGCCATGGGGATATTTCTCTGTTAAATGAAGTCAGATTTGGACTCTCGCTTATTTCAGGGGTTATGTTATAATGTTATTCGTGTTTAGTGCATCAAAATACGTTATTGTACTGCGTGAAACTTCATTTTTACCCAATATTGTGTCCACTATCGTTTTATTAGATATAAATATTTCGGAATCTTGTTGGTAGGATCGAAGGGGATTTTTTCAAAAATTCTTTCAGGAGTGCAATCTATATAGCTACTATTTAGGAAAGTGCTAAATGTATTAGAAAAGACTAACCTTTCTTGTTCTTCCTTCAGTTAATCATCACTCAACGAATCAAAACCTTTCTTTGTCCTCTTGAACTTCCTGAAAATTGATACTCCCATGAAGCTTAGCGTATAACGTCCTTTCGAAGGATGACACAACTTCCGAATGCTATGGGTCACATGTCATTACAAAATATGCAATACAACTTCAAAATTTAGTAGTATTGTGTTCCTATAAATTTCATTATATTTCACGAAATAATTTTATTCAGAATTCTTGTAGTACAAAAAAAGAAAATACGAAAATTATTATCGGTGTAATTTGTTTTAAGTGTAAAAATGATGGACCAGGATAGTACAGAGAACATGCTTGCTATCGCAAATAACAAATTTGCCTCAAAATTATATCTGGTAATTAATTAACCTAACTATAAGAAAAAGCATTCTATTATTATTTACAAATTATTTATGGTGAACTGAACTATTTATACTATGCAATCCAGTTAAATATTCGATCATATGTAGTATAGCGTTTCAAGAAGAAGAAAGTGAACGATGCCATTTGTGATTATTTCAGTTTTAAATAAAAAAACAACACAACAACCATTTAAAAAGTTAGGTAAACAGAGGCCAAAAACCAGTTGAAAAGAACAAAAATAACAATTTCGAAGTTTTATACTCTTATTTCTCCGATTAATATCGTCCAATCGAAAATTACATCAGCATATTTTTTGTGGAAACTTTAGTAAGTTTTTGAATGATCAACTTCCACTTACCTCGATTTTCCAACAGTTTTCTATCTGGCATTGAGTAGAAGATATAATTTTAGTATGCTCTAATTTCGGTCAGTAGCAAGTCTGCTGGACACTCCAACCATCCGTAGTCTTCAACCACCGAGTCCTTCCACCTTCCCTTAGGTCTTCCTCCTGCTCTGGCTCCATCTGAGGTTCCGTAGTACAATGTCCTGTTATCTCTGTTAACATCCCTCCTGATAACATGGCCCAACTATTTGAGGCACCGAATTCGCAAAAAATGGGAAACTTTTAGATTGTTGTATATCTCTTTAATCTTTCTCATTAGATACACTGGGGGCGAGGTTAGCTCAGTGGTAGAGCACTGGACTAATAAGCTGGAGGCCTGAGTTCAAATCCCGAGCAAGCACTAAAGATTTTTTCTTCTAGTGTCTTCGTTCATGGGTTGAATTCGGCCTCCCTGACCGTCCCTAGGCCGACCCAGCCTTTAATTAATTTAATAATGGGTACCTTGGGTGCTAATGACTCTAGCAGTCGAAGCGGCCAAGGGGAAAATCAGGCGGCCGGAGCATATAGTACTGACCATACTATCTCGCTAGTGTGCCATATGGTCATGAATCAGATACCTCTAGAGTATCTGCCCCTCAGGGCCCTCGTGGCCTGTTACGGGACTGAACAACATTAGATACACTCCATTATCCTTGATAGGTCCCATTACGCGTCTCAGCACCTTTCTCTCGAATCTATCATGGATGTAGAAAGTCCTTTAATAGAGTCAGATTGTTTGATTATATTTCGAAATATTAATTACAGTAACTTTTATAATTTAATGAATTTTATGTTTCAGGATTTGTGTAGCTACCAAAGATTCCAAAACATAGTTTTTTCACCATTGTGCCTTACATTAGGACTAGGAACTGTAGCTGGGATAGCACAAGGCCTTGTCAAAGAAGAGGTGGCTTTCGCCTTAGGGATTACTCTGGATGAGGACATGTTAAGCCTCATCAAGGATTATTCGAGATCTTTGCGGGTGAGATCACTGTATAAACTTTATTTTCGCAATAAGAAATTGGTCCCGTAGTTCCGGGGATACGGAGCCTCGCTTACTGTGCTAAACTCTCATACGGGAGTATAGTGATTCAAAGAAATATAACTAGCCTCGGGCTTGCTAGGGACCGAGATGGATGGGTCCAATGGCTAGAGGCTCCCCCCCCCCGCTGACAGGCACACGGGGAAGGGAAAGAAGAAGAAGAAATTGGTCAAAATGGTAAAAACATGGGCAAATTCCGACGTCGCATAGTGGTGTCGAGAGGGAAAAGCCCTCAAAACATAATTAGTTGTAGAATACTGCCATAATATTGGTTTTCCATTTTATATACCTCTCTATTTTGTATTCATTATTTTTTTTTTCTTGTCTTTGTTAAAGTTGTTAGTTTCCTTCTTATTTTATTTTCTTTATTTTTTTTTAACTTTTACGTTGACGTATGAAGAGCTTGTACCCTAAGTTTTTGAACTCTATAAATAAATAAAGTAATGAATCGTTTACATTTTTTATACACAATTTTTCGTTTAAAAAATAAGTATTGGATGAATCGCTTTGTTGCGGAAAGCATGACTAAATAAATAATGGTATCGTTCAACGCGGCCTAATTTTGTACTAAACATATGATACGTCCCATGACTTCGTATTCGAGGGAGTTAGCAACACAGAGGATGTAATAAACTGTGTTGCTTTCCCACAGATGAACAGAGCTTATCTCTCAGCCTGTGCTGAGTTCAGAATGCGCCGCTCCGTTAGAACGTGTGGTTTAACGAATCTCCTCTGCCTCGGCTCCTCATCTGCTACGTGTGCCCTGGGCTCAACTTGCGCCTGGCCCAAGATGGATTCCCTATACTACTTGTCTGTCATTTTTTAGGATTTACCTTTGCAGTTCTTACTGAAAGTATTCATTGACAAAAATCTGTGGGAAGCAGAGTCAAAAACTTTTATTAATGAAAACGTATCGGAAATTGGAATAGAGAATTTCGAAGAGCCTGAAAATTGTACAAAAGCAATTAACGAATGGGCATCTGATCAAAGTCACGGCGAAATAACAGAAATCCTACCTGATGGTAAGGACATTCAATTTTTATTATCTATTTTATCTCAGATATATATTAAAAAAATTCATATTTATCTTCAGATGTATTTTATAATATTAACCATTGCAGTAATAATGTTTATAGGTTTAAGGGTTTAAACCTTAAGAGTTTATTTTGAAGATTTATTTGTTGTTTTTAGTGCGTTCACTCCCACCCTCCATTGGGTGGAAACCCGCTTATGAGGTTGGCGTTATGACGCAACCCGGAGGTGCCGACTAGAAAATTTTATGTTTACGAATCCAAAGATCTCGAAAATAACGATGATTCAAATTTTTAGTTTCTTTAACATAAAGAAACGAATGAAACCACATATATGTAATTGTATTCGAGAAAAGTGAATAAAAATGGGGTTTCAAACTAATTTTCGATTTGGATTGTTAGAAAGTATGGATTCATTTGAAACTTTTTCTAGATGAATGATAATCTTACAAACTATTATATTTAAATGTTCGTTGAGTTTGGAGTTAAGTTAAGGAAGTATTAGGAAAAAAAAAATTGTATTAAATGACATGAGCATTTTTGAAAAGGCACAATAAATTGTAGCATGAAAACAAGAGTCGAAGGTGAAGTCCATCTAAGTTGATTTTGCCTCTAGTGGTTGTTGCTGCGAATAAGCAATTTGTTTAACAAATAATACTTCAATTTAAAATTAATTATTAGTTTGGTCACTTAATTTCTCGATGCACATAATTTTGTATGCATAAATATACTATAGAAAGTGTATATATTGTAATAAATAAGCATAAATGAATTTTTAAAGGTGTCGTCTGCTCATCAACAAAGTTCATTTTGACAAATGGAATATATTTTAAGACGGATTGGTTAAAACCGTTTTTTCAAGTCCTAACTAAGGAACGAGACTTTGAAATCGCTGAAGACGAAGTGGTAACAGTGGAGATGATGGAACTTTCAGACGAAATGATGTACGGATATAGTGAAAGCTTGGCAGCAGAATTGATTCAATTAGACCTTAACGTAAGCTGCAGTAATCATTTATTTTCTTAAGATCTATATTTCATATACGTTCTAAGATATTTTATTTACTGAAATATTACAGTCTAAAATTCAATTGTATTATGCAATTCGATACTAGTAGCTTGCCCAGGCCTCAGGTGGTCGCAATTGTCAGCCGAATACCTTCCTTGTTAGGAAGGATTCTAGGATGAACTGCAGTTTATATTATGCCATCCAAAAAGACCCATGAGACTAGCCGGGAGGATTGGAGGCGTGGACAGTGGATATCCTGAGGAGGGGAAATATCCATCAATATCATTCTTAAATTAATAAAAAATCATTGATTTTTTTTATCACTTCACTGCTTTAGTAAATCTTAGGCCGCTTCCTTGATTGGTACTGGATAAGAATTGGGCTGTACGATTAGGATGTTTGATTAATTTACTATAGAAGGATGAGAAGCGGCTAGGGATTATATCTTGGACAAAAGGGATATTTAGGTCATTATGGAGGGTGCGATTTGTAACATAATTAGGAGCATTGACTATGATTCGTAGGACTTTGGATTGAAATGTTTGGATTCGGTGGATGTTGGGATGCTTGGCTGTCCCTCAGAGTTCTATTCCGTAAGTATATATAGGTTTTATTAGTGAGTTGTGGGCAGTTAGTTTGTTATGTACGGTTGTGTGATGATCGGTTTAGTATTCTGTATAGCTGTCCGAATGGTCGATTGAGTTTTTCTTGTTTGAATTTAGTGTGTGCGTTTCAAGTCAATCTTGAGTGAAGATAAAATCCGACGTATCAAATGGCGTTGGTTATATGTAATTACACATACGGGTTGCAGTTTGAAAGCAATCTATTTAAAACAAATGCCTTCCAATGACTGCTAACGGGCAAATTAATTTAATAATATTTATTCACTTATTTATTATTAATTTTTGTCATAAAAGAGCCTCTGGATCTCCATTTTTAACTCTTGAATATTGACAATGCAATCAACATCTAAGAGATGAACACATACTACCAGACTGTAGGCAAATCGGCGATTGAACGATTCCTCAGAACTTACATGATTCACCGTCAGAATGTGGAAACACTTTGCACACGAGAGACAATACGGGTATACATATATTAATTGACACAACTATTGGGGAATAAAATTTTGATGGCGTTGATTGAGAATTTTCGCTAAATTCTGCAACCAATTTCGAAAATTTTTAGGAACAATTAGGCAAATTCATATATTGGCGTTATCGGCCATGACAACGCACTGCAATGGCATATCCTATTGTTGAATCCCTCATGCAAGCGAAGACAATTTTACTATGTTATGTATGAACTACCTGATGTATCCGTCTTTGTGTAAAAAACAATTTAGGGAATCGAAAAATTGTACACTCTGACAGACTTTTTGGTTCAAAACATTATTTGTTAACACAATTGTATGAGTGTAATAATTAAAAATTTGTGCACTGATCAACTTATTAGTAATTTGATGAATTGAAATAATAAACATTATCTGTTTCGTGTTTTCCGAAAACATCCACAAGCCCTAAAGTACTCATACAGAGACCAAGTAAATTATAATCGATGGGTGTTATAGACCTGTCGCAAACAAAAGAACGAGGTACTGCGCACACGCTGCATTCAGCTCATGTGTGGGAAGGCTTAGCTCCCCTCCGGCCACGCCCCTTCTGGCTCTTTCAGCCGCATTCAGCCGACTGGTCACTTAACATTAGACTTTTATTCTATCCCCTCCCTAGCCACCGTCTACAAACTAGATGTACAGTAGTTTGTCGCTTCAAGTTACTTAAGCACTTAACTTAGGTTCTACTCAATATATTGAATTCATTAAAGCTTATATTTATGTCGAGGATACTTAAATATACTGACAACATCTACCATTTGCCACTGCTGTGCCTAAAACAGATAAACTTTCGTAGGATATACAGGCAGATCGAAAAATATGTACTGTATATGGTGTCTTTACGGTATAAGACGGGGCGACAAGCTGCTCCAGGGACTGTATAGACAAGCCCTTTATTTTATTTATATATATATATATATATATATATATATATATATATATATATATATTCCTATACAAATTTATATAGATTACATTAACTTTGAAAATGGTTGCAGGCAGAATATTTATCTATGGTTATTATTCTTCCTGAAGATTCTATCGATCAATTAGAAAATCGTTTCGAAAATGTAAATATTATTGACGAAATAAAAAATCTGAGTGAAACATCGGTGAATTTACGTTTGCCAAAATTTTTTGAGGAATCAACAAGGAACTTTAAGGAATTTCTTCAGAATGTGAGTGAGGACTATGTATTTTTAAAATTTAATTCTATTAGAAATCTTAGAATAATATAAATGCATTTTGATTCAGCAAGAAAGATCGTCTTCTGAAATTGTAACACCAGGCTTTTCGCTGCTGTCCAAAAGAGTGCCTTTCACGATGACTTCAATTTTCCAGACAGCTGCTATTGTGGTAAACGAAGGGGCACAACCGGAAGAATTGACGGGTAAGTATAATTATATGTTACAAAACCATTATCAACGCGGATAAAATTTACTATAGTCTGCATAAATAAAAGAAAGTTTTTTTATAAATTAATGTGGTACAAAAACATTTTGTCTTATTTGAAAAGTTATGTTCGTTAATCAGCAGAATCTGCACGCTCTGGATCATAGTGTTCACGAAAAAAATGTGTAGCTCTTACGGTTTTGAGTTTATAGATTTTCAGGTACACTTTTTATCGGTTTTCTAACATAAAGAAAAGAACGAAACCATTGTTAAGGAGATTTATGAAACCGTTTTCGAGAAAAGTGGACAAAACTATTTTACCTAACTAATTTTCGTTTGAGTACTCAGAAACGATGGATTTATTTAAAACCTTTTCCAGATGTTTATCCATCGTCTAAACTAAGATATGGTCTAAGATCCCGGTATACCACGACCTTCATCGAGCTGGTTAATAGATGAAAATTATTTTATACTAAATTAATTATGTCAATAAAGATATTGCAAATGGGTTGTCTAAAAAAAAATCAGTCCAGAATATGACATATTACAAATTTAAAAATTCATTTTTTTTTTAATTGCATCGGTTTGGTTAATAGACAAATTCCATACCAATCGAAAGCATGAAGCCTATAGAATATGGAAACGTTAGGTTGCCTATTTTGTCCCCGTCACAACTCTTGGGTTGGCGGGTGTAAACAGGTAACTCGAAACGAGTAACTTGCATCGGTCTGTTTAATGAATTAATGTAAACTTAAAATAACGATTATTTCATTACGAACACGGTGGTTTAGGGTTGTCTGCGAAAAATCAGTCCTGAATTCCGGTTGTCGAGCTTTAAAAAGTGAAATATTGCTGCGAGGGAATACGTGCAACAGGGTGGTATCAGCGAGGTAATAGTCATACATATACAGGGTGTCCCGCATTGAGATGTCATAACTCCCGGGTTTTATTCTGCACCTCATTTGTAGTTGAGTGGCACAAAAATAAGCGTTCTATCTGAAAATGTAGCAGAGCTACTCAAACGTTTGTGTATTTTAAAAACTACTGTTTTTTAAAAAAAAAAGAAAAACTGTGTTTCCGGGATTTTAGACCAATGTATCGTAAACAACGACCACATTTTTAGAATCTAAATTAAATTTCCAATAAGAAACACCCGTTATTGAAATATTACCATGTAAATTAAGAGCTATATTAAAAGCCATATAGATGGGAATGTTTAATATTAGTGTTTTATGAAATTATTCAATATTTTTTTAATCAGCTATTATTAGACTTAGAGGTTTGCATCCGCCTCAAAAGTTGCATTATTTAATAAGCTTCAAAATGGTACCTCGCAGTTTTAGAAAAAAATCTATTTTAAGCTATTTTTTTTCTGGACTGATTTTTTTTAGACAACCCATTTGCAATATCCTTATTGACATAATTAATTTAGTATAAAATAATTTTCATCCATTAACCAGGTCGATGAAGGTCGGTGTATACCGGGATGTTAGACCAATACTTAAATTATGGTTTCTGTTTGTAGTTAGGGAAATATTAGAAACCAAATATATTACGTACAGACTTGAAACGTTTTGGGACAGTATATTCTTGAAAACGGCTGGACAATCGTGGTAATTGAAGGTAACCGCTCGCAAACTTATTAAAGTCTTTGTAAAACGGATCTGATGCAATTTTGTATAGAACGATCACCTTCTCCAGTTAGAGGAATGTGTGCTTAAATCAACGAACGGTCCTTTGTGTTTTCTTCAGTTTTTTATTGCTTATTATTTTTGTACTTACTTATATGAGTAAGATGATTTTTTCAGTAATACAGGATCCGTAAAATGAGATACAATTATTTGCTGTTAATAATAAAGCTTTCCGACCGGAAGTAAAAAATGCCGATTGAATAATTTCTGCTACTATAAGTTTTGTGTGTATAATGGCACCTAAAATATCTCTTTTCTTCAATATTTCATTAGATTAGGTGTTTGAAGTTTTCAGAAAATATCAAATCAAATATTAACTGTTTCCATTTCCAACTTTTTCTAATGACGTTAGATGTAAGAACGTTATAGAAACGCGCTAAGATTATACAGTTCCAGCGAGTCGGGCTTTTCTTTTTTTTTATATATAGAATGGCGAAAAGTTTAAATAAGCGGACCAAATATCTTTAAAATATCAAAAACAATTAAGTTCCAACTTACCTGCTCCTAAAAGTTCAAGATGCCTGCTGGAATATGGCTACGGTATAAGTTTAGCCTGTTTTGAAACTGATATTTTATCAGAAATAGTTTTAATTTATTTTCTTGGGAGTATTTATGGGCTCACATTCAGGGCATTGGCAGAATCTTTACAGATCTGCAGAATGCACATTTCTATTATATTGAATCAGATGCCATTTTGTTTTTGCTTTGACTTTGTACCTTTAAGTATTCTTTTGCTCAGTTTGGTTGAATATAATAATAAAAAAAAATTAAAGTATATTTGAGGGAAGTTTATTTATTTATTTATATCAACAAGAAATAATTTGTTTAGTATAAAATAATAATATCTGAAGAAAAATAGAAGAAATTACACTATGTAGTAAAGTACTGAGGTACTTCCAGAGAAAGGCTGTTCAATAAATCTCAAAGGAATACTTAGTTATCCCCGTTTTTTACTTTATTTGTACATTTTGAGATTTCTTAGTTTTTATTGTTCATAGTTGCCCAGTTTTTGATTTCAGAAGATTAACAAGTCCCTGTTTAGAAGCTTCTTGGCTATAACTGACTATTCCAAGTGCAGTTAGGCCGTGATTGGTTCTTGCTAATACATCGGCTCCATTTTCTATCAAAATTTTAGCAATATTAAAATTGTTCATGATTGCAGCATAGTGTAATGGCGTCCATGATCTGAAGTCTTTATAGTTAGGGTCAATTCCATGTTCAAGTAGCACTAACGTTGCGTTTGCGAAATTTTTGTATACTGCCTCATGCAAGAGGCTCCAGGACGCGTTAATAGCTCCACGAATTGAAAATGGTGGGTTGGCCATTTCATTAATATTCGCTCCACTTTGAAGTAAAACTTCCATAGCTTTTGGTCTATTTTTCTTCGTCGCCGACCAAATGGGTGTATAACCTAACGATTTAGTGTCAACAGGTAATCCCATGTTTAAAAGAGTTTTTATCGCATTGACGCTTCCTGATTCTGCGGCCAAATGTAGAAGAGAAATGTTTCTACCTCCAAGAGGAACGCCTCTTGATACAAATAGTTTGATGACATCTGTTCTATCTGCTTCCACTGCTTTCTCGATTGGAGATGGAGTTTGATTTCCGTCTATTTTTGCTCCTAGTGCAATGAGAGTGGTTATTATAGGAAAAGTTCCATTTGATATGGCAATTATCAAAGGGGTTTGGCCATTTTGTTGCTTTCTGTTGACATTCGCACCTTTAGAAATAAGATACCTGATTAATTTGGGACTATTGGCCGAAATTGCGAGGGATAGTGGAGTAAATCCATGATTGTTAACAGCCTCCACATCTAGACCAAGTTCCACGAGTACTTTTACAGAATCGACGGCTCCTTTTAAAACTGCAACATGAAGGAGTGAATCTCCTTGTTCGTTCTTAGTTGTTATGTTTGCGCCATTCTTCACTAGCATATCGATCATTTGAACGTCGTTCTTCTCGACTGCAAGAGCCAGAAGTGACTTACCTTCTTTGTTCGATCCATTGACTGGAGCACCGAATTCAAGAAGATATTTTGCAGCATATATATTTCCATTGCTTACAGCCATATGCAGAGGTATGTTCAAGCTTCTTAGTATACCCTTTGACTTGCGAATTTCAGGCTCACCTGCAAGAAGCAACTGAACAATATCAGTCTTATTTTGAGCAATGGCCAATCCCAGTGGAAATAAATCTTCTTTATTTCGTATATATCTGTTCGCCCCTTTTTCTAAAAGTAACTTAACAGAACTGTAGCTACCATTTGATACAGCAAAATGTAATGGATAATCGGAACTTGTATGAGGCCTCTTGTTCAAAATATCTTTATCTCTTACTAAAATTTTAATAATATCGAGATTATCTTCTTTAATTGCCCTATAAAGAGGTGTTAAACCTTCCTGATCTACCATCATTTGGTTAGAACCTAAACTTAACAGATGCTCAAGGATATTCGCACTTTTTGACGAAACTGCTCTGTGAACTAAAGAATCCCCATTGCCCGATACAAAATTTATATTGGCACCATTATCAATTAATAAATCAGTAATTTCTGTGAAATTGAGCATCAGAGAAATATAAAGAGGAGTAATTCCATCATTGTCAGCTTCGTCAATTTTTACTCCTAGTTCAACTAAATATTTTACAGTATTGGGCATGTTTTCTAAGACAGCTTTGTGCATTAACGTTTTTCCAGAACCTGATTTAAAATTTACTTTTGCGCCGGATTCCAACAACTTATTTACTGCATCTTTTTTGTTGGAAGTTAATGCGTAATACAACGGCGTTTTCCCATCGCTGTCTTCAGGATCAACTCCTGCACCTAACTCAATCAATGCCTGTAATACGTTCAAATCCCCTTCTAATACGCTATTATGTAGTAATGAAATATTTTTAAATGAAAAATTAGGATCAGCACCACACTTAAGTAATTTAGAAATCATCTCATATTGTCTTTTAGTAATTGCTTTATACAAAGGGGTGATTCCGTGTCGATTTGGAACATCGACATCAGCACCTATGTAGATGAGTGTATTAAATATATCTAGTCTCTTTTCAGACACTGCAGAATGCAGAAGAATCCCTGTCAAACTTGGTATGAGATCGATAAACTTTGGTATTAGTCCAATATTATATTGTGTTTGATGAAATTTACTGACTAGAATTATTGAAGTACCATCCACTAATTGGTGGAATCTGCTTTCCTTTGAACCGATTTCAATAGCACCTCTGAATGATGAGTTGCGCCCGTTGAGGTCTATGTCACTGTGATTCAATAATGACCTCTGACATGGCTTTAGCTCGTGTTTTGTTGTGTGCTCACTCTGAAACAATAATTATTTTCAAAATTAATTAGTATGAATTTTGAAAAGGATATAGTTTTTAGCCGCCTATAAATCAATTGGAATCAGATTCCATAAACTCTTAAGATAACATAATTCATTCGGGAACTAGAAAACATTTATTGGATATGTTTAACATTGAACATGAACATGGCACATTCTATTTCACTGGTGTTTCACATGAAAAGTAAAATGTCTTCATTTTTGTAATTATCGAGCGGCATGAATTATTGAATGTCAAAGCGTGAGCATTCCGTTCGATTCTCCCTAAGGGTGGTGGCTTTTCTTTCCAAAAAATTAAGATGCATCTTGGAAGAACAGTGAAATGGACAGAAAAGGGTGCTAACATATAGATATGCAGTCCTAAAATTCTGTATTATTTTTAAATGAGCATTACAATTTAAATAAATAAATAATTCAAGAATGAAGTAGTTTAAAAACGTATGGTGATGTATTATTTCTTTTAATTCGTAGGAATAATAAATTTAGAGTAAAAATCAAAAATATATAAGAAGTCCATTTTCCTTATGACATCACTTGCATATAAAAACCTCCGTCGAGCTAGAGATGAATAATTAAGCACACACCTTAGCCTCACAGTTAACGCCGCAAATATGAAGGATTTACTCAAAATAAGCGCAACCTGGATCGGTGCATGCTTTCAGAAAATGCTAAAAACGAGCAAAAACATTTTTAATGTAATCAAAGTAAAAGAAAGGAGCTGCTTGAGTCGGTGAATTTCTTTTTCTCCTTCTTGGTGAAGTTTTCGTACAGATATTCAGTGATACATTATGAAAATGTGACAAATGTAAGGGAATCTCAAGGAGTACTATTCTGGGATAAAGACAATTAGCAGATACTTTGTTCAAATTATTATTTGAAATATGCAATAAGCAATTTTTTATAAGAAATTAGATAAGACAATAAATTATCAACAAGTATTATTTTAAACGCTCGGAGACCCGATGGCCGTGAGGGTTAAAGCACTTAACACTCCGTGCCTAAGGTCGTGGGTTCGATTCCCACTAGGGATGGTGGCTTTTCTTTAAAAAAAGAAAAGGCATCACCCCTATCCTGGCTAGAAAAGGGTGGTAACCTATAGATAACCCGTCCTAAAATTCGTAGTTAATAATAAATTAACATTAAAATTAAAATAATAAACGCTTAGCACTTTTAGCAACCTCTGCTGCCGTCCTCAGTGCTATAATTTGTTCAGCTTTAGGGCTCAGGGCTGTGTACTTTTTTATTTGCTAACTCTGTATAATTGCAAAAGGCTGCTCTAATGGTAAAACTTTTGATCTCCTAATTAGTATGCTGAGAAGAGGAAAATTACATCAGCATATGGTGATGCGTCTCTTTGAATGCTCAATCATGCAAACTTCAAACTTCTATTCCGATTAATATGCCTACCCACGCTTATCCATTCCGAATTATATTTCAGACTATTCGTCAACAATGTAAGTATATATATGTATATATATATATATATATATATATATATATATATATATATATATATGTATATTGCGTGAGCGGTTTCCATCATGATCGCGAAGAACAAGGGGGGGGGGAGGTTTTTAGTCGGTTGGAGTCCGACACTACTTGGTTTTCTCCTCGCCAGGTGTCCATTATATATATATATATATATATATATATATATATTATCCAGGTGTCCTCGCCAGGTGGATTTTCCTCCTACCATAAAATATATATATATATATATATATATATATATATATATATATATGAGTGTATGTAAATGCTAAATAGGCCACTTGTAAAAGAATCACAAGTTTTTCGTTCTACGCCAATCATTCTCATAGTGGTTTGGACTTATTTCACTCCTTTTTCAAATACTTATTTTATTTTACATGCCTTTTATAATTTTATCTCTGTATTACTGTATTAGTTTTGTTGCAACATTAACGTCCGTCATGGGCGAACTTTAGGCCAATGACGGTCGTAAATTTTGTTATGTTGCAACAAAACTCGTTATACAAAGTAATGATAGAGTTGTTTTATGGATAAAAGCAAAATAAATCTTTAAGAAATGGGGGTTTACTCCGGATACGAATTATTAAATATGTTCCTAAAGGTAGAATGTTTTACTTTTATTACAACGAAAGAACAGAAACTATCGATAGAAGTGTATTATGAAAATAAGCATAATCGTTCCATTGAAAGCAGGGAATTATCTGAAACCCGCTACTCCAAAATAAAATATTCAAGTGTTCTAGGAAACCATAAATTTGATGTCATTGCAAATATTCGATGCTAACGGGGATCTCGAAAACTCATCTTCTAAAGTGGAAGTTGGTATTATTTTATTAATTGAGTCAGCTGTTCAAACAAATATTCATTTACCAGGTCATTCAAAAAGTCCTGTCGTTTTTTTGGGGGAAATTATAAATAAATAAATATTTTCAAATAATCACCTTTATTCATCAAAATATCCACCGTTACAGTCGGTAACCTTCTCCCAACGAGATGGTAAAGCCCAAATTCCTTCCTTAAAAAACTGTTGATTTTTACTGCAAAAATAAGTGGTCAGTTCGTGAATTAGGTTGTCACGGTCTTGAAAACATTTCTGTCTCAGATTGTTGTCGAGATCTCTGAATAGGTGATAATCAGTGGGTGACAGGTCAGGGGAATATGGTGGGTGAGGCAAAACTTCCCAGCCTATTTCTGTCAATTTTTCAAATTTCTGTCAATTTTTCAAATTTCTGTCAAAAATTGACAGAAATAGGCTGGGAAGTTTTGCCTCACCCACCATATTCCCCTGACCTGTCACCCACTGATTATCACCTATTCAGAGATCTCGACAACAATCTGAGACAGAAATGTTTTCAAGACCGTGACAACCTAATTCACGAACTGACCACTTATTTTTGCAGTAAAAATCAACAGTTTTTTAAGGAAGGAATTTGGGCTTTACCATCTCGTTGGGAGAAGGTTACCGACTGTAACGGTGGATATTTTGATGAATAAAGGTGATTATTTGAAAATATTTATTTATTTATAATTTCCCCCAAAAAAACGACAGGACTTTTTGAATGACCTGGTATTAAATTTTAGAGTCCATTTATTATTTATAACGAATTTTCAGACGGGTCATCTATATGTTAGCACCATTTCCTCGCCAGGATAGAGTTGATACCTTTTCTTTTGTTGAAAGAAAAGCCACCGCCTCTAGTGAGAATCGAACCCACGACCTTTGTGCTTTTATTGTACACAGATTTCTTGGGCGGGGGTTCTACAGGATTCCACTCTTTTCCTGTGAGAAAAGGGTTGTTGTCTTTTCTTTCTTCGGAACAAAAATCACTAATCCTAATGGAAATCGAACCCACGATCGTAGGGACGGAGTGAACAAACCTTACCACTCATGTCCACTGTGCCTTCTAAATCAAATTATTGGATAAAAACTATTCATATTTATTCTGGCCTCTTTGCTACACATTTTGATATATTATTTTAAGATCTAATGGGAAAGATGTATTATGAATAACAGCAAAATACGTTCCAGCTGAGGTTTACTCCATAACTCAATTGATAGCCGTCTCGTCACTGGCCGTCCACGTGGAATGCACTGTTTCCCTTTGATCGCCGAAGTTACCACGTCGGGCGTAGCCAGTACCTGAATGGGCGACAGAAAACATTCTGTTGGCAATAGAAAAGGGTGACAACCTATAGAGGTCCGCGTAATTTTAGCTTTCTCGCTACAAAATGTACATGACGGTTTCAAATTTCTTTTTGAAAGTTTCTTAAAAATTGAATATTTCAACTAATGTTCACCCAAACTGAAGTCCGTAAACGGTTTTGGAAAGTGACGGAAGAGTACTTTATTTTTAGCTCTTTCCAACGATGTTTTCTTATCTCAATTCGGTAGAAGATACGTGGATATCGTCAATTGTTTTAATAGCTAAAAAATTGTTAATAAATTAAATTAAATGTCTGAAGCCATCACAATTGACAGATAAGGGAATGTGTAAAATGTTTTTAAAAGCTTGAATGCCTTAGAAGAACACAATTAATGTAATTTTTAAAATATTTCAAGTATGTAAAGACTTTGTCTGGTTTTTGCGACAATTTGAAAAATAAACAACAAATAAATTAATTATAAAAAATATGAAACCGATTTGAACGAATTTGTAAGGTCGTAGACTTTATCTTTAACTCTTAATGGCAGTTCCTGAGAATTGCAAGGACATATCGCCCTTGTTGCGGTGCTCCAATAAATAAATAAAAAATGCTTCAATTTATTTTCTGATATTAGTCTAATTTAACTACCCTTCTTTTCGACATCAGGTGTAATGTCTCCATGGGCAGGCTTCAGGCTATAGCCCCTTCTAGTCCAAATTGGATTGTTCGTCTTTTACTAAATGAAAAACCACCAGCACAAACGAGGATCGAACCCATTTTATATATACCAAATTTGCTAAGTGATCTTAGAAGTAAAGGGATCAACCTACCAGACACTGCAGGAAAAATAGGGCACCCAATAATATTGCTCCTTCAAGGGATACATTCATACCTGTTAGAAAAAAAATTCCATTATTACTTTTTTTGTTAAAGCTAAATCTATTTTTTTTTATTGTATGGTGCTAAAAATTCCATAGCAAAAGATTAACTTTAAGCAGGGAGTCTATATTTATAAATTCTACAAAAAATCTAGAGAAAAAAAAACTTTTCGAAGTTTCAAGCTTGAGAACTTGTTCCTTTTTTATATATAATTTTTCAAAGTTTGCCACAATCGGATTTTTCGCAATATTTAAAGTACAATATCTCAAAAGGGCATAAGTCCAAAATTATGAAATCTATACAGATTACACCTCTTTATGAGATAAACAAATGATATTGGTGACAGAGAGTCAACTGGTTCCAGAGTTATAGTGCATCAAAGTTGGGCTAAAGTTACGTTATACGTACACAACATTTAATCATAATTCATAGTATAAATGATTTTAATTAGTTAATTAATTAACAGTTAAAAGCAACAAAATGTTTATTATGCAATCAGTAATATTCGCTATTACCACAAAATGAAATATTTAGAAAAGTTTGACTTCATATTTGGAAGAAATATTTGTGATTTATAGATTTATATTTGGGTATTCCATTTTTCTGACCGACCAGTTTATATATAATACCACAAATGTTATGAACCTAATTTTGGTATAAATATTTTAATATAAAATAATTAAATTGTAATAAATAAAAAAATAAAGAAACAATTTGACCTCTTGTTTTGTTTTAACCAGCTGCTGACGTTCACGAACGCAACGGGCGGTCGTTTTTTCCCGAGAGCATCCCTGCCAGAGAAATGGAACTGAACTGATTAAATCCAGGCTCAATCCACGTTATCTAATAGAAAAATACAGCTGACCCTCTTATCAGTTTCGCGAGGAACAGTGAATTATATAACGCATTATAACTTCCTGTAAAATTAAACCACTTTATATATATGAAACATGTATGTGTGTGTGTGTGTGTATATATATATATATATATATATATATATATATATATATATATATATATACATACTGCACCCCGGGGATACACCTTGTCCATTTTTTTATTAAATTGACTTAACAACATGCTCTTAATGTGGATTTTTCGATCCTCTTCCCATAAATAACGAAGATAAGACAGTGAAAAATAAATTCATGTCCGTTTGCATCGAGGTAAAAGTCACCGTGTGGAAGACTTGGTTTTGTTTGACTATGATCAATACTTCCAATTACCTATCAATGCCAATAACTATGTGAAAAATGTTCTTTAAACAGTTTCTATAAGTTCTTTATGTCACCCAGATATTCAATATTACATGTATTGAATATCTAGTTACGGTAATCGACTAGTTGTATTAGTAATATATGATTTAACGACTAAAAAACTATTTCTACTCCTCTAACTACTGGTTGTTTTATGTTTTCCTGCAACAATGATTAAAAAATGAAACGACATCATTTTTAATCCGACTAGAAAAGTGTGATAATCCTTAGACATCCCACGACCAACAATCTGTAATTTTAATAACGATATTTAATAAAATAGAAAAAAAGAATAAAACATATTTTACTTTTAGCGCGGTTCCTCCCTCCCTTCATAGGGCGGAACCCCGCTTATAAGGTTGATCTCATGAAACAATCCGGAAGTGCCGACTGGAAAATTTTGCGTTTCAGAACCCCTAGAGACCGAAAATAAAGGTGGTTCAAATTTGTATATATATATATATATATATATTTGTCTGTTCGCGGTTTTCCGCCCCCCCTAATGGTCCGATTTTGATGAAATTTGGTACAAAAACTTTCGTCTAATTTGAAAGGTCAAGTTCGTTAACCAGGAGAATCCGCCAACCACCGAACATGGTTTTTGGAGCGAATGTCGCGCGAAAAAAATCGCTCCGCTTACTTCATATGCATGCAAGTACATACTCGTTTTATATTTTTATTTCAGACTCTTCGACACTTAAAGAGAAGCCAATAGATGTCTTCTGTGATCACCCCTTCATCTACGTAATATTGTACAAGGAACTAGTCTTTCTTATGGGAAAATTTTTCCATCCAAATGTTTCATTACCGAGGTATGTTACAGATAACTTATTTATGTATGGTTCCTGCTCTTTTGGTTACATTCTTTGTGTCTGTACTTACTAGTTTTAACTTGTTATTCTCTAAGAGGCTGCATTTAAACTAATGTTCATGTTATAATGATTTTGTGTTTGTGAGATAAATGTGCTTGTGTTTTTTTTTTTTTTTTTTTTTTTTTTTTTTTTTTTTTTTTTTTTTTTTTTACGGCACATCTACATCTAGGTCATTAGCGCTGACATCCAGGGTGTAGCGAGGAATTTCACCAGCGAGCCGTGGGATGATAAAATTCCTGCCGGAGGTTGGGAATCGAACCCACCATCTCCCGCTTATGAATCCAAGGCGCTAACCATTAGACCACGGGAGACCCCCATGTGCTTGTGTTAAATGTACTATTGTCTCAAGCTATTTAGAATTGTCCTCGTGGTGGATGCTGTATGGCTGCTACCACATCTATCATTCTTGACATGTTCCACGTTAGGACTAGGCGGAACGCACGGCATAGAACAATGATGGTTCAATTCAATTAATTACGCCACGAGGCATGCGTTCAAATCGTTAATGCTAGTAGGTAGGGGAGGGCTCGTCGATGTTTAGGTCCAAGGCTCTGAGGATCCTTCTATTAGTGTTCCGCCCGTCCATATAGGGAGGAAACCCGCTAAGGACTCCCACCCGATGGTGCGTCATGGCAAAACCGGCCATAGATATGTAATTGTGTGTGTGTGAGTATGTATTTGTATTGTTGTATATATCCATATTTCTTCGATTTGTATTCTCTTGTAAGGATCTTAAAACTAGTTTTTCGAATGGTTGGCTCAAAATTTGGTTTCTATTACATTCTAATTGGGAGAGGGAGGGTGAGTGGGAGGGAGAGAGAGAGAGAGAGAGAGAGAGAGAGAGGAGAGAGAGAGAGAGAGAGAGAGAGAGAGAGAGAGAGAGAGAGAGAGAGAGAGAGAGAGAGAGAGAGAGAGAGAGAGAGAGACAGAGAGAGAGAGAGAGAGAGAGAGAGAGAGGGGGGGGGAGAAAGAGAGATTTTCATATCGTTCATTAAATTGACAGTACACTGGTGATTCACGAGTGCCATGAAATAAAACACGAATGAGACCATTGTTTGTGCTTACAATGATCTCGTTTTTATTTCAAGTGTCATAACATTAACCCTTGCTTAATTCAAGTGAATATATGTATTATCAGAAATGAGAGTCGGGTGTTTCCGGAAGCCGAATGCCAGCGATCATTGCCGGCCGAATGGATGGGTGGGGAGTTGAGGCTAAGAGCTCAGTCCGCCTCAAGTACTCGGCTGGGAAGCGCCATTATTTTACTTTTCATCAAGTGTTTTCGTAAATATTTTTAATAATTTAGACTGTTTTCCCCCAATTTCTTTATCAAAAGTAATACATTAGCACGCGCAAGTGCAATTTTAGAATGTGATTTTTTTTTTTTTTTTATCCTCTTCGTTGTTTAAAAATAATATTTATATCTCCATTATTTCTGAGGTAGGTCATGCCAAATATTTAATTTTAATACTTTTATAACTCTTTTCTTATAATCTTCTTTATTTTATTTAATCGGTGTTCAGCTTCTTTGGCGATAACACAACCAGCAGCATCTTCTGAATTGGGTCTCACTAGGAATCTAGCTTGTTTGATTGTATATGTTTAAATGTATGTGTTAAGGGTTGAATTGAAAATATTACTTAATATTCGTGGTAACTTAATTTTTTTTAAGACGACATGCTTAAGATCATCAAATAAGTTCGTACAGTCCAGTGTTTCTGAAGTATGTCACTTGTGTGTTTAGGACTGGCTAGCTTTGGCTAAGAGTTTTTGCATATTGTACGGGAGATTAATACTATTTCTCCTGTGGCAGTCTGTTAGTAAATGTTTGACTGTAAATTCGCTGTTACATATGTCACATATTGGTCTGTTACTTCTTGTCATTTAGCATTCATGTGTTAGTCGAGTAAGTCTTTTCTTATAAGATTTATACTAACAAGACGTACGAGATACGTCTTGTTAGCGTGTTTCCATGCATTGAGGTAATTTGGCGCTCATAGAATATGAAAAAGTATTGCTATTTTTGTAGGAAACTTAAATTGTAAACTCATTTTATTGTTACACAAATTTAATCACTTCTTGAAATGAAATCTTTAAGAGTACCTAGCGATAAATAAGGCGCTCAACTTGCTGCAGACGAGATTCAAACTCGCATCTCCCGCAAGAGAATCCTTGGCGTTAGCACCTAGAGAATAGTGAGATTACACAGCAGCTCTATAATATTCACTTCTGAAAGTGTTATAAAACATTAATTTTATTTTAATATTATTTTTTACGCGGATGACAGCATGCTTTGCATAAAGGCAATTAAATGTAGGTGGTGTAAGAGGGTCGTTGAAGTGAAAGTTCTGGGGAAAGATCTCCTGCTAATACAAACATTGTTTTCAACCCCCAATGAGCTTCTGTACGCCTACGTACGTTTCTCACTCCTAAAAATAAATGATACATTCAGAAAATAAGAAAGTATTTCTGACTGCACAGGTTTATTTTATTTTATTTATTTTTTTTTTTTTTTGGAACGGGTCAAATGTGGGTTGTCTTTAGATGTTTTTATTTGTCAAAATTAGGGCCTAAACCCTATGTAAACCAAAGTTTAAGCTTTAGTGCTCATGATCATCTGATCTCTCTCTCACTTTCATATAAATATTTAACTTTGTAGAGAGAATAAGAAATAAAATTACATTCAGTTATAAATTGAATTATTTGTAAATCAATTAAATTGAATTATCGAGCAGAATTTTCATGTTTTATAATGAATTTGTTAAAAGGAATTTTCATAAAAATAATGGAAATAAAAATCATTCGGAGCAACTGTAATTGATATATAAATAAATACAAAAAAAAAAAAAAATAATAAAAATAAAAATTAAGTCAAAAAATCAAAAGGCGTTTTGTTTGGACATGGAACTATTTTTAATTTAGGAACAAGAACCTTTTTTTTAATTTTCACAATAAAAAGGTGATCTCAAATTTTGTAATGATGTTAACGAAAGAGGCAGGTCATTTAATAAAATAAAATCACTTTTATATAATAGAAATTTTATTAAAATTTCCCTTTTGGCTACAAATCCATTTTGATGCTAGAGCACGATGACTAGTAAACTATTTTACTTCCCAACTATTGGAAGGCAAACTTTCTGCTATAAGGGCCATGTCCAATCTTTGGATAGTCCAAAGATATTGTAGTTTGCATCAAACAGAGACTATTTTCAACTCAGTATATTTAGAATACATTTTTATTTAAAGACATTATAACCTCCATTATGTAATATAAAACATTCACTAATAAAATTGTCTATTTTTCTTCTTCTTCTGTTTTCAACTCAGAAAAGAGTGTCTGTGTAATTCAAAGAAGAATGCGAGGTCCAAAATTTTATTTTATCGAAAGAATGTTCAAACAAATTTTAGTAGGCATTGCTAAATGGTGGAAATCGATGTTCAGAAGAATGAAAAAAGTCCAACATTTCCACGGGTATTTTATTTTTTGAGTCCCGTTTTCAGTGCCCTGGTTCTTATTGCTCCTAGAATCTAGAGTGTAAGGAGCAAGGCTCGGCTGAATAAGAACTTTTAACACGGGTTTTTTTTTTTTAAACCTATTCTTAAACTTTTTCAACATCTACGACATAAATATCCAAAAGGTTTTAGCAATTTTAGTTTTCTTGGGAATTATTTCAATAATAATTTGTAAGGATAAGAAAAACCACACCAATACGAACAATATCTATTATTTTTGTCTTCCTAACACTTACTGTTCATTACATTTGCAGGAGCCGTAGAAATTCTTGGGTGAAAAGATATTTAAGGCGCGTCAAAATTGTACACAGTGCAACACGTCACATGAGTCCTAGAAAACAAAGCGTTTTTGAACCTTAAAAGAGAAAAATAACCTTTTACTTTAACTAAGCAATAAAACATCTTCAGAAAATGTATAAGCTTAAAATGTGATGATGTTTTTATATTTATATACATAAATGGGGCCGCTTAGCTCAATGGCTGTGTATCAGATGGTAGCATTGTCTTATTGACTTATGTTCGTAACTCCATGTCCAAACTTAAATGGATACCAGGGGGGGGGGGGTCAGATGGCCGAATCAGAGTGTAGAACTGACCTCTGACGTACGGTGATGAGATTAAGTAAGTATCTGCACCTCTGGATCATCGATGCCTGTTAAGGACTGTGTTTATATGTATATATATATATATATATATATGTATATATATTTATATATATATATATATATATATGTATATATATATATATATATATAATATATATATATATATACAGGGTGTCCCGTAAATGTCTAGTCATATTGTGAGGGGTGATAGAGGACTCTTAGGGGAACAAAAAATGTTCTATGACGATTTCCCGAATTCTCGCCCATAAGGGAGAAAACGTCGTTTTATTGTTTTTTCGAGACAAACGTAGTTTTTAGAAGAATAATCATTGTAGCTCCGTCCCAGATGGTACTACTAAAAAGGGTGTGAAACCAATCGAAAGCTGAGTAAATTTACTATAAGACTAGTTGAGAGTAAACGTAAAAATGAATGAATGTAAGTATGTATATCTTACCAAAAGAAGGCAATTCTAAATTTCCTGACATTTTATTGATATTTCTTTCCAGCGTTACTCCTCAATAAGCAGGATCTGAGATTTCCGGGTTTCAGAAAAACTTCCTCATTTAACCAGCTTTCCATTCATGTATCACAACCCTGTGTTATTGAAGTATTTGAACGATTTAAGAACAAAAGTTTTATAAAAAACATGGATCTGTGAAAAGAAAATTATATTTTTTTCTTCAATTTATTCAAAAAGCTGAAGGGAAATATTTTTTTTATAAATGTTTACATAAATATTAAGTAAATATTTACTTAAAAGAATAAAAAAAATTACTTCCACGGATAAAAAAAAAATCTTAAAACAGTAAATAAATAAAATACACATTTATTTTGAATTTATTAATTCAGGTAACTAATTCTGGGTCCAGGAGGCGGCCATTAAGGAACCCCAACCATACATTAACCTCAAAAATTGCTATTTTTACCTATATCATGCATTTGAACACATTTTTACAGGACTATGTACATATTATTTATGAGGGATCGAATTTTTAATTACCACAACAAAAACGCATGGGCTCAGAATCCCAGTGAGTTTCACAAGCGTAGCCATCAGTATTAATATAAGGTAAAGCATTTGTTTTCTAAATATAAGTGCCTGTAAAAATGTGGTGAAATGCGTGATCTAGGTAAAAATAATAATTTTTGAGGTTAATGTATGGTTGGGGTTCCTTAATGGCCGCCTCCTGGACCCAGTATTAGTTACCTGAATTAACAAATTCAAAATAAATGTGTATTTTATTTATTTACTGTTTTAGGAATTTTTTTTATATTCGTGGAAGTAATTTTTTTTTATTGTTTTAAGTAAATATTTACTTAATATTTATGTAAAAATTTATAAAAATAAATATTTCCCTTCAGCTTTTTGAATGAAATGAAGAAAAAAATATAATTTTCTTTTCAGAGATCCATGTTTTTTTTTAAACTTTTGTACTTAAACCGTTCAAATACTTCAATAACACAGGGTTGTGATACATGAATGGAAAGCTGGTTAAATGAGGAAGTTTTTCTGAAACCCGGAAATCTCAGATCCTGCCCATTGGAGTAACGCTGGAAAGAAATATCAATAAAATGTCAGGAAATTTAGAATTGCCTTCTTTTTGTAAGATATACATACTTACATTCATTCATTTTTACGTTTACTCCCAACTAGTCTTATAGTAAAGTTACTCAGCTTTCGATTGGTTTCACTCCCTTTCTATTAGTACCATCTGGGACGGAGCTACAACGATTATGTTTCTAAAAACCACGTTTGTCTAGATAAAACAATAAAACGACGTTTTCTCCCTTATGGGCGAGAATTCGGGAAATCGTCATAGAACATTTTTTGTTCCCCTAAGGGTCCTCTATCACCCCTCTCAATATGACTAGACATTTACGGGACACCCTGTATATATATACACACACACACACACACACACACACACACATATATACATACATAAATAGAGTAGACTCTCCCTAATCCGGGACCGGGGTACGTTTAAAGTCACTCACTCATTCAGTTATGTTCACTTATGTATTTGAAAAACCTTATTATTTGAAGATAGACTAATATGGCGTTTATAAAACGGCACATATTATTGAAATTGCGTTTAGAACTCCATTCGCGATGAATGTTCGAACTATACTGGCTAAAATCAAGCCTTCCAGCCGAAGGTGCCTTAATACAAACATTTATTTTCTTAGTAGAAACAGAAGTTCCGGCCTCTAAAACGAATCATATATGCCTTCTTTGACTGCCATTCAATGAAATTCCAGGAAACAAATGTTTGGCTAGCTAGGAAAGGAAGGGTTTCTCTCACTCGAGCCGGTCTAGCTCCGGCGAGTTTCAAGATCCGTCACTCATTCCTGTCGTAGACCGCCGGATTAGAGAGAGCGAAGGATAAGAGTATGCCGGATGAGGGAGAGAGTACTGTGTGTGTATATATATATATATATATATATATATATATATATATATATATATAAACACACACACAAACGTGAGTTTCTGTTTATACGATACCCATCACAGTTTCGGTTTTAGCATAAATATCCTTCAGCGATGACTAAACTGAAGAAAAAAAAAACGTTACAAAAAAGTGTTTCAAACTGTATGTTATACATAGGTTTTTTGGGAGCAGCTAAAGCATATTTATCTACGAAACTTAGTATATAGCATTCCCCTAGGAAGATTTGAAGCCAACTTTTTCAAACTAGCTTAGATTCTGCATAGCTTAAACAAATAAAAAGCGCATCCAGATCCATTCGCAGAAACTGCAATTACTATTCTGAAGACTTGCAGAAGTTCTGGGAATTCTCTTCTTCAACAATAATTCCGTTTTCACTAACAAAAGCTCAAAGAGAAGCCACTAGTCCTCAGAAAGTTATGCCTTTGAGGCAAAGTTCTTTGAGTTTCCCTCGCAGCTAACAAGAAGATGTCAATTAGAAGGGGCTGTTGGAGGAACTTGTAGGAGAATCATCTTTAGATACAAGCAAAATTAGGATTCGGCTTTTCAGATTCATGAAGAAAACTTTCTGCAAAAAAAGGTTTACAGATTTTGTTCGGGGGGGGGGATGTATTATAGTAAAACCGTACTCACTGGGTGGGTAGTCGCGTTTCGGCAACTGGCTTTAACGGTGCCCTGGTAGGAACTCGTTTTTCTGTATAACTTATTAATTTAATTTATTTTATTAAGTGCTTCGTTTCGTGTTCAATAAACTGGTATAACTTATTATAAAAGCTAAAAAAATAATAAAACATGAAATTATTATGTATACATTTAATAATAATAAATGCATAAATAATAAATTATTTATTATCGCAAACATAGTCTTCGGGTTTTGACCGTGTCACCATTTTCTTCACCAATGTTTCGCCAGTCATACTGTTGGCTTCCTCAGTGTTACGTCTGAGAATGATGGCCCTGAGGAAGCCAGTAGTATGACCGGCGAAACGTTGGTACAAAATATGTCGACACGGTCAAAACCCGAAGACTATAATGTTAGCGATGACTTGGGCCGTGGAAGTCTACGAGTTAAATTATTTACTGTATTTTTTTATGTACTTATTAATTTCATATTTTATTATTGTTAAAACTTTCAATCAGCAAACCATTTTGTTTATTATTTTTAAAATCAGTTCTCCATAGTTATTTCATGTTCACTCCTCTACCTCCTCTTCTTAATCTTTGGCTTTCGTGAATAGACCATGCAATCTTGAAAGCAGTTGCACAATCGCTTATACTTACCCAGTGATCTTTACAAGCTCTTTTCCATGGATCCTAAATATATATATATATATATATATATATATATATATATATATATATATATATATATATATATATGTACATGCTTACACACAAATAGTCCTATGTTTGACTGATTTGTACTTGATAAGCCCACGTTCCCTAGAAAGAAGCATGAAACGCTCATATAATATGACCTTAGTGTTGAATTCGATATATTGAATAATTTCCCAAATATCACGTTGGAAGTCCTGGAAAGACCGAAGGCAGCTCACCACTTCTTTATATGGTAAGTAGGTCTCGTATCGGAACAAGGCTGTTGCGCAGATCTTGTGTTTCGCTGACGTCAATTAGTTTATTTGTTCTCGAAAAAATTCGTATTTCTTATTTTGTCCTGAAATAGTCACGAAGTATAAATACTACTTCTATGTCGTGACCAATTAAGCACGAGAAGTTTATTTATGGTGCACGAGGAGGGTAAGTTTGCAAACTAACAGTTACTGTTGTGTAAATCAAACAAAATATTTCTTCGACGTTTCCCTTCCAGGCCACAAGTTGAATAAAGTAGTCACACAAATAGATTTTCCAAGATTACAATTTATTTCGGTTCACTAGCTATTTGTAATATAAAAAATTATATTTGAACCATGGGCGATGGACGCCCTGTTGTTCAAGCGGTTCTCATTACAAGAGCATCCGTTTTCGCTGAAATCTCATTCGACTTCATCAAATGCGTTGTTGACCTTGATGTTATCAAGACATGGAACGGCATCCCGATAAAGAAGCAAAGGGGTTGACAATGAAGCGACACTCGTTGCGGTATTCCATAAGTAAAGGCTTCAGGCCGCTGCTAAAATGGGGGGGGAATATTGGGTGTTGTAAGTTCAACGCATTGAATAAGCAAACAGCATTAGCATGAAGTACCCGCTGTGACGTTTCATGACGCTGTTGAACGTAGAAAGCTCAAAATGCGATTTTCCGCAAAACGAAGGAGCAACGAGGAAATCTCTAAAAGACTTTTTGTCTTAGTTTTTTTGGTACCCTACTCGCTCTCTACGAGCCCGTGCCGGTACCGTGTCCTAACCTTGTCCCGGCCGTGCCCCGGTGAAACAATCACACCAGCATTTTCAATGCACTCGTTCAAGCTACACCGTGTCTGTGGAGCCCTACCTACCTACCTGTGGAGAACTACCTAACTAATAGAACTTGTTTAAGAATAAAGATTCTTAAACTAGTTCTATTAGTTTTAATAATTTACTTAATTATCGAAATAACATATGATTTATATTAATTCATGTTATTTTAGTAAAACTAAAGCTTTAATTTAGTTTTTAGTCAATTCCCAATGATTTAGTTTTAGTTTTAGTTTAGATAAAATCCATTAATTAGTATAATTTTAGTTTTAGTTTTTTTTAGGTTGCAATTTTTAGTTTAGTTTTAGGTTATTCCCAAAAGTGAATTTAGTTTTAATTTTAGTTTTAGTTTTTAGTTTTTCCCAACATTGCTACAGATAAGAAGGTTATGGAAATGCATTAAGATGGTGGAGTTCCGGAGATTCGTACATTTTTTATATTTCCTCCTTCGGAACGATACTCGACTTTATTGACTGATGATTCTTCTGTTTTCCCAGTGGTGAGTAAGATACACAAGTCGAATCGATGGGTCCACTTCCTTTAATGTTTAAAGCGCACATAAACGTGACTCCACTCAGCAATACCTTCGCCTCTAAAAGAGTACTGCGGTTTTACCTGTAGAATTTATCACCCTGCTCCTGACAGTAATATTGTCTCTCCAGGGGTACTTGTTGGCGTTTACAGCTCAATATTCCAAGTAGGTCTTACCTGATGCGGAATTTGCAATTAGGTTAGATTTTCATTAGAGAAAAGAAAAAGTATCATTTCTACAAATCGGCGAGAAAGATCCCGAAGAAGACCTATGTCATTTTTCATTTGTAGTAATGAAGTCTGAATTTTCTTGTTATTACACACCTTTTCTAGATAATCCGGTTTGGGGATGAATCAAACAACCGGAATATGGATGGACCCTTCAAGAAGGCATTCATTAACCCATTGTGTACATACAACGTCTTAGGATGCACCTACATTGGACCCGTATTTCTCCCGATCCGATCCGATCCGATTTCGTTTGGCCGACGTGAGTGCCTACATTGGCTACAGCTCGTCAGTAATGAGCTCGTAGTGAAGTGAAAATGAGTGATTAATTTAAGAAATACCACCTAATAAGCATAGAAACCTTCGAATAGGTTGAATGTTTAAGGTAAGAGAAGTATTGATATTCATATTTTAAAATGATTTATAAGAAAGGGAACTAGAAGGTTATAAGCATTGGAAGGTTATAAACATTGGAAGGTTATAGACGTTGGATGGCTATGAACATCTTTCCACGCAATTTAATAAACAAGGGAAACAAAAAACAAAAATGTGAATTGACAAAGTTGTTCTAAATTTTATTTCCTTTGATTTAAAAAAAAATGCATTGAAATCGGTTAAGATTTAGAGCCTGTAGACCTTTTTGAAATATAATATGTGGGTTGCTGCCATTTTCCTTCGTCGGTCCGAAATCGGTCTAGAAACAAACATGTTTGAATGGCCAAGAATCGGTGGCCATCGGATTTGATCGAATCGGGTCGGGTCGAGACCAATGTAGGCACCTCCATTGAGATGCATGTGTTTGTTTTTCTTCCGACAGTAGGTGGCTATTAGATCGGATCGGAACGGATCCAGTGTAGGTGCCCCCTTAGACTCGTCATAAGGATGATGGCTCAGATGCGGCACTTGTATTGTTTCCGGCTGTCACGGATGAAGAGTCGCAATCATTCGCATTGTTTTATATGTCCTATTTATTTTATTATTTACTTGCAGAGCTCTACTTCTAGGGTGATCTGCTCCCTACTCCTTGTTCACATCCCGCGATCTACCGTTCCTTTCTAGATTCGCTCTCTCTAGTTCAGAACCAGGGTACGCGCTTAGCTGGAGATAAAAAAAAAAAAAAAAAAAAAAAAAAAAAAAAAAAAAAAAAAAAAACTTTTTTAAAAAGGAAATGAATTCTTGCAAAATGTTTTTCAACTATCAAGTTGTTTCTGAGTTGGATCGTGACATTTCTTCTTGTAAATAATTCGTTGTCAACAGTTGCTCTCCATTTGTTAATATGTATTGAATTAATTCAAGCTTTCCATTTGCGTCCATTGAAATAATTACAGCTTCTGAGGGGCTATACAATAAATTAAGATTGATGATGTCAGCCAATAGTATTAGTCGGAATGAAGAAATCATATATCCGTTTGGCTTCGTACCTATATAATATGATATCGTACCGTCAATAACTATTGGCGTATTTTTGTTACCATACTTATACACTGGCATATTTATAAGCCATGAAAACACGATTTCTATTTAATTTTTCATTATCATATTTCCTTATTTTAAATTCTTTAGGTACTTTCGAAGTGCATGAGTCATTCACTTCATTGTTTTACTAAAAAGGCCGTCACGCAGAAGCTGCATAATTTAGTACATTACTCATCAAGGGGGATATTTACGTATGAAAACATTTTTTTAAATCAACCTGCATAAATAGAACATTTTATTTTAGTTAGTTTTAATCGTACAGTCCCCCCTTTTTTTTTTAATATATTTCCACATCGAAGTAACCCTAAGATGTGGGAGTTTATTATTTGTTCTGCGCATCCCATGCATTTTTTTTTTTTTTTTTTTTATTTTTTTTTTTTAAATATATAATAATAAATGATTAAAGCATGAAAAATTAATTTAAACAAAGAACCTGCAATGTGTCTTAATGCAGGCACTTAAATAACAAGATATTGCTGTCTTTTCCCTGTCTCCATAGCTTTGCCTCCTCTCTCAGATCAGATATGCTCTTAGCAAAACGTTTTAGGTAACAAATATGGTTTTGATAAAGGGCTTTAGGGCTTATGGGCCAATTTTTTAAGTGTTTTTGGATTTCTTTTCGTTTATGTGCTGTCTGTCTACAGTCGTATATTAGATGTATGTACGTTTGTTCGGCGTAATGATCGTAGAGACAAGTGTTTGAGTCTGTCATTTTAAATCTGTATAATACCCCTTATAAATAGATAGATTTTCGGAGGCTCGGTGGATGTTAGTTCTAAGGGGTTTGCAATCCCACGAACCACTGGCTTTTCTTTCGAATTAAAAATAAATGAGTAGCCGAAACGTCCTAAATATAGATTTTTTTTAAACAAAAATCGCATTGAGGTTTCTTTAACCAAATCCCAACCATTCCATCTTTACTTATCACCTCGACGGCTAACTATCTAATCTTCATGATGTAAAAATAAAATACATCATCAGACCTATCCGGGATAGAATGAGTAGTAGCCTGTATGTTACCTGTCCAAATAATATGATATAAAGAAATGTTTTTTTTTTTTTAAATATGTATTATTAGCTGAATCAATCATTAATTTTTTATTTAATCTTATCCCGAAACTCTAATTAAATTATGTTGCTCATTAGATGGACATGGTACCTAGAGAGTTTCGCCACAAGGAAGTAATAACAAAGGCCATTCTAGACAAATAAATAACAGTGTGAACCCCCATTCCTTAGGGACCTTTAGGGGAGTATAAACCATTTGGGTTTGGAGAATCCACCTTCTCATGTGGACCCATTCTTGCACATCATGGTTCATGATACCTTGCAATGATAATGAATAAATGTATTCAATAATACTTCATCTTTATATTTTATTATAAATGTTTTTGGTTTTAAATGCTGAATAATGGTGTCTATATGTGGGCTACCTTCAGTTAATATCTCTGGCATGTCGTGTGGTAAGTCTAGGTAGTCCCGTTCTCTGCAGTCTGTCAGTATGTGTTTTACTGTCAGTCTCACATTATAGATTCTGCAGAGTGGTTCGTCTTGTCGAGTCATTAGATGAGAATGTGTCAAGTGTGAATGGCCTATTCTGAGCCTGGTAACTACAACTTCTTCTCTTCTTGTGTATCGATTTCTTGACGGCCAAGCACCTACGCACTCTTTTATCTCACGTAATTTATTGTCTGTAGTGTACGTCCATGTATTTTGCCATTTGTTTATAATATGTGTTGTGATCCGCAGGTAAGTGTCTTGTAACGTCATTCGGTCTTCGTCAGTTCCTAACCTTTTTGCTGCAAGTTTTGCTTCTTTTTCCGCGTCAGTGTTTCCTGGGAAGTTTGTGTGTCCAGGTAGCCATACCATTTCAATGTGTACATTATGACTTTGTAATCGGTGTAATTGTTCAAAAATTTGTGTGATTATTGGATGTGTTTCATAATGAATAATGTCTCATAATAATAATATGTCTCATAATAATGCCTCATAATGAAAACACCAAGGAAACTTGATGCTAACATGAGATCCAGCGTAGTAGCTCTTTCTTTTATGATTTTTTGTCATGGTACATTAATGTCCTTCATATCTCGAGGTTATAAGTAATTCATATACATGACCTATTGATATCATTACAATTTAATTTGAAAACGATTGATGATTTGAGGATCTGACACTCTCAGTTCCTCTTCATTCTTGAGGCAATGAAGTAAACGAACTAGGTTCTTGATGATCCTGAAGAACAAAAACTCCGTCATGCAGGAGCAGCATAACGAAGTACATTCCACTGAAAACGTAGCACGTTTCTTATGGTGATATATATATATATATATATATATATATATATATATATATATATATATATATATATAACGGTGGAACTAAGATTTTAATGCTCATTCTTGAGTTGTTTGTCAATCTTTTCTTTTCCTCTTTAAATACGCTCCTTTATTGCTTTAGCTTTGTATGGATTGTCTCTGCTATGGAGAAATCTTGTTCCAAAGAGAGTGGTCTCCACGGGGGGAGCTGAAATGTACTATGCTCTAAGAATAGTTCCATGTTCTCTCCATCTCTAATGTTTCAAGCACATGTACGTTTACATCCCAGTCCCTGGTTTAATTGTAATTCTTTTTATTATTTATTATATTCAACTAATAAAGGTAATAGTTATAATTAATTCATATTTATTTGAGGGAAATGGTCGAATCTTCGGGAACATTTCCCTCAAATTTCGCGCATGTGGAATTGAACTTTTCCGTCTATCTTAACAGGCATGTCCCCTCTTAAGATCAAACTCAAAACACATGCACCCTAGGCTAAAGCTACAGTACAGAAAAGAATATTATGAATGTAGCACACAATTTATTTTGCATTTGTTTAGTTGTAAGACAGTGCAGAGTAGTTTTGAAATTACTTCTAGCCTCGAATAAAACAGAGCTAAAAGAAATCCTTTAAAACTTCACTTGCTTCTAGTGTTATCATTCTTGACCTCCACATTACCTACTATTATATTAAGAATGTAGGAACCTTTAGTATGTATAAATTCCACTTATTTATCTTCAAATATATTTGCTCCAGAATTGGAACAATTCTCGGCTATTAAAAACAGACAATTTTTATTGCTCTTTGAAATTTATTATTAATTATTTATTCAGGCTGCACAACTAAGGCAATTCAATATTTAATAATTTTATAAAATATATTGGAATATATTAGTTTAGAGTCTAATATTGCTTAAGATTAATTTTTAAAGGAAACGGCAGGATTTAACTTTCTAGACCTAAAAGAGGTAATTGTCTTATGAAGTATATTGAGAAAAATAAAGCTTAAGACGACATAAGTTATTTGGAGCCCTAATCTAACTTTTACGTTCAATACATCATTTAACAAGGCATTAATGACTAGTTTTCCTTCCCTTAAAAAAAGTCGCTTGCCATTTTTATCAACAAATTTTAATTTACGTTCAAAATAATCAGTGACAGGGCCAAGTGCTGACGTATGGCTGATAGCAAGCAATGCCATGTGTGGTTATTAAAGGTTTACATGTGCGAATCACATTGTGCATAGTTTTCTCAATGCTTGGGTTCAAGTTACTAGTACTTCTAAGTACTTGGTAAGGGTCTTTGATTCTAATACATGAAGAAATTATACCACATTAATTTTTTTTTCATTCGTTCTCAAAGTCCGTATATGTCTTGTAATATCCCCGAAATTAATTTGAAAAATCATTTGATAACGTTTAAACACAAGATATATGCAGATATTCATAATATTCCAATTTATATTTTACAAAAAGAAAAACGCAAATTAGTAAGAATTTACTGTTGTCATACATGTTGGTGGAGACCGTCGTCACTGGCATCTGTGCGAGTACTGTGGGCGAGCGCTTTCGACGTGAGTACGTCATTATCAAGCCACTGTTAAGTTAGTACTTACTTAACAGTGGCTTGATAATGACGTACTCACGTCGAAACGCTCGCCCACAGTACTCGCACAGATGCCAGTGAGAGTACTAACTTAACAGTGGCTTGATAATGACGTACTCACGTCGAAAGCGCTCGCCCACAGTACTCGCACAGATGCCAGTGAGAGTACTAACTTAACAGTGGCTTGATAATGACGTACTCACGTCGAAAGCGCTCGCCCACAGTACTCGCACAGATGCTAGTGAGAGTACTAACTTAACAGTGGCTTGATAATGACGTACTCATGTCGAAACGCTCGCCCACAGTACTCGCACAGATGCCAGTGAGAGTACTAACTTAACAGTGGCTTGATAATGACGTACTCACGTCGAAAGCGCTCGCCCACAGTACTCGCACAGATGCCAGTGAGAGTACTAACTTAACAGTGGCTTGATAATGACGTACTCACGTCGAAAGCGCTCACCCACAGTACTCCTATAGATGCCAATGACGACGGTCTCCACCAACAGGTATGACAACAATGTATTTACTGGTGGACCTAACCGCTTCGATTATTTAAGTAAAAAATTTACGTTACTACAAGAATAATACGATTGCCCAACCGAAACAAAAAGGCACAAAAACAATTCTTTCGGTTGGCAACGTCCACCGAAAGAATTCAGCGCAGGAGGAGAGGTCCTCGCCTATAGTACATTAGCAGTAATTTTTATATAATAATTTTTCCTCATTAAAATGTATAGTGATATAGGCATCCCCTGAATGTAGCTCCGATTGCTACCAACCCTCCGGAGAGCAGAGAATTTGATGAAATAAATATTACAAAACTCAAAAGTCCGTCTAGTGCGTTATCTCAGCGCGCTTTACAATATTGCTTACTTATTACACTTATTGCTTACAATATTGCTTATTGTTGTGAATGGGAAAATTTAGAATATAAACAAGGGAAGACGATTAATTCTCTTCTATCAGCTTACCAAAGGCCTCCTTGTAACTAAAATGTGCTCTTATAGTTAAAATGTGTCCCTTAGTTAGCTAAAAAAAGATAATTCTTCTTCTTACCTTAACCTATAACAATGTTAAGTACTAGAGTCACAAGTATTGATATAACTCATCCGCATTCACCTAATCCTTATTCTCTTCACCCCTCTGTAACGTTGTATTATCAGTTAACTTCCAGACATAACAAAGTGTTTCGGTGCAACAATGGTGGATTGGTGTGGGAAAGAAAAATTATTATTAGATTACACAATCAGTGCCATTCTTGGATGGAAATCGATAGAATCGTTAATACAACCCAAACTGATGGTTCAGAAATAATTGATACTTACGGAGAAACTAAATTTGTCCTTCAAAATTTAGAAGTGGCTGTCCTAAGATATTAAATGATGTAATGGGGATTATAAATATCTAATGATTTATTTTTAGATAATGTTGATAAATAGAATTCCTTATTGATGATTAATTATGACTCATGTACCATTTACATTATTTTTACCGATATGGTGTTCCTTAAAAAGTTTTTTTTTTTTTTTAAATAAACTTAGTGTATTAATACTTTTGATATGTAAAGTACTTAAATTTTAACATGGGTTATTGTATCAAGTAGGCAGGAGAGATAATGATTTCAAGACATTTTCATAGATTTTTCAAAATTTCTATCATGATTACAACCTCAATAGTTACTTCCTTTGGAAAGTTTGGAAATAGTTATAACGCCCTCCAATAGAATGATATGAAATATACTGAGTGAACTACTAGTAAACTAAACGTACAATTAGTGTTAAACATGAGTTGAATTAAAACAGTACTCACGTATGATAATTACCTAGAATTAAGGCTATTTTTCCTTCTGTTTTCGTTCCAGTAATAGTCTGAATGAGTTAATATTGACGAGACACAATTCTTGTTTTAGGCCTCTTTTACATGCCTTGTAGTTGTCAAGAGATTCACATTTACATGGGTACACTTCGTCAAAAAACTTGCCTTTCTTAATTTTAATTTTGTTTTTACTACTCTTATAAGACGCCTTTACTTTGGTTGATTTAATAAATAAAGTTGTTCTCAAATCAATATTACAGTAATTACGTCATAGGCATTTTTAAAAGTCCAACGCGCAGGAAATTCGTCGTCTTAGGGCGATTCCTTTCTTATCCCTAGATTATTATCCGAATATCTAAAGATATTAGTTTGTATCGATCCTTGGTGAGAAAATACAAATGCGTTTTTCATTTTCTTGCCTTCTTTTACCAGTATACTCATTTTACTGTTAAATTCAATACAAAAAAAAAGAACCACTTGAAAAGTGAAATAAACAGAGAATAAGAACACCGTTCAAAAGTACGAAGCCAACAGCAGTACATTAGTGGAAAATACTAACACGGCATCTTGGAATCCCGGTAGGTAAGCTCTATTCAAACAACAAAACGTTTCTCATTTTACGTATCCTGTTTTACTGACGTATCATTTTACTTCAATAAGAAATTACAAAATTAGCAAGCAATAAAAAACTAAGGGAAACAGGCAAAAAAAAATGTTCAAGAAAACGAAGCCAACAAAAGAACAAAACTAACATTTTCAAAGTTTTTCGCCCGTTTCCTCAAAATGTGACAGTCCCATCGAAAATTTCGTTAGAAACGTTTTTGTAGGACATTTATCAATCTTTCGAATGGTTATTGTCCATTTACCACGATTTCCCAACCGTTTTAAGAGTCATTGAGAAAAATATCCGAAAATCCTAAAACTGCTCGTCTGTTCATAAAAATATTTTTAGAATATTTCAATAATATATATATATATATATATATATATGTATATATATATATATATATATATATATATATATATATGTGCTATAATGGGGTTCATTTTCGGCATCGGAGAAGATATTTCTCAAAAATTCTTGAATGCAATCTAAACCTACTTTCCTTTGAAAAGTTCTACAAGAAATTTATTTTAAAAATTAAATTTCATATTTGAAGGACAGCTCAAAACTAAAACTGATCTAAGAAACTGATCATTAAATTTATTTGCAACCTCAAAACACAAAGCATTAATGCAGTATTTTTTTTTTAAAAAAAGCTGAACTTTGTACAATACTGACCGGCAATGGACATTCTGAATGCAGCTAGCGATCCGTGCATTGATTCAGGCAGTATAAAAACAAAATGAATGGACGTTTCCAGCCCTATTCTCAACAAGAACGACCAGCCCCAGGGGACATTCGATATTTACACTTCACTCTAAACGGTTGGTCTTCACAAGTCATGAAGAACTTGTGAATAAGGAAGAACAACATTTTTTTTTTTTTTTTTTTTAAATTAGATTAATTTTAAGGGAATCAATAAAATTTATATATATATATATATATATATATATATATATATATATATATATATATATATATATATATATATATATATAAATGAGTTTTGCCAACATTAGTTATAAATATCTATGTTTTATATATATATATATATATATATATATATATATATATATATATATATATATATATACAGGGTGGTCCCGAAGGAAATCGCCGTACTTGAGGGGTGTGTACGCCGACTAAAGTGTAGTTGAATGCCACCAAGGAGAAATTTTTAGTTGCATTATTTCCCTAGATATAGGCGTTTCCGTGTTGTTTTTTACTTGTCTACAGGCTAGGTTTTGGCCATTTTTGCGGCATTTGTCGTTCACGCCATAGGGAAAATTGAATCCTGATGACATTTTCTGCATCAAATAACATATAAGATGTTACATACCTTGTGAAAATCGATACTGATATTCGCGAACCGCCTCTCGACTGTTACATTGGGCGACATCATAAACGAAAAGCATGTCCGCATATTCAAGATTACTGTACTGAAACAGCATTGCATTCGTTTGAAGAACGTCACTATATTGGTGAAAAAAGATAAATGAACCAACTTGCTGATTTTAATTCCAAAAGCGATAACTAAGATAAATCGATAAAAAAACTTCCCATGCGGCTTTACGTTTATTGACCACTGACACTTACTACCAAATCAGTCATGTAATTATCTAAGATATGGTTGTGCCTTTTGGAAGGTAATGAAATAACGCAACTTTTTTGAGAGCCCTATCTATCTAACCAAAAAAATGTTCGTGCGGTGCGTGGACCATTAAAAATTAAAAACCTTTATTTCGTGATAAGTTATTTGTTTGGGTGGCTGCTGTGAAATTGGTTTGAGAAATGTTTGCACAAGGTAAATGAGATCTTGAAATTGAATGTAGATTTTAAAAATTTCATTAGAATTAAATTTTCCCTATTGCGTGAACGACAAATAGCGCAAAAATGGCCCAAACTAGCATTTAGACACACACAAAAAACGCGGAAACGTCTATATGTAGGGAAATTATGCAAGTAAAAATTTCTCCTTCGGGACCACCGTGTGTATATATGTAGGTATATATACATATATATATATATATATATATATATATATATTCAATTCTCGTGCCACACTGTTTGTAACAAAACTCCTCTGAAGCGGCTTGAACGATTTTTATGATGTTTTTTGTGTATATTTGGTAGGCCTGCAAATAGGACGTAAACTATCTTGATGCCCCTTCAAAATGGTGGTCCACCCTAAGAAGAATTATTTTATTCTTTATGCAAATTTTTTTTTTAATGATTTGACATGAAAAAATACATAAAACGCTAAATGTTCACCCTACTACCACCAATCGCCATTTTTAATAGCGATATTTTTAATAATTTTTATCCGTTGGTGGTCGATAACTGATCAATTATCGCAAGATCCGTTATCCCCGCCTGGCCTCACCCAGTAAACGGAGTATCTTTCTCACACATAAGCTTTCTCTCACTCACAGAATGCTTATTAATATTCTTATATTTTGAGTATATTTGAGTGGCGAATAGGACACGTACGCATTACTCACGAATACTTAATGACTAATACTGAAAGACCAACATGTCGGATTTGCAATACAGAACTAACAGTTATACATATATTAATCGACTGCCTTCTTATAACGAACTTGGACCTACCACGGGGCATTACTGCCCTACTTACTGACACACATAAAAAACATACACATTTAAAAACATAAACCTGTACGACAAAATATAAAAATCTGATAATTCTTTTATTTAAGAATGAAATAATTTTACGTTTTATCTAATATTTCAATTGTTGTGTTATTTTTTTTCTAGTTATTACATATTTTTTTAAAATTATTACTTATATAAGTAAATATTAATAAAGTGTACCTAACTGGCGTAGTATAATAACATATCTATGAACAGCATATAGCTACAAATTGACTCGTTGCAATTTACCCCAAAGTGGTGCATCGTTAAACAAAATAAATAAATAGATTTTGAGAAATTTATTTACTGGATATGATTTGTTCATTTTGAGCCTACAATTAAATTAAATTTAACTATTTTTTTATTTTTATTTTTTGTAAAAATAAAAGGTTGAGATTTTACTAATATTAGACGTATTCTTAAAAGGAAAGACAAACAACTCAGTCTGGCATAACCTATTCCACTAGGAACGAAAACAAAAAATGTAATGGATACCTTCATATAGTCTTAGAGTATTACGTAATAAAAAATATGTAACCAATTATATGAAAATTTATTAAAAATTAATCGAGCTATGATGTTTTGCTCGAGCAAAATCTACGATTGGACCAATCACTATTCTGTGGGAACGATCAGTGCTCGTAAAGAGACAGATATGCACTCCAGCAATGCGTGAGGGCATTTCTGGTTGCGTAACACATTCCAGGGGCGTGGCGATTCCGAGTCCCAATTATGTTAGGCTAATATTCCTTGCTCAAAAGTACCATTAAAACTTTACAGGTTTTAGTTGAATGATTATAGAAACAATTTCTTTAGTCTTTATATAAAATCATATTCATTTTATTATTTTATTTTTATTATACGCTATTACATTTTTCTTAATAAATAATACATTTTCATAATAAATAATTTATTTTTCATATTCAATAATTCATTTTTCCTAATTAATATTATGTTTCATTGTCTTTACATAAATGAAAGGTAATATTAATTGAATTGTTTTGACAGTTCTTGATTCCCCCCTCCTAAAGTTTTCGCGTTTCCTTTTAATTTATTGGTTTTGTTTTACTAACTTTTTATTTATTTTTTAAGAATAATTTTTGGACGCAAGTGGAACATAAGTAAATAATTCATAATTTCATTTTTTGTCTATTATTAAAATATGTCTCGCTTTTCAAAATAATTTCTATTTCATATGGTCTTCTATTAATTATTAGGCCAATCATTCAGTCCGTGCGCATTAAACCATGTTTCTTGGCTTCGAACCAAAAATCGTTGCCGCAATTTTGTTAACAGACTCACATACCATTTATAAGTGTATATATATATATATATATATATATATATATATATATATATATATATATATTAACGTAGGTCATTTCCGTTATCAAAACGGTTCGAACGATGATGACATTTTGCAAAAATTCCTCTTTAGGAAAGTGCTAAAAGGTAAATTGAAGCCAGGAGCGTTTGTTTCACTAATGAAGTTCATAAAAATTATAATTTCAGAGAACAGGAAATAAAATTTCGAATTCTCTACTATTTGAAATTAGTAAAAAGCGCAGAATGAAAACATTTAAACACACCCGTAGACTTGACCGAACAGATGGTAGCCTCCATATTAAAGTAATAATTAAACATATTAAAAACATTAACGTACACTGAATTTTTTTTGCTATCGCTTAAAGTTGTTTTATCATTTCTTTTAACGAGTAACGTTTTTATACACTGATTTAGTGCAAGCAGCTAAACTAGTGGTGCCAAAAAATAAATAAATAATTATGCAGTTACCCCGTAGTTTTTAATGTGCCTCACTTAGATTATTTGTTTTCTGTTTTTTTCTTTGGGATAATAAATGTATGTATTATACATCTACTTATACATTTTTATGTAAGAACATTAAAAAATGTATTTATTTTACAGAATGTAATTTCATTAAATGAATAAATGAAAAAAATAAAATAAAAATTGCTAAACTACTAACAAGACTTATACATTTATTATAGTTATACATGATGTATAACTATTTGTAAAATTCAATGTATATGTGTAATTTCAATTGCATGATTGGATGAATATGTAAACATTAAAAGTAGCGAATCGCCTTGATAGCGGATGCTCATCAATAAACAAAACTTTTTAACGCCCGAATATTTTTTATATTATCCTTGAATTATTTTGTTCCTGCTGAAGTATTGATTTCTACTTAGGAAGCTAAAAGGAAAAGATGGCGTATAATCCCCGAAGAAATGCTCGCCTACATCTTAAGTGTAAATGCTGAGCAATCTGGAGGATTCGGGCTGACGAGCTGAAAGCACATCGTTCTGGAAAGGATTGCTCTGAGAAAGGAGTCTTTTATAAATAGGGTTTATTCACAACTCCTACGTCAGCACTCTTTATTTTCACTCTAGACAATAAAGCATTAAATCATTTTTTTCTTTTCCGTTTTAAATCACTTTTGAACGTTTAAAAATAACGACCTTAACGGACAAATTAATGATATGGTTCAGGATTATATCTCCCATTCCTAAAAAGAAAGATTATTTATATTTTCCAATACAACTTTTCCTTGAGATTAGCACTATGTATGGCAAGCTTTGTACAATAAGATAAACAGGGGTCCCCCGTGGTCTAGTGGCTAGCGCCTTAGATTCATAAGCGGGAGATGGTGGGTTCGATCCCCACCGGCGGCAGGAATTTTCTCATCCCACGACTCGTTGGGAAAATGCCTCGCTGCACCCTGGTTGTCAGCGCTAATTGCCTAGATTTGTCGAAGCACCGTAAAAAAAAAAAAAAAAAAAAAAAAAAAAAAAAAAAAAATAAGATAAACATTTTCACCGTTACACAGTGGGGTGAAATCCCGAAAACGTGGCCGAAATTTGTCATTCGGGAGTTCTCGTGGTCGCGGGTTACGAGGCTGACGTCCAATTTAAAAAATAACAAAATGGTGGAAAAAAAAGAAATTATTTGTAAAACTAATAAGAAATTGTCAATATTTGATACTTTTATTTATTATTCAAGAAACCTAGCAGGAATTGCTCCCCAAAATTGTTTAAAACATTGAAATATATTTGCGACGTTTCGAACCTGATTAGGTTCATCATCAGGCATCTAAAAATAAATTGTATTATGGACAAATCATATTCCCACTCTTGTCCACTCTACATATAATGAAGATTCCTTACTCAGATTTAACTTGTATTATTTTTAATTTTAGGCCGGATTATTTATAGGTTACCACCCTTTTCTAGCCAGGATAGGGCTGATTCCTTTTCTTTTTTCTTATGAAAAGCCACCACCCCCATCGAACCAACGACCCTTGGCACGGACTTAATTCTGAATCGATGGAGCTGAATATGATATTATAAAAATAATGTTAGACCTAAACACGACTTATTTTAAGATGCCTGATGATGAATCTAAACAGGTTCGAAACGTCACAAATATAACATAATGTTTTAAACAATTTCGGGGAGCAGCTCCTGCTCACCTTCAACTTACATTTCTTTATGTTATCTCTTTAATCGATAGAGAATAGAACGTATAAATTATAAATTTTATTTCATTGTTATTAATAGCAAAAAACAATCTTATTATGAGAATTGACCGATACATATGATTCTGATTCGGGTTTCGACTTGGATACATTTGAAGTGTCGAATGAAAAATTATCTACATATATTTGGGGGCGAGGTTAGCTCACTGGTAGAGCACTGGACTAATAAGCTGGAGTTCAAATCCCGAGCAAGCACTAAAGATCTTTTCTTCTAGTGTCTTCGTTCATGGGTTGAATTCGTCTTCCCTGACCGTCCCTAGGCCCGACCCAGCCTTTAATTAATTTAACAATGGGTAACTTGGGTGCTAATGAATCAGATACCTCTATAGTATCTGCCCCTCAGAGCCCTCGTGACCTGTTACGGGACTGATCTGATATATATATTTATTTATATATGCATATATATAAAATATTTATATTTTAAAAAATTCGAAAATAGCAGTGAATAAAAGAACTGATCTGAAAAATGTTCACCAAATTTTCTATGGAATAATAGATTAATACCCAAAAATGTATAAAAAAAAATATTAGACGAGTAGACTTTACTAGGACAACAACAATGGACAGATACCGACAGGACCATTTTGGCAATCCACGTACAGGGTTAGTATTAAGCCGGACTCCAGAGGGAGTACTTGGTAACGGGAGGACTTCCTTGCAAGGTAGGACTCAACACCTTTTATAAAAAATATGTAATTTAGCTATAATTATTGCAATATTTAGGGTAGGAGTAACATTTAATGAGCATGATAATGTTTTAATGCCTTTTGTGGAACAGTTCAAAGATCGTATTGATAGTTTTAATATAGTAGAAAAAAGGTTTGTGTGGATGTTCAAAAAATTATATTTTGTTGTAGAAGTGCCCCTGAAGAGGTGCGAAGAAAAGATGCACGAAACATGTCGGGCCCAATAAATAAAGTGGTGTAATAAAGGAAGACTGCTTTAATGACCCTATGCCTCCTAGGATAAAAAAGAAATATATATATATATATATATATATATATATATATATATATATATATACAAAGTAAAGTTTTAAATTTTAACGTCCACTTATACATAAAATATATTTCCGGATTCTACAGGTTACAACCCTTTTATTTAAATATATATATATATATATATATATATATATATATATATATATATATATATATATATATTGTACTCGCTAATTAGTAACACTAATGCTGCGTAGATTACTAACCTTTCTGTGAAATGAGCTTGGTTATGGAACCCCTCGTGACGGATGTTTAGCGTCGAATTGATAGAAGAAGAATTTCCAAGAATATCCCGGAATTCCTGGTTGAAATTCTAATACAGACCAATATCCTTCGGGAGCTATATGAAAAATATATTAGCAATCTGATACATCAAATATGGTCTCGTATGTGAGTGTATATTTCTTTTCCTGCAGTTTTTTCGATTCTTCTTATATAACTCCGAATGTGTCAAAGTGTGTAGTGTTCTCTTCTTATATCTCCTCCACTATCTTTTTCAGCTGGTTGTGCGTTCACTCTCTTTCTCTCTGCCTTTCTAAATCTCCCTCACTCTGTATGACTTTCCGGGTAATATACTCTCTTTCGTTCTTATCATTCTTCATACATTTTATTCTCCTTTCATAACATACAATTCATATTCTCATTCTTCCTCTATTCTGATTTCTCGGTTTACAACTAACTGTATCATTCCTCATTCACTGAGTTTTACACAAAATGAAATAATGAGAAACAGATTAAATATTTATTATTTATTAAGGAAACATAATAAAAAGATGACCGAACGGTAACATCAATGAATGTATGTTGCATATGTATGACCAAGTATGTATAGATCAGAAGCAATTAGATGTAAACTCACCGTTTAAAGCTATAACTGATATACAATGGTTATTAACTAACACAAAAAGCTTCATTTTGATGATCGTACCATTGAACTTCAAGGTTATTAAAAACGTCTGCCATGTAGGAGCATCATAATTAACCACATTTCTAAGCTAGGTGGTTAGTTAACGCTGTATTGCTGATTAGTGTCCTTAAATTAGCCTGTACAAATAAAATGTAACATAAACTAGTTTGCTGTTTTATATTTGCACATAACGGATGATCAATTATTGATTTTTTTTATTTTTTTTTTTATTTTTTTTTTTTGTAATTTTGCTCAGTAAACCTCAACTTTCAATGGCCCAATTTAGTTTTTACAACACATGTTCCTCATTAGTTCGGAATGATATCTAGCAAGTCTTGTTGAAAGGAAGTAAGGTACTTACGTACTAGTTACACCGATCTCGAGAACGGGCTCACGCCCAGTGATCCGGATTATGAAATGACAGGTTATTATGAGGTTATCTCCATCATACGCTCGCTCAAGGTTATATCGAAACTCTAGTCAATCCAACTCTTTGATAATATTAATACATGGACTTGGTGCCATAAGTGGTCTGAATAACAGGTCGCCATATTGAAATTGTCGCCATATTGCCTGATCCGGATCACTGACTGGGAGCCTGAAAGGGACAGACTTCTCGAGATCGGTGCAACTAGTACGTAAGTACCGGAAGTAAATATAACGGCCGGTAGAACCAAATTAATAATTCTGTTCTTGAGTAAACCCCTCCTCCTAATGCACAGATTTATTCTATTTGTACAACTCATCTTTCTCGTTAGAATAGCATGACTTACACCATTTTTCGTTGTATTGTAACTAACACTTCGACCGTTAAGGAAATATTAGTAATATGTGTCCGGAGGAAAATACCCTTTAGATAAACCGATTTTCCTGGTTAACTAACTCGTCCAATATCATTTTATGATGGTCAAGTTTCGTGACGAAGAAACAATAACTGGATATATATATATATATATATATATATATATATATATATATATATATATATATAATTAATTTTTGGAATGATATATACTCCCAATTATTCATACTCTACATGAATCTCCCAATTCATCTTAATCACTCATTTATTTTTTTTGTTTTTCATTTTATATATATATATATATATATATATATATATATATATATATATATATATATGTGTGTTTTTATTTTATTTATTTTTTTTTTTGTGTGTTTTAGGTTGGACTAAACTCAAAAGGAGAGAATGAATGGTGATAAAAGCCTATTACGAGAATGCCTTGAGGAACATTACATTCTTGGAGATGTCATTGCCAGGTGAGTAACTAAATCATATTAAATTGTCACGACATCCAGATGTTGGGAAATGGAAGTCAAAGTTCTGAAAGTGCTTCAGGATAAAAAAAAAGTCCGACTCGCAGGAACTGCGTCATCTTAGCGCGGTTCCAGTTTTTTTTTTTTTTTTTTTTTTTTTACGGCACATCTACATCTAGGTCATTAGCGCCGACATCCAGGGTGTAGCGAGGAATTTCACCAGCGAGCCGTGGGATGATAAAATTCCTGCCAGAGGTTGGGAATCGAACCCACCATCTCCCGCTTATGAATCCAAGGCGCTAGCCATTAGACCACGGGAGACCCCGGTTCCTGTTCATATCCCTATTCTCATTTGAAAAGCATAGAATAGAAACAGATAATATTTTCCTCGGCCTTTGTTCAAAGGGTTTTATGGCTGGCTATACCTGGGGTCAGGTCCGCAAGACCCTAGAATCCTCTTCTACCGATACTTCATTTCATACGTTTCAATGAATTGGAAAATATCAAATATTTTCACACATTCCTGTGTTCTTTTACTATAGTAATAATTCTACAGATAAAATCAATTAAAAAATAAAATAAAAAAACCAACAGCATAAAGGCAATTGAAAATATTCAAAAGACGTCAACGAATCTTTTTCTCTTGGCAAGCTATATTTCTAACAATGAATTGTTTTTCTTATTTTGCCTAATCTGTTTTATTGTAAAATACATTATCCAACTATAAGCAATTAAAAAATAACAAGGAATAAAAACAGACAAAAAGAACAGTTCGAATAAGCAAAATCAATTACTTTAATGTTTTAAGCACTTATTTCTCCGATTGACATCGCCTAATCAAAACTTTCATCAGAACCTTTTTTGTAGAGCATTTAGTAAGCTTTCTAATGGTATTCTTTCGTTTACCAAATTCTTAACCTTTTTCGAGATATTAAGGAAAATATACGAAGTTACCAAAACTTTTTATGTCTGTTAATAAAATATTTTATTCTAACCCTTCCTTAACTCCAAACGTAACCAAAATTTCAACATATTAGTTTTAATGAAAGTAGAACATGCAGAAAATGTTTCAACTGAATCCCATGATTCTAAGTACCCAAATTAAAAACGGTATTCAAAAACTATTTTTCCAATTTTCTCGAAAACGGTTAAAGCTATCGCCTTGAAAATGGTTTCATTCGTTTTCCTAGCCCAAGAAGCCTATAAAAAGAGTACTTACAAGCTTATGAACTCAAAAACGTAAGCGTTACGATTTTTTCTGCGCGAATTTCGCCCCAAACTCCATCTTCCAGTGGGCGGATTTTGCTGGTTAAGGAACTTGACCTTTTAAATTGGACGACAGATTTTTGTACCAAATTTCATCAAAATCGGACCATTTGTCTTCTATTTAGAGAGCGAACAGACAAATATATATATATATATATATATATATATATATATATATATATATATAAATATATACATATATATATATACAAATTTGAACCACCGTTATTTTCGGTCTCTAGGGGTTCTGAAACGCGAAATTTTCTTGTCGGCACTTCCGGATTGTTTCATTGTATCAACCTTATAAGCGGGGTTCCTCCCTATGGGGGAGGGAGGAACCGCGCTAAAATGTTTATGGAATGCTGATCTATAAACCTGATTTAAAAAGTATGCAATTGAAATTTATTTTAATTTATACGAATGATTTACGGATAAAAAAATGCTAAAAGGAGAGTTACCCGGGATTGGGACATTCAATATATATATATATATATATATATATATATATATATATATATATATATATATATATACATACATAAATATAAACATTGTAAAATTTCAAAACATGATATTTTAGATATAATCTGAATACCATTATAAATTGAAATTGACATTTTTTAATTGACAAAATATTTTGTTAATTGGTTGACGGGTGATATAAACGAGCTCTGAAAACTCCGTTTTGCCTGGTAAATATCCTTCCTAAAAATAGGATTCTATTGGGGCGAGAAATGGAATCTGGTTTTGCGGAAATTGACTTTGTCCTCCATTATAATATCAATGAATTATTCTTGTGTCCATTTATGTATTACCGGGGCATTCACGCTGTTAGGGAAGTAAATCGAAATGACAAAATCATGTAGCAACGGTGGACATTGAGTAAAAAGATCTGGAGCGTTGTCCTGAGTATTCCAATCTCAGAAATAGGCTAAAACCTTTTAAGTAATAACACAACAATTCATTAGCATACCATTTCATAACTAGCTCAATCTTTAGAGATATATATGCCTTTTGCTTCTATTGAGAAAACCTGATCAAAAAAAGAGGCAATACAACGTTTTGTGGGCTGTACATTACAAACAGTTTTTGATTAATTTGTATTGCAAAAGTGAACTTAATTATACTTTTTTTTTGTTTACTATTCTGAAATGTATATATTTACTCCAAACGAACTTTTGACGGATGACAGTCCACAGATAAACAAAATCATCACCCACCTCAAAGATACTAACATTTACAATTACACTTAGCAGACACACATTGTAGAATTCATAAAAACATGTATAATTTACTGTGAAGTTAAGTAATTGGCATGTATTTTAAAATAAAAATGTGCAAAATATTTGCTAGAAAAATTTGGTCTTATATATATGTTTATTTTTATGGGTATATATATATATATATATATATATATATATATATATATATATATATATATATATATAAATATATATATGTATATATATATATATATACATATACATATACATTATACACGTGGAACATACTTACTTCTCATTTTAAAATAATTTAATATCTAAAATATTTATGATTTTTATCACTTTTTGTTACTTAACTTTTTTGTCAATGGATTCTAACCGCCAGCATTGAGAAAAGAGTGAATCGCTACAATCGCGAGCTCTGTAATAAATAAATGTTATTATAGCCAACGGCCATAGGTACGTTGAATGCACCGGTTCCCGGAGATCACCGACGTTAAGCAACGTCGGGCCTGGCCTGTACCTGAATGGGTGACCGTCCACGTGCTGTTGGCAGCGACAGCCCGGCGTTAATAACCCTAATGTTGATACGCCGTTAAACACACAAAAAAATGTTATTATAGTGCGGGCGGAATGTTCTTTTCCAGGAACAATCTCTACTTCATAATGTTGTTCTTTCATCCAAATGTTATGCTTAGTATTATCTATTTCAGGACTGTATTCTTCGTATGTCTGTTACACAAAGCAATTTTATGTAACGGAACGAGTTATGCTTAGTCAGGATTTTCCATCAAGAGATTTCTTTTACTGAAAACCCGTTTACTCTTCGGAAGGTGTCACTCAGATTTTACCGGTTGGATGGGCACCAATCTCCGTTCTTGCGAGAGTAATCCTCTATCTTGTTCTTCTATCATTTATAACAGTCCCTTTCACGATTGCTCGAAGCTGTACGTATGGTTTAATTTATCCCCTTCATCATTTCGTTGTTTAAAATAATTATTTAAATTTTACCGTCCAAACTTGTTCTAAAACTTCCCAAAGGAGCTATTGAGAAAGAACACTGATGAAAGAATTTTACCTAAAATTTCTAAGCTTCATCGATGCTACAGATACAGATAATGTCCCCATGAAAATTTATTTATATATATATATATATATATATATATATATATATATATATATATATATATATATATACATATATTGTTTTAATTTTCTTCGCTGGGGTCCATATGAATGGTTTGTGTGACGGCTCTCTCTCCAGCGGTGTTACTCCTCTCCATGTCGCAATATTTCGTCGGTTTCCTCTCCGACTTCATCAGGCTACTTCCTGCGTCCTTGGTGATTACTAAGGGAATGAACCACCCCTTAGTAACCACCAAGGACGAAGGAAGCAGCCTGATGAAGTCGGAGAGGAAACCGACGAAATATTGCGACATGGAGAGGAGCAACACCGCTGGAGAGAGAAGCTGTCTCACAAACCATTCATACACATATATATATATATATATATATATATATATATATATATATATATATATAGCAACTTGATATATAGGATTTTCATAACAAACGAATGAAAGAGTACGTTAATTAGCAAAACGGTCCGTCAGGAGGGGGAGTCTACTCCGGACACAATTTATAAATTTGCCCCTAAAAGTTGAAATATTTTTTCCACCAGGTTCATATAAAGAGAAAATAGTTTTGTTAACATAAACCAAATATAGTTAATATCTAGGCCATGGCTATTTTATTCCTTTTCTCCTCTACATGTTTGATCACTTTGCTGTGCCTCTTAAATGAAATAGTAAACGTTTGTAGTAGTAATTTTTATTGATCCTTGGCCTATTTCGGTAATTCCTAAATTTAGGTAAAGGACTATTTAATTATTAATTGCATTAAATTAGTTTAATTTGAATTATTAATTCAGAGATCACCAGAACTCAAACGATATTTCAGTTCCATTTAATTATTTATATATAAATACGATATTTTTGTACAATTTAAAAAAATATTGAATTGTCAAACGTATATCTTAAACTGAAATATATTTATAAAACAGTTGTATATACCGAATGTGGCCTGTTCGACATCTATAGTAAGTATCCTGGGGTGGTCATTTTCTTTTTCGAATAGGAATTACTTTTCTGGGGTAACTAAAAACTTGAAACTATAAAAACATATTAAGTACATTAAAAGTACAGCCGATCAAAAGTTCAAAAGAGGCACATGTTTATGTTAAACAGCAATGGCGTGATTCATGAAGGGAAGAATATATGGAGAAAAGCATTCGTTGATAATTATAACCCAAAATACCTGTAGATGAGGGTTAAATTAGCACTGCTTGGACTGGGACAATCCTAAACACACCTCAAATAACCTCGCTGATTAATCCACTCTAATTAGGCACATGCCTATCCACTACCTGTGGATTCACCTTTATAAATAGGATAGTTCTCACGGTTTGTCGGAATGTTATTGAAGTAATTAATTAAGGGTTAAATATACCCTTCCATTAGCACATTTATCTTTAAGCACTTTATGAAGGAACGCTATTGAGGTTGCATTTATGAAAGAATTTGTGAAAAATGTCTTCCAATCTTCGAAAAATAAACATCCATAAGTTGAAAATCATGTTGCACTCAGTCTTTCAGAAGATTTGCTATGTCTGCCCACAATGAATCGTCCATGTGTGTGGGACTCAACGCTGTTATGAATCTAAACCCCAGAGAATTGAGCGAGGGATAGTTGGTTTGCATTATCATCTCCCTTTCTCATTGAGCTGTCAGCTAGAGAAAACTGTGGGGAAATAGACGCTATCTTCAACGTCTGTAGCTACCATCTTTCAATAGTTTTTAGGTAACCTATATCCCAATTTGGTCAGATTTACAAGTTTTACTTATTTTCTCTAAATACAAACGTACTTAGATTTAGCGAATTATCAAAATAGGCGGAAGGTCAATAATACTTCAATATACACTTTCACACCTATCTATTTCACTGCCTTACGGGTTTCGCACCGCTTTGGTGCCTTTCCAGGTGAATACCTTTTCAGCCTCAGCGTCGACTAGTAGGGCCACGTCTTGACTGGTCATCTACTGAATAAATCCAATATGGTGGAAAGTAGTCATATTAATTAAAGTAGTCATAAACATATGACATATTAATTGTCTGAACAGCTGAATACTTTCAACCATATTGGATTCGTTAGACAATGCCCTATTTTGATGAAATTTACCACGTACGTTAACCAGCCGAATCCGCCTACCGGAACACTATTTGGTCGCAAAATTCGCGCGAAAAAATCGTTATACGGTTTTGCCTTTATTGGCTTCCAGGTTCGCTTTATACAGTTTTTTTTTTTTTTTTTTTTTTTTTTTTCTTGCACTTGGAGAATCAAATGGCATATATATATATATATATATATATATATATATATATATATATATATATATATATATATATATATATATAACAAAACAGTTCTTGGGAATTTCTTATATTTTCTTAAATATCTTGAAACCAGTTGGAAAATCGTGGTAAAGGTAAGGAAGGCATTTATTCGAAAGCTTATTACATTTCCTACAAAAATTATTCTTATACGATCTTTGATAGAGTGATTTAATTTGGAGAAATCCGGGCATGGAAGCGGAACACCAAAAAATAAATGTTCGAGTTGAGAAATATTTATCAGTTACTTCAGCTAATATAACAGTAACTTCATTTAGTTACAGAGCTATCAGCACGTCAGCTGGAAACGATAACTTAAACCTGATAACGCACAACCAGACAAGGAAGAATGGGATAATAACCCTCAAGGATTCGTATTTATTTAACAAACTGCTATTGTTCTGATCACCTCGCAAAGAAAAACATGAGTTAGAGGATAGTATTTCCTGTATTTCCTATTTAATATATATACATACAGGGTGTCCCGTAAATGTCTAGTCATATTGTGAGGGGTGATAGAGGACCCTTAGAGGAACAAAAAATGTTCTATGACGATTTCCCGAATTCTCGCCCATAAGGGAGAAAACGTCGTTTTATTGTTTTTTTCGAGACAAACGTAATTTTTAGAAGAATAATCGTTGTAGCTCCGTCCCAGGTGGTACTACTAGAAAGGGTGTGAAACCAATCGAAAGCTGCGTAAATTTACTATAAGACTAGTTGGGAGTAAACGTAAAAATGAATGAATGTAAGTATGTATATCTTACCAAAAGAAGGCAATTCTAAATTTCCTGACATTTTATTGATATTTCTTTTCAGCGTTACTCCTCAATAAGCAGGATCTGAGATTTCCGGGTTTCAGAAAAACTTCCTCATTTAATCAGCTTTTCATTCATGTATCACAACCCTGTGTTATTGAAGTATTTGAACGATTTAAGAACAAAAGTTTTAAAAAAAACATGGATCTGTGAAAAGAAAATTATATTTTTTTCTTCAATTTATTCAAAAAGCTGAAGGGAAATATTTTTTTTATAAATGTTTACATAAATATTAAGTAAATATTTACTTAAAAGAATAAAAAAAATTACTTCCACGGATATAAAAAAAAATCTTAAAACAGTAAATAAATAAAATACACATTTATTTTGAATTTATTAATTCAGGTAACTAATACTGGGTCCAGGAGGCGGCCATTAAGGAACCCCAACCATACATTAACCTCAAACATTACTATTTTTACCTATATCACGCATTTGAACACATTTTTACAGGACTATGTACATATTATTTATGAGGGATAGAATTTTTAATTACCACAACAAAAACGCATGGGCTCAGAATCCCAGTGAGTTTCACAAGCGTAGCCATCAGTATTAATTTAAGGTAAAGCATTTGTTTTCTAAATATAAGTACCTGTAAAAATGTGTTCAAATGTGTGATCTAGGTAAAAATAATAATTTTTGAGGTTAATGTATGGTTGGGGTTCCTTAATGGCCGCCTCCTGGTCCCAGTATTAGTTACCTGAATTAACAAATTCAAAATAAATGTGTATTTTATTTATTTACTGTTTTAGGAATTTTTTTTATATTCGTGGGAGTAATTTTTTTTTATTGTTTTAAGTAAATATTTACATAATATTTATGTAAACATTTATAAAAATAAATATTTCCCTTCAGCTTTTTGAATAAATTGAAGAAAAAAATATAATTTTCTTTTCACAGATCCATGTTTTTTTTTAAACTTTTGTACTTAAACCGTTCAAATACTTCAATAACACAGGGTTGTGATACATGAATGGAAAGCTGGTTAAATGAGGAAGTTTTTCTGAAACCCGGAAATCTCAGATCTTGCCCATTGAGGAGTAACGCTGGAAAGAAATATCAATAAAATGTCAGGAAATTTAGAATTGCCTTCTTTTGGTAAGATATACATACTTACATTCATTCATCTTTACGTTTACTCCCAACTAGTCTTGTAGTAAATTTACTCAGCTTTCGATTGGTTTCACTCCCTTTCTAGTAGTACCACCTGGGACGGAGCTACAACGATTATGTTTCTAAAAACCACGTTTGTCTCGATAAAACAATAAAACGACGTTTTCTCCCTTATGGGCGAGAATTCGGGAAATCGTCATAGAACATTTTTTGATCTCCTAAGGGTCCTCTATCACCCCTCTCAATATGACTAGACATTTACGGGACACCCTGTATATATATATATATATTTGCATGGATATATTTATGATTTAGGAGCAAGAAGTTCCTTAAATTTGGGGAAACTACACCATTTTAGGGGTTTCTCTACCGGTATATCCATAACGTTCCATTAAAGAAAAACATTTTGGGAAGATTAGGACGCCCTTTGTGATTTAAAAATATTTAACGCCGAAAGGAGAAAACGATAATATACAAATCATACATTATTATTTATAATTTTAAGCTTCAATAACGATTAAGTTAATAATTCAGCCGAATGGGATCAGGTATGATTCAACAATCCAAAAACGAGGAGCTTTTGTCGACGGTATTTTTAACTTATCAAATCAATATTGGTTCCACAAATTATAGGCTTGGCATTACTCAAATAAAAATAAAATTCGAATTACCGTTAAAGGCGGAAGACGAACAATTACAACTTAAATAAGTAGTGCCTACCACTTTATTTCCTCCCTAGTAAAGGGTAAGTTTGGTATACTTATACATATAGTTGGGTATAAAAAAAAAAAAATATATATATATATATATATATATATATATATATATATATATATATATATCAGTCCCGTAACAGGCCACGAGGGCCCTGAGGGGCAGATACTATAGAGGTATCTGATTCATGACCATACGGCACACTAGGGAGATAGTGTGGTCAGTACTATGCTCCGGCCGCCTGATTTTCCCCTTGGCTGCTTCGACTGCTAGAGTCATTAGCACCCAAGGTACCCATTATTTTTTATTTTTTATTTTGATTTTTTTTTTTACGGCGCATCTACAACTTGGCCATTAGCGCCGAGTACCCATTATTAAATTAATTAAAGGCTGGGTTGGCCTAGGGACGGTCAGGGAAGCCGAATTCAACCCTTGAGCGAAGACACTAGAAGAAAAAATCTTTAGTGCTTGCTCGGGATTTGAACTCAGGACCTCCAACTTATTAGCCCAGTGCTCTACCACTGAGCTAACCTCGCCCCACATAGTTGGGTATATACAAACATAAATATTGACTCAATAATTCATTCCCATCAATGAAATATTTCAAATCTTTGAAAATATTTCTGTCTTCAAAAATCAACGCCAATATCAAGGTAAACAAGTTTACCACGAGATTAATACATTTCTTTACTGGTTACGTTAACGTGCATCCGTTCTGTAAAATTGGTGATTGATGGTTCTATTGTTCCACAAATAATCAGAAGTTTGATGTGAATAATTGTTTTAAGATACGAATAGAATAACCTTCTTATAGATGACCTTGACGTATGATGAATGATAAGAAATGAAGTCAAGGTGAGCCTATTTCAGAGTTCGACATCGATCGGGTTCAACAGCCGGAGCCAGAAGGGAGTTATCAATGTCATTATTTACATGAGAAGATGAAGAGGGATTATTATAAGAAACTAATAATAGTGAAGAATATGGTTGCTTAGGTGCTCATATTCTATAAATTATTCTTTTCCAAAGAATTATTTGAGCTACAAAAAAATAAAAATAAATACAACTCGAAGGGACGACGTCAAAATAATGCGTTTCCATGTAATGCAAAAGCTTAGAATAAGAAGTAATGAAATGTTACCCATTTTTTTTTTTATGTGGCCCTATTAGTGGAACGTTCTCCTCCACAAGTTGAGGCTGTAAGTTGCTTTATATTGATAACATGTTCCCTTAAAGAGGCACTAAAGGGTGCCAAACATGTAGGGGGAAATAAAGTTTGTTAAACTATTTAGTGAAGTGGGTTGCCTGGGATTCAATCAGTAACTGTGATTATTTTAATGAATTAAAATTACTTTGGCTCGATAAACTATGTATAAATCTATGTATAAATATGCTGTTATGGTGCCAGGGATTTAACCAGTAACTGTGATTATTTTAATGAATTAAAATTACTTTGGCTCGATAAACTATGTATAAATATGCTGTTATGGTGCCAGGGATTTAACCAGTAACTGTGATTATTTTAATGAATTAAAATTACTTTGGCTCGATAAACTATGTATAAATCTATGTATAAATATGCTGTTATGGTGCCATGGATTTAACCAGTAACTGTGATTATTTTAATGAATTAAAATTACTTTGGCTCGATAAACTATGAATAAATCTATGTATAAATATGCTGTTATGTTGCCAGGGATTTAACCAGTAACTGTGATTATTTTAATGAATTAAAATTACTTTGGCTCTATAAACTATGTATAAATCTATGTATAAATATGCTGTTATGTTGCCAGGGATTTAACCAGTAACTGTGATTATTTTAATGAATTAAAATTACTTTGGCTCTATAAACTATGTATAAATATGCTGTTATGGTGCCATGGATTTAACCAGTAACTGTGATTATTTTAATGAATTAAAATTACTTTGGCTCGATAAACTACGTATAAATCTATGTATAAATATGCTGTTATGGTGCCAGGGATTTAACCAGTAACTGTGATTATTTTAATGAATTAAAATTACTTTGGCTCGATAAACTATGTATAAATCTATGTATAAATATGCTGTTATGGTGCCATGGATTTAACCAGTAACTGTGATTATTTTAATGAAATATAATAACTTTGGCTCTATAAACTGTATATAAATATGTTGCGGTAACCTTACCAAGTTTCCTAATTTTATGATTGGTATTGTTGTTTTTGAAGAACATCGTCGATTTTAGTCCAGAGATTTAACTTGTTTTTATCATTATGTTGATCTCTTGAGGCAATTTATAAAAACAAATAGTTTTCTAAAAATGGCACCCCTATTTCTGAAATAGACCCAAGTTTTTATATTTTTAGACCTTCCGCCTAACGATGACACAAGAAGTTATATACGCATTGTAGAAAAATGCTTTGTCGAAAACAAAAGATTAAGTTCATTACTTACAACCCTCACAGGTTACGTATTAACATATATTAGATATCTTGATGTGATATATTGATAAAATAATTTAAGATGATATATTCAAAGGGTTTGGATAAAAGTACGATTTCTATAGTTTCTTCATTCGGAGAGGACGGTGCTTTCAGTTTCGGAAATGCAGGTCAAGGTTCCATTCTAAGCGAATTATTGGCTATATGAATTCAAAGGGGTTTCAAATGTCATATATGGAAACGCGCTCAGATGATGCACCTCCTGGAGCACCAGTGTTACCCCATACTCAGACTTAGCTTACTTACAGGCCTTTGGAGGAACATTTATAGGAAATTATAATCAAAGTATAGACCAAAATAATGACTGTAATATTTCAATTAAGATGGGTAGGTTACATTCAGGTTGATAAAGTGATATTTAATGCCGGGAAATAAATCAGCTGCAGATTTCCACAGTAATTGGGAGTTGCCATTTATCTCAGCTGGCATCATCTGCTTGCAGGGACTGTAGCATCTGTTAAAGTCAAACCGGGAATGTGTTGTATGGCGGTGGGTATGGCACATTTAGTGATCAAAGGATTTGCGAGGCTCGTCTCACACACACACACATAAATTTCAACAACCGTTGTTATCGGGATCTATGGGTTCTGAATCGAGAAATGTTCTTGTCGGCACTTCCGGATTGCGTCATGAGGTCAACCCCGTCAGATGCGGAGTTCTTCGCGCTTAGAGGTAGGTAGAAGGAGTGAGAGAGAGCGGTTGTGCAAGAGTTTGACCTAGGTACCGGTAGATTGATATCATGTACAACCAATGCTAAGGAATGGATGTCGAGGGCAGTGCCAAGGCAGTCAACAATTACACCACAAGCCCTCCTATAATCGATTAAATTATAATCGATTTTAGTAAAATTAATTAATTAATATTGAACCAATAGCATCGCGAGTGAAACAACAAATATTTGATTGGCTGCAGGCTAGTCGCACACATATTGAAAACAATCATAAACAACAGCTGTAAATTATTTTAAAAAATTGCCATTCTTTTGAAAATCTCCTAATAGTAATAAAGAATATATTTAGTAATGTTTTTTAGAGGAAGAAAGCGCTCTTTGTTTACATCATTAGGTCATATAATCTTAAAGCCGAGTATTCCAATGATATATTATCGATCCCTCTGACATCCAGGGAGAATAATGTGCTTTACGCCTGAAAGGTTGTTAAATGTGATATATGATATCAGAATATTTTAGGAGCCCTTTTACGTCATGTCCTGCAATACAGGTGTTTTCCGCGTCTAAGCAATAATTTCCCCCCCAATCTTTAAAGTATTAATACATTAAAAAAAAATCAGTCCCATAACAAGGCAGATACTGTAGAGGTATCTGTATCTTGACCATTAGGCACGTTTAGGAAATAGTGTGGTCACTATTATACTCCGGGCGTGTGTATTACCCCGGGCGTGGGAGGTACCCATTAAATTTATTGAAGGCTCGGTAGGTCTAGGGACGGTCTGGAACTCCGAATCCAACCGTCGAACGACGACACTTGAAGGTAAAATCTTTGGTGCACGAGAGTTTTAGACACTAGGCCTCCACAAGATGGTCCTAGTGCTCTACCATTGAGATAATCTCGCCCCTATAAATATATGTAATCTAAAAATAATTCCGGCATTATTTGGAATGTGTATATGTGTATATATATATATATATATATATATATATATATATATATATATATACACACACACGCACAGTAGACTCTCCTATATCCGGTGTTCTCCGCTCTGTCTAATCCGGCGGTTTTCGAGAGGAATGAGTGACTGATCTTGGAACTCGCCGGAGCTAGACAGGCTCGAGTGTTCCTAGAAAACCTTCCATTCCTAGCTAGCCAAACATTTGTTTCGTGATATTTCATTAAATGGAAGTCAAAGAAGACATATGTGTTTCGTTTTAGAAGCAGGAACTTGTGTTTCTACAAAGAAAATAAATGTTTCTACTAAGGCACCTGCGGCTGGGCCGACTTTCTACATATTTGTTTTCCTTGAAACTTTTACATACATATGCAAATGTAAATAATACTCCAGCAAGGATTTACATATTTCGAATTTATTTTATAATTTGGTACCTAAAATTGACTGAAATATGCCATCTTAAAAATGGTACATATTATTATATCCTTAAATAATAAGGTTTCCAATACATAATTGACCACTTCTAGCTGACTTCTCTAATCCGGCGTTATCTCTATCCCACTGTACTCAGGTACTCACTACGCCGTAATAGGAAGATTCTACTATATATATATATATATATATATATATATATATATATATATATATACACACATTCATTTAAATTTATGTGTAAGTGCTAAAAATAATCCGAAATGCATTGGTACAAAAAATAGCGACTAGAAACTGATGCTTGTGGGTGTTGAGTAGGGGTGGTTTGGTATTAGGGTGGATTCTTGGCAGCTACTTGGAATTCCCTCCAATTTATTGCCTCAAAGGAAATGCGAGGGTTTCTCTACTCGCACCAACTCCTTCCAAGAGGCAAAAGTCGAATCTAATTGTCTAATGGTCGAGCTCTGGGTTTGTTTCTTATTTATCAGTAGTTTTATTTAATAGTACTTTCCTTATTGATGTTAATTGTCTGTATTTATTTATAATTACAATTATTTTTAAAGATAGAATTACTAAATTTCTTGTTTCTTGCTCCATATTCTAAATTAAATGAACAAACATTCCCAAAAATAATCAAATGAGGTTTCGAAATCAGGCTGTCTTTAAAGCAACCCAATTCATTTTGGATATCACTCTTTACTTACCATGAAAAAAAGCTTTTCTATTATCACTCATAAGGAGTGCATCATTAAAATTAAACAAAATAAATAGGACTTAACTGGTTTTAATACTGGCATTTTAACATTATACCTGTAAGGCAATAATTGGTCGAAAGAAAAAGATTTACATATAAGGAAAGTAAGAACTCAATGAATGGTTGAGCCGGCTAAGAGAAAACGTCAAATTTTCAGAAAATTCTTTGGGAGATATCTTCAGCCCTAACTGCCTAGGCGAGGGAGACTGAACACGAAACGTTTAGGTTACCGCGGATGAGTGTGCAAAACGTATCTGTGCTCACCTAAACGTTAACGTAGACGTCCTCCCTCAGCTAGGCATTTAGAATTGCCGATAACATGTCTTCCAATGGACGGATTCTGCTGGTTTTAGACTATGTTTAGACAAAGCCCTTACCTTTCATTTTTGACAGTTTATTTGAAATATTCAAGTTTCGTCGAAATATACCAAAAATCACGGCTGGTAGTGGCGAATTGGTATTGTGGGTCCGGAGTAAACCCCCCCTCCTAATGAACCGATTTAGTTCATTTTTATATCTCACTTTTCTCTGTATATTACCACTACGAATACCAACAACTGAAATATAACAAATATTACGGCTGACATGGTCAAATTAGTGTTTTGGGTTCGGGGTAAACCCCCCCCCCCCCTTCCGGTGGACCGACTTTGGTGGTTAACGAACTCGTTCAATCGTTTGCTAATTGAATGCTATATACCAAGTTTCGTGACGAAAAAACAAAAACTCTGGCCGCTATCGTGTTAACAGACATATATATATATATATATATATATATATATATATATATATATATATAAATTTTAACGGGGGTCATTTTCGGTGTCTACTAGGTAGGATCGATAAAGATTTGAAGAAATTTTTCAAAAATTCCGTCATGAGTCCAACCTCAATAGCTACTTTCCTTCGGAGGAAAGTGCTAAAATGACGAATGGGCTTCCGGATTGGGTTATAAGGGTTCATGTTTTAAGGACGTTTACCTTCCTATGGGAAGAAAGAAAAGACGATAAAATTTATTTTACGGGAAGCACTTTCTTTATTAATATTATGGTTTTCCATTTCTCGTTACAATGTACAACAAAAAAGTGCGATCTCAAACAACTGTTTAAATATTTTGTCCCTACCATGTCAAACTATCGAATATGCAAATCGGAGTAAAATAGGAACGAACATATTATATCCACTGACGAAGTAATACATTGAAAAATGGTCTTATTTGATACCTTATTTAAGGCATTAAAGGCTATTCTATAAAGGGGTTAGAGTTGCGACAATTTGCGGCAAGCCGTATCGCCCACAATACAAGAGCAAAGTCTCGAATCTAAAAACGAGATTTTGCATATTCGATAGTTTGACATGGTAAGGACGATATTTCAACCGCCTTGGCTTAATTAAGTAAGGGTTTAGGTGTACTAACTAGATATTGTAAAAACACAGATCGATAGCTCTTCAACTGGCATTCAATAATAATTGTCTATCAAGCCCTGTTATCAGCATCAGGGCGGTGGTGTTGTGACAATCAAAGGGCTCTCTCAACCTTCTCTCGCTCTCTCTACATCTCTCAATTTGAATTTCATCTCAAGCTGTTTAGTTTGAAATAACTGAAATATAATGGAACAGAAGGCTTTTAAGGCTTTAGGATAATTGAGTTCCAACGTTATTCTTTAATATAACACTTTATTTTTTGAGGAAATAATTTTAGCGCCCCCCTCTACGCCTTCGAAAGGAAAACCCGCTTATGGCGTCGACCAGATGACGCAATCAGAATTTGCTGGTGGGAAATAGCTAATGGAAGGTTCCCCTCCTCAAGTTGAGGCTGAAGTTGCGTGTTGAAGCATATTCCCCTGAAGAGGCGCTAAAATGGTGCGAAACATGTAGGGAAGTTAATACAAAAAGTGTGTGGTGTAGTGTTATTGTCCTTCCGCCTTTTTCGATAGTTCTATAAATTTGGGCAAAGGGCCAGTTAATTTTTAAATAGTTTTTAGTTCTTCGGAGGTTTTGGTCAGTTAAAAAGCAACGTTTTGTATTAAACTATTTTATTTATTATTTACCCCCTTTACACTTCATGCTTTTTTCCTCGATGGGATAGGCGCAATGCTGTAAGTGAGTTTACATGGAAACGAGAGGATAACATAGTTTAATACAAAAGGTGACTGCTTAGCCGACCGCAAGCCTCCAAAGAACAGAAAACTATGTAAAAATATTTTCATTCATCCTCAAAAATAAATTATATATTTGTCTGTTCTCTCTCTACTGCCTATCTAAATGGTACAATTTTGTTGAACTTTAGTACAAAAATACTTTGCCTATAACGAAAGGTCAAGTTCGTTGACAAGCAAAGTCCGCTCACTGGAACGCTGATTTTGGCAATATTCTTGCAAAATAAATCATACTGTCCTCTAATGAATACTTAGGCTTTCTACAGGTATTCTTCACGAGCGATCGAATAAAACCACAAGATGCTATCTTTAACCTTTTTCGAGAAATTTGAAAACTCGTTGGTATTATAAAACGGTGGAAACCTGTAGATAGCCCGGCGTTAATAGCCCAATAGATGATACGCAGTTAAACAAAACAACAACAAAAAACTAAAATTTCTGTTTCAGAAACTCAAACGAGTTACATAGTTGACCTTTGTTTTTCATGGGTTTGATATTCATCAAAACTAAGATGAATACTTTTTTTTTTGTAAGTCTGTTGTCCATGGAGTATTACAAACAAAATATTTTATCAGCTGACATGAGTACTTTTTGATTTTTCGTATACTTTTTTAAATCATTTTCTACCACATATGTAGGTTATGGCGTAAATTTGCCATAAAGTTTCCTTCCATTATTCGCGAAATATTAAGTGTTTCTACTTTAAGCTTTCGAAATCACACCAGAGAATATTCATTATAATCCATAGTATTATAAAATAATTTCAATTTTTTTGGAATATTATGAAAATGTCTATGACACAAAACTCCTGCCTAATGACTAAAAACTAAATTTATATTTCAATTACGTAAAATACTTCTAGAAAATGTTATTTTAGTTCCTATGGCAGTTCATTTTAGTCTACCAATGTTATTTTTATTTTTTTTCCCCTGATTAACGGCGTATCAACAATTAGGCTATTAACGCCGGGCTACCTACAGGTCGCCACCCTTTTATAATACCAACAGCACGTGGTCGGCCACCCATTCAGGTTTTGGCCACGCCCGACGTTGCTTAACTTCGGTGATCTACGGGAACCGGTGCATTCAACGTGGCAATGGCCGTTGGTGCCAATGTTATTATATGGAAACATGTTAAGATGACGCAGTTCCTGCGAATCAGAATTTCTTCTTTTACTATTTGGCAAGGTTTTATGAATATTTGTTAAAAAAAGTGTGAGTAATATGAATTTAAATGATAAATGTAAGAAAATATTCCTTAGGTGTTTATTATGGTTCAAACTCCTTCATGCCTAATGTAGGTAGATTATCGCTAGGAACAATAGACATACATTTTCCGTGTCATTTTGTCAAATGTGATAAGAGGACATTACCTTGAAATAAATAGCAATACTAGTATATTTTACGTCGAACGTTATTCTTTAATATAACACTTTATTTTTTGAGGAAATAATTTTAGCGCCCCCCTCTACGCGCGTAGAAGAAAAAGATAATGAAAAAATAAATCAAGACAATAACAACATTTGAAGAATATTTCCGCATATTTAACTACACAATTACCTTGCACACAGTTTTAAACATTTTCTAAAGTTTAATTTTATGAAAACTTATCAAATAAAATTGATTTTCCTACCAATCACCTTCGAATATTAGAACTGGAGATTTTTTTCTGAAATGCAAAATTAATTTTGTTACAGGGGTCAGTTTTCAACAGTCTACAAATGTCTCTACAAAGGAAAAATTGAAAGAGCATGTCGGACATACAATAAGGTAAGATCCTTTTAATACCATTTTAAGGATTTTTTTTATTCTAATTATACATTTTTTATATTATCACTAATTCGGTGGAAAGGTCAAAACTCTATCGTATGTACTATGTATACGGCCAAAATAAGTGTACCCCCATTTCAAAGAGAAGAAATATACCAATAGCATATCATTAAAAATAACATAACCGGACTAATAATTGATCCAAATAAATAGCAAAACGGCGCATTTATAAACAATAAATGAATAATGTGGCGTTAGGAATTTGACATCCAAACATTAAATTATATTTGTTGTTTGAAAAATTTGTCGTATTTAAGTCGATGAATTCTCTAAATTAATTTCATCTTAAAGTTTACATTGTATAGTAAAATTTCGGGTTGTATGAAATATATCATGCCAAGAATGAATTCATGATGTTTTTGCAAATCTTGATTGATCTTTAAGCAATATTTGGTGAAGGAATGTTTGTTAATAAATGAAAAATGTTAGAGGTTATATTAACTATTCACTTTATTTTGCTTCATGAATATATTAATTTCCCATGGATGATAAAGTAACTTATAAATATTTAATAATTCATTCTTGATTGGGGTCACTAATTTAATGATCCTTTACTTGCCACTATTTTAAAATAAATGTCATGTATCTTTTAAGGAATACTGGACGGAAGTATTTCTATATGTGGCTCTTGACGACATAAATTCGGACGTATAGTAACATTTCTTGCAATAAGAATAACTTTCGGGTCACCTGTTTTCCGATATGCCCTCAGGTAGGATATTTCGGGAGAATAATTTATCGTTTACCATATTTGAAGCGTGGGTTGCATTCATCTGAATAATATTAGGCAGTAAAGCTATTAATATTATGTAGAGCTTTGAAGATTTGACTAAGCTTGTTTAATCGCAAATGCGTCTTATGAAGCATGCCATGAATTGGATGAAATCTGAATTTAGAGGAATTTCGGCTAAATATGATCACAGTTTTTTTCCCTTCTTTTCCAAGTTGCATCGTCGGAGTTAATTTTGAAGTTCGTCCAATTTTGGGTACGTGAAGTATCCTTTCTAGACACTACACGTATTTTTATTACGTACTTACAATTATGAGTCATTTTAATTTAACAATTAATATAAATACTAAATAATAATAATTAAAAAAATATGTATAAAAAAAAATTAAAAAATTATATACAAATGTAATAACAAGGTGCATATGTGTACAATGAGGTGAGTTGATTGATTTTTTTAAGGTCCAATTTTTAGCGCGGTCCCTCCCTCCTTCCCTCCATAGGGAGTAAACCCGCTTATGACCTTACGACGCAATCCGGAAGTGCCGACTAGAAACTTTTTCGTTTCAGACCCCATAGATCGAAAATATAGGCGGTTCAAATTTATATATATATATATATATATATATATATATATATATATATATATATATATATATATATATATATATATATATTGGGGCGAAGTTACCTCAGTGGTAGAGCACTGGACTAATAAGCTGGAGGCCTGAGTTAAAATCCCGAGCAATCACTAAAAATTTTTTCTTCTAGTGTCTTCGTTCAGTGGTTGAATTCGGCCTCCCTGACCGTCCCTAGGCCAACCCAGCCTTTAATTAATTTAATAATGGGTACCTTGGGTGCTAATGACTCTAGGCAGTCGAAGCAGCCAAGGGGAAAATCAGGCGGCCAGGGCTTAGTACTGACCACACTATCTCCCTAGTGTACCGTATGGTCATGAATCAGATACCTCTATAGTATCTGCCCCTCAGGGCCCACGTGGCCTGTTACGGGACTGATATATATATATATATATATATATATATATATATGTCTGTTCGCTCTCTAGCTGGCTCAAAAATGGTCCGATTTTGATGAAATTTGCTACAAAAACCTTTCGTCTAATTTGAAAGGTCTATTTCGTTAACTAGCAGAATCTGTCCACCGAAAGATGCTTTTTGGAGCGAAATTCGTGCGAAAAAAATCGTAATGCTTACGTTTTCGAGTTCATATTCTTTCAGGTCCTCGTTTTATAGATTTCTTCACTTAGAAAAACGGATGAAACCATTTTTAAAGGGATATCTGTAATAGTGTTTGAGAAACATTGAAACACCTACTTTTCCAAACTAATTTTCAGTTTGGGTATTCAGAAACGATTAGTTCATTTCGATCTTGTTCCAGACGTTTGATATTCATCTGATCTACCATAGGTAAAATTTAGTTCCGTTTGGAGTTAAGAAAGTACTAGAAATAAAATATTTCATTAACAGGCATGAAAATTATTGGGATTTTCGTATATTTTCTATAATATCTCGAAAACGTTCGGAAAATCGTGGAGAGTGGAAGGTAACCGTTCGAAAGGTTACTAAATTCTCTACAAAAAAGGTTCTAACGTAATTTTTGATGGGGCGATGTCAATTGGAGAAATAAGGACTGAATTCGCAATTGTTAGTTGTGCTCTTTTGAACGGGTTTTTGTATCTGTTTACCTAACGTTCTAACTGGCTGTAGCTTATTTTAACTGCATTTAAAAGTAAAACGTGTATTTGACTAAAACAAGGTAAAAAAATGTGAAACGTTGCTATAGTGGTTCCAGGAGCGAACGTTATTCCTTTACTATTAGCACTAGCGATAAGAACAGAACCGCGCTAAGATGACGCAGTTCCTGTGATTCTAATAGCTACCCGAAGTTTTACTCTGTCGAGGAGCTTCAGCTCCTTCCAGGGTTCTCGAGAGGGCTTTTGAATAAAGTATTTGGCGTGCCTTAGAGTTTGGGGTTCCCACAGGTTTTGTTGCTTCCTATGTAGCCATTGGTAGAAGGAGAGAGAGTGGGTCGGAGAGATAAGAAAAGACTGGAAGAGGCGAAAATTGTCAAACTTATATCAACGTGCTACAGCCCGTTGCAGGATCCTGATATTTGAATCGATCCATGCAACAACAAATTCGGTCTAGTTTTTTTTTTTTTTTTTTTTTTAACGGCGCATCTACTTCTAGGTCATTAGCGCCGACATCCAGGGTGCAGCAAGGAATTTTCCCAACGAGCCCTGAGATGATAAAATTCCTGCCGGAGGTGGGGATCGAACCCACGATCTCCCGCTTATGAATCCAATGCGCTAACCATTAGACCACGGGAAACCCCAACTTCAGTCTAATTTTCTCAAAACTACTGAGTTTGGACTGAAGCTCTTTTTGCATGGATCGATTCATTTGACACATATCCTTTTAGAAATTCAAATATTCCATTTATTTATTTGGATATATAGGACCTGTGCCATGCGGGCAGAAATGCCTGTATTTTTTGTTATTTTGGGGAAGGGGTAGAAAAAAAAAAACGCCAAGGCTATCATGCCGAAATTTGAAATAAAATAGATGGATATTAAATAAAACAAAAATAAATTAAACTGAATAATAATAAATAAAATAATTGTAAATAAATAGATATAAAAAAAAAGTTCTTGAAATTAAAATTATATAAAAAATATTTTTACTTTCCTTCAGGACGAATGTCATTCAAAATTGAATTCTATGTATATATCTTTAATGAGAACTCAAATATATTCAATTTGTTCAGATTTTTGAAGTGTAGGGTCGATGTAAGGGCTACCAGGTGAGAATATGTCTATCAAGTTGTCTCCCAGTCTACAGTCTATCAGTATGTGTCATGAGAGATAGGGAAATTTAATTAAACAGATTCTTGTGAGTATAAAAAAAAGAAGAAAATTGCTCTACCATGAACGTCCATATTTTTTTTTTTTTACTATTGTAATTTATGTCAAGCGCGTTCCGTAGCTGTTTAGGTTGAAATCATAAAACATTTTTTCTTTTATCGTAATCTTCAAGTTCATTTTTATTGATTTTTTTACCTGGACACTTAATAATAATAATAATCTAAAAGTTCATTACAACCCCATATTAATAAGAAAAACAAAACTAATTTATAAGTTATAGATTATTTTGCTTCAGCTTTTCAATCCAAAGCGATGACGAGCAATTATTTAACACGTCCGGTTGAATGAGTATTATTCTTGTAAATAGCATAAAATATTTTTAGGTATTTTATTTTTTCTGGACATAAATGAGCAAACCTTTTTACCTGGAATAATTAGATATCGACTATGGTACTATTTTGCCTTTTCGTCAGTTGAAAAATGTAATATAAAGCTTTTCTGTCAGTTGCATTTAAAGGTGAATTTTAAAAGGTCTCTTTCATATTGGCATATTTTCATGGAAGCTTCCTAGAATTGGCTCCGCAATTTTATGAAGCTTTAGTATTCAACATGCAAAATGTAATATATTTTTACCTTGCTACAAAAAGCTTTAAAATTGTATAGATACTAATAAAAATGTTTCTACTTGATACATATATTTTTTCATTGTTACTTTACATATTCTGTAAAGGAGAACTTCTTTTTATTATTTATCTGAACAAACGAGATTTCACAAGCATTTCATGAGCTATTCACACATCCAACACCTACTGAAGATGTATACTTACTTCGATGAAACTTCAAAATCCCTGCCAATATGACTCATTTTGATTCATAAATGAGTCCGAGGTCAGGGATGGCAAGGTGGTGGGGGGGAAATGTCACAAATTGTTAACCATGGCCACTTCACTTCATTCAATGACAAGGTTAAAATTTTACTGGCTTATTATGAAGTCCGTCACGCAGTAGTAGCATAACTAAGCCCATTCCTCCAAAACACTCCAAAAATAGACATCATGTTTTCTTTGACATTTAGTCAAACCTCCCAAGGGGGCATTAATTTGAACTAAATGCTGGTAATAGCATATTTCTTACTATATTATATATATATACATATATATATATTTTGGATGGAACGGCATTTTTCTCCAGCGGTGGTACTCCTCCTCACTTCTTCCTGGAATATTTCGATGAATTCATCTCCATCTTCTTCAGCCAGGTACTTGTTTCTGTACCACCGAGGAAGAAACAAGTACCTGGCTGAAGAAGATGGAGATGAATCCATCGAAATATTCCAGGAAGAAGTGAGGAGGAGTACCACCGCTGGAGAAAAATGCCGTTCCATCCAAAAAATACTATCCCAGCGACGAAAAATAACATCAAACATATATATATATATATATATATATATATATATATATATATATATATATATCACTGAAAAAATAAAACGCTAATATGAAACATATATACATATAGACAATGCCATATACAGCGTATCCCGAATTTAAATGGCAAAGCTTCAGGATTTGCTCGTTTGTGTATCGATTTGGAGAAAATTGTAAAACAAGAAAAAACAAGTTTTCATTTTTCTACTTACCTACTAATTTACATTGTTAATGGAAATAAACTGTCATTGCGAATTGTTTCAAGAAACAAATTACTAAAATCCAACCTCTTCACGCTGATATAGTGTTCGTGTACGGTTTCTGCAACGGTAATGCTTTAGAAGCGGTGCGAGAGGTTGTGCGCCGATTCCAAACAGAAGAGTGCCTAATCGACGAGTCTTTTTGTTAACTTTGAATAGACTACTAGAGAATGTGTAATATTATTTATTTGCTTTTTTTATATACTATCATCTATTTAATGCAGATATTGCTCTATATCAGCGTCAACAGATTACATTTTAGTAATTGGTTTCTTGAAACAATTCACAATGACAATTTATTTCCATTTAAAATGTAAATAAGTAAGAACAAAGTTGTAAACTTGCTGTATCTTTGTTTTGCGATTTTCTCTAAAACGAAGCAAAAACGAGCAAATCTCTAAATGACTTTTAGTCTTAGTTTTTATACGCTCCTGAAGTTTTGCCATTTAAAGTAGGGACACCCTGTATATTATAGACTCGCGTCGTATCAGCGTGGTTTCATTAAATGCTTATATCTGGTCGCATTAAGTGATGCAGTTTCCGAGAGTTGGACGTTTTTTGCTCTTTAGTAACCTAAGGATGCCAATCAGCAACATAATGTCAATTGGGTGGAATGGTTTTTGTCCCTCCTGATCCAGTGGACCGCGCCACCTGCAAACAAGATAAGAAAAGCTATAGTGGATCGGAGATTCTCTCTTGGAAGAATGTGGACAAATACAAAACTACTCCAGGACCGAGACGATATCTTCTTATCTAATATTCCTCCGCCGTCAGCAAGTAGAGATCGTTTTATTCCATCCTCATCTAAATACATAGAGCGCCTTGTGCCCTGAATAAGGCCCTGAAACTCCATCCAACTCCATAGAAGGCACGCTCTACTTTTATGGAGCCTCCAGGAATTCGTCTAGTCTCGTTGGCCCTAAAGGGAACTACGTGCTGGATCAGGTTGTTTACTCCAGTAGTTAGGGAGGTACTTGACCCGGAATGACCTCCTGACCTTTGTCCAACGTGTAATTAAGGAACACATGTCTGGACCACTTAAATTTAAATGAGCTAATTTAAGACATTCAGGAGGCAAGCCACTTGTTGAAAGACAGAAACTGTAATATTTCGAAAATTAAAAGGCAGGGTCTCGTGTTGCCAGATAAGAACAATCCGTTGACGCTGGTTTGAATTTTGCCTGTGGTATGTTGATTTTTTTATGATGTTCCCTCACAAAATGGCCCTAATTATACACAATAGAAAGGGTGGCAATGTTGGAAATGACCCGGGAGGTAGGTATAAGTTACAAGAAGTAGACCAATCTGAGTGGTAGCTGACCACAATGGGGCTATAATAGCTTTTCCTAAACCAATAATAGGTTTTTTTTTGTTTTTTTTCAAAATGTATTTGATTTTTTTTGTCAGAATTATTGGCGCGCTTGTGTTTTTTTTTTTTTTTTTTTTTTAGTGTTTTTCAACAAATTATCCTTATTATATCTCAATGACTTTTTGCATGATACGTGCTTCAGATGAGACATTAGAAAGGGATGCTTTTATGAATCAGCATTTAAATAATCTAATGGGCTAGGTCCGCCAGTAAATATACTGTTGGTAACGACGGTCTTCACCAACAGTGATGACAACAATCAGCATTTAAAATAGTTCATAGCAATGTAGTCCATAACAAAGTTGAAGAAGGCTGTCTAGGTATATAATTTAATAAGGCGGATATTGGAATGTTTTGGCTTATTAACCAAAACTCACTTCGTTTATGTCTGACTTAATTTTTCTTGAATTAGCTGAACGATATTTAATTAATTATTCTTCATAAATACAGAAAAGAAAATGATTATTTTTTAGTTAAGTATATTTATTCACGACTGCTAAGAACTAAGTATAAACATATATTCTAACTCCTCTATTTATACTAAATAAACAAACATTGGGTTGGACTCCTACCTGTGATAGGTTGGCATTTTTAAGCGATAGAATGGCTGAAAAACGTCCCTGCTATTCTATGGATGTTTAGGAAGGGTGACAACCTTTTTGGCCTAGAAGCAGATGGATTGGTAATAGGTCATTAATAAAATAGGTATATAATGAATAGTTCTTTTATATTTTCATTTGTAAATTGGAATCGTAAATTGCGTTCGATTCCCACTAGGGGTGGTGGCTTTTCTATGCAAAAAGTCCGTCACGCAGGATCTGCATAACTAAGCACTTTCCTCAGAATTTTGGTAGTGTAGACTGCTTTCCAGAACAATTTGCTTAAAATATCCTACATAAATTAAATAAAAACATGAATAGTTCTCTTTTAAATTTGTAATGAGTAACTGATCAATTATTAATTTGCTTCCAGAGTTATGTTTACACATGGTACCTACTACACTACGTAATAAATACAAAAAAACTCATATTATCGTATTTTGATCTAACGCAGGAACAGGATACAGTCACTCTAGTGGTAGAAAGCGCTCCATGCGGCGGCTTTGTGAACCTACGTTTGGCGGGCTTTTCTATTGAAATATATTACAAATTAAACCCCCGCTTTACGATTGACCGATTCAGCTCATTTTTACAACACTTCTTTCTCATGAGTTACCCACGACGTATACCGCGTTTCGTTACAATACAGCAGAAATTACGACCGGTATGAGTATATTAGGAATTTGGGTCCGGAGTAAACCCCCCCTTCTAATGAACCGATTTAGTTTATTTTTACAACACATATTTAACTGTAGATTACCACTACGAATACCGAGTTTCGTCGAAATATACCAAAAATCACGGCTGGTAGTGGCGAATTGGTATTGTGGGTCCGGAGTAAACCCCCCCTCCTAATGAACCGATTTAGTTTATTTTTACATCACATATTCACCTGTGGATTACCACTACGAATACCGAGTTTCGTCGAAATATACCAAAAATCACGGCTGGTAGTGGCGAATTGGTATTGTGGGTCCAGAGTAACCCCCCCCCCTTCTAATGAACCGATTTAGTTCATTTTTATATCTCACTTTTCTGTCTATATTACCACTACGAATACCAAGTTTCGTTGAAATATAACAAATATTACGGCTGACATAGTCAAATTAGTGTTTTGGGTTCGGGGTAAACCCCCCTTCCGGTGGACCGACTTTGGTGGTTAACGAACTCGTTCAATCGTTTGCTAATTGAATGCTATATACCAAGTTTCGTGACGAAAAAACAAAAACTCTGGCCGCTATCGTGTTAACAGACATATATATATATATATATATATATATATATATATATATATATATATATATATATAAATTTTAACGGGGGTCATTTTCGGTGTCTACTAGGTAGGATCGATAAAGATTTGAAGACATTTTTCAAAAATTCCGTCATGAGTCCAACCTGAATAGCTACTTTCCTTCGGAGGAAAGTGCTAAAAAGGAAAGGCATCAGTCCTATCCTGACTAGAAAAGGGTAGTGACCTATAGATAACCCGTCCTAAAATTCTAAATCATAATGGGAGTTAAAATTTATATAAATAAAAATTTGTTATAAACCGCTGACTAAATTAATAAAATAATAACTGCTGATTTAACTGCTTTCTAGAACAGATGTAGCTTATTATTTTTAAATATTATTTACATATTTAAGCTTTATCAAAATAAAAATTAAGACCACATGAGCCATGAATAATTTCATTCAGGGATGGTGGGGGTTGTAGGAAGACACTTGCTCATCAAAAATCGATTTTGCTTATTTTTAAAAGGAGTTATTTTGTGAGTTTCTTTGCAAAATACCAAAATTTCCGAGCGTTAGTGCCACATTCTTAATTTTTGCCTTTAAAACACATTCTGATGGAACGATTTTACTGCGTAGGGCGGATTGAAGCTAAATTTTGTTTTCTTGTACTTTGCAGATTTCGTTAGTTCAAGAAAAATCATATTTCGACGACTTACTTACTCAGAATAACTGATAATTGCACATTACTGTTATTGCACACGCTGTGCAGGCCGACTTATAGCCTCGAAAATCAATTGCTCACACGGTGTGCAATCGGTCTCGAATGGGTTAACGGCTGGCTGCATTCCCAGTTTTCTAGCTAAAGAACAAAAATTGTGGCGCTGTCATTAACACCCACACTCAAATAAATACACAATCAAACATACTATTATGAGTTCAATCTAAATATGTAAATGCGGAATGCGCTAAAAGGATAATAAGCTAGTCTATACGACGATGTTACACGGCCTTGATATTCGATCGATGTAACTGTTTCGTGACGGGGAAATGCTTGTATTAAATATCATTGGCCCATTAGGACGAATATTGCTCACGAAAAACATGTATCCAGCACGTTAATTTCTAAAAATGTAAATGAACTAATGAAGAATTTTAACAAAAGAAAAAAATTATATATATTTGTCGGCTTACTCTTTAGCGGCTAAAAAACGATCCGGTTTGGATAACATTTCTTAAATATATCTTCTGCCAGATTAAAAATAACATCTTTGGTTACAAGGAGAAATTGATTCAGTGCAAAGCAAAATAGAAATAAGAATGAGAAATAGAGAAAAAATAAACATTTTCATCCCCGATTTAGGGGTCTTGGTTTGCTTTATTACCAATGGGAAGCACCGCTCCAACATTTATCGGTCATCCAAAAATTAGCAAACGTTGCAGACAAACATTTCGAGCCCATTTTCGAATATGCGCAATGTGCCAAGCGACTTGGACTGAACATAGAAGACACCCGTGCCCTTTGTATAAAGAAAATATGGAGTACACTGTTTGGGGGTTCTTTCGACGAATGGTGCAATTCTAAATGGCAAGATGGCATTGGTTTCAAGCACTATATAGATTACCACAAAGGAAACAAGTACATTTACAACAAGTGCTTGCTATCGGGTTCAGAGTGGGTAAATGCATTGAAACTAAATACAAATTACGCACTCCTTCGAGGAACGCCTGGCATGAGTGGAGCGAGGAGATGTTGGACGCCTTTGCCGCAAATGTGGTGAAGAGCCAGAAACACCAGCCCGTGTTGGGAAAATGCCCACATAACATGCTTCTCGTCACGTGAAGCATAAACTCATAGAGCTCCTGGAAGAAAAAGAATATCGCTGCTTCGAGGTGGTCAACTGTGTTGACGATCTAGGCTCCTGCAGGTTTGTAGAAGGGAACTCGGCCTAGATACGAAGCCTACCGCTCTTAGCCGAACAAATATTAGTAGACTCCCTTGGGATAATTAACCACCATATTTACGGCTAAACAATTAACACTTAAAACTTATATAGATCATCATCATGTAGGTCATACAAAACCCCAGACGTAACGCAATCTCTGAAACCTAGAAAACTAGTAAGACTGTTGTCCATGGTTTGATTGTCCAGCTGTGTTACATAGCAATCCCATTAATTGGGGCCTTTAATTTTAATAAAGTGTTCTTTCTTTCTTATTTATGACCTTCATATTCTAGGAAGAAAATGTTCATTATAGAATTGACAACTCACCAAAAATTATAGTGTTCTGGTAATAATCGTGTCACAAACTTCGGTATTTTCGGTACACGCATACCTCAATTATTGTTATTTCAGGTCTTCCATAGATATTCCCACAAAAATTAGCGTGTGTCGCATTCAACATCCAACTGTAGCTACGTATTTGTTAACTTAGATGCACCCTGGCCTATTATGAAATTGAACTAATACTTTTGTACTTTTGACCAGACTGGTTTTGACTCTGTTTTCACGACGTAAATACTTTTGTTTAAGTTTAACCTTCGAATTGCAGAGATATTTACGCAGGACGAACTTTTCAATCATATTTAGCCTGCTAAACGTTAACCTTGTTGTTGAAAGAAGCGAAATGACCTTGTGTAACAATTCGAGATAGTGACGACTCTAAATTTGGATATTTATGGTGTTTCCTCATACTGGAATTCCCAAGTCAGGCACTTATTGTATTGCAAAAAAAAACAAAAACAAAAACAATATACACTTAGAATTTTATTTATTTATTTAAATTTTAATGTCCATTTATTATTTTACAACGAATTTTAGGACGGGTTATCTACAGATCACCACCCTTTTTGTAGCCAGGATAGGGCTGATGCCTTTTCTTTTTTTGAAAGAAAAGCCACCACTCCTAATGGGGATCGAACCCTCGACGAACACGGAATGCATACGCGGCCACCGGAGTGCATACTAACGGCCTCCGGGCCTCCTTAGAAAACTATAATTCAAAAAAACGTAATATTATCTTTTCCTTACTAAAATGAATATTCTACATAATATATTATATGTTCCGAAGATATTCTTGTTTTTCAAAATTTAATAGTGCGTTGTAACAAATATTTTTCTCGTCACAATGAATTTGTAGGTTACCTATAATATACTAAGCTATGGGAAAGATAAATGATGCAAGGCCGATAATTTAAAAACGTCCGACTCGCAGGAACTGCGTCATCTTATCGCGTTTCCGTTCTTAGCTTTTGTCTCATTGAACGGGGGGGGGGGATTAAGGACAGAAAACTGCTAGGCCATCACCGGCCTAAGAGTATAATAAAACTAGTATAATATTCCGTTGATTAGGGTTTGGAATATTGTGTTTAAGAGAGTGCCGTGTTTTTAATTTTATTGCATTTAAGACAATGCTTGGAAGAGCTTCACTCAAATTTCTTGGTATTCCCAGATGTTGGAGGAGCAGCCTATGCAAAAGCAGTTTTCGAAAATATGTAGTGTCATTTGCAAAGCTTTGAATAGAAACTGTTTATGTCTTTTTGTTGTTTTTTCGATCCTTCGCGAAAAATGTAAACACACACTCCAAACTGCTAGTATCCTAAACGTAAATGAACCACTCCGCTTTTTCAGCTTCTAGGAAAACACTATTACAAAAAATAATAATATAGTGAAACCACGTCCAAGGTCTGTTAATGCCCTAATGGACTTACAGGTTTCTCGCCCGATCACTCAAGGAGCAAAGATTCAATAAGTGTCAAGTTCATTGATTTCATTAATGTAGTCACTAAGTCCTTTATTGGTTGGCGACTCTATGTTCCGACCGTCAGTACAGGGAAGGAGCATTTCCAATATAAAACCCTTATACGCTCGAGACGTACCCCTGGGAAATCGCGATAATATTTCAGAAACATTAAGATCGTCACCAATTGTAGAAGTTAATTGTTTTATTAATTTTTTTTTCGTTTCATAAACATATACGTATATATAATAATACCCCATATATGTTTATTTCTGTGTTAATTTAAAGGATAATCTCTTGAAATGTTGATTCAGTGGATCTATTCTTGAAAATTACTTTGTCCACTAGCTTGAAATGTCTCCGTCACGAAGGGTGGAGCATTGACAATAGGAGTTATAACAAAGAGATACGCAGCACCAAGGATTTCAAGGACTTTTAACGAACACTGTCATTCTATCTCCCTTATCAAAGCATAATACAACCCCACTGCGTCTATCTCGTTGAATCATTTTTAATTTTAATAAAGGGATTTTCTGTTAATTAATTTATCTACCTGAAAAGCCACACAACAAAGGTTATTTATTCTTAAAAAATCTGAGTTTACGCCGCCCCCAGAAACATATTACATTTAGGGACTATTCTTCTTCTGTAAATGGACGTAATGACATTTTAGAATCGATAAAATCAGCTGATATACCTGCCCACCATATTAGATCTTTTCTTAATGACTCAGCCTTGGATAGATCCTCTAACTTAGAGGAAGGTTTAATCCCATGGACTGTTAAAATAGAATTACTTTGTGAGTTTCTTTCCAAAATACCAAAATTCCCGAGCGTTAATTCTTAATTTTTGCCTTGAAAGCGCCTTCTGATGGAACGATTTTGCTGGTAAGCGAAGTCATCTTAGCGTCCGTTAATGCATTCGAGACGAGGACTGTTTTTAAACACGGTCCCCAGGAGCGACTTTTTTTCTTTATATTGTTCATTTACAGACTGCGTAAGACGCAATGACTTAAACATCCCTTACATGTGTGAACTTCTCGCTCGTATCTTAACATATCTACGAAATAAAGGATTATACGTTCTCATATGAAGACCTAGAAGATGCGTTAATGAATCCACATTTTTATTCCAATAAAAAAAAAAAAAAAATCAGTCCCGTAATAGGCGACGAGGGCCCTGAAGGGCAAATACTATAGAGCTATCTGATTCATGACCATACGGCACACTAGGGAGATAATGTGGTCAGTACTATGCTCTGGCCGCCTGATTTTCCCCTTGGCTGCTTCGACTGCTTGAATCATTAGCACCCAAGGTACCCATTGGTAAATATATTAAAGGCTGGGTTGGCCTAGGGACGGTCAGGGAGGCCGAATTCAACCCGAACGAAGACACTAGCTAGAAGAAAAAATCTTTAGTGCTTGCTCGGGATTTGAACTCAGGCCTCCAGCTTATTAGTCCAGTGCTCTACCACTGAGCTAACCTCGCCCCCATTACAATAATAATTGCCTTTTCATTATGACTTAAAGTTAAAGCTCTAATAATTTTTAAGCCTTTAATATATTTAATTTAAATCCATACATCCTGGACTTATAATAATATATAAACTTACTATCAATTCCTAATCTCTTAGAAAACTTGACTCAGCGTGTTTATCGTACAAAATACGAAACACAAAAAATAAATAAATAAATATTGTTCATTTTTAATAAAGAAACATGTTTAAATCACCCAATTCGTAAGTGAATTCACATAAATAAGATCATTGCACACCGGGTGTGCAGCTCGCACTTCGGGAAAATTTTATTGCGAGGAACGGATTGAGCAACAAGGATGCAATTTTTTTTTTTTTTTTTCCTGCACTTTACAGATTTCATTATTTCAAGAAAAATCATATCTCTACCACTAGTTTGCTTAGAATAACTGATAATTGCACATTACTGCTATTGCACACACGGTGTGCAACCAGTCTTATAGCCTCTGAAATCAAATGAACACACGGTCTGCAATCGGTCTCGAATGGGTTAATTCCTTATAAAGGTATAATGAAATTTAATTACAATCTTTCACTATATTTTTCATTCTTCTTATAAGCCTACTACTTACTTAAATATCTTATTAAAAAGATTATTTAAAATATTAAATAACATTATCATCAAAATTTGCCTTGACCTTGGAAAATGAAAAATGTCGTAAATAGATAATGAATGAATCCGTTAAGACCATCTTGATAAGGTGACTCATCATCTAGTTTGTGCAGCTATTCCCAGCCAAATATACAATACTTCATTTTTGCGCAGATAGATTTCGATTTTGCACCACTTTGCGTTGGTCCAAGATGTGGTTAGGTAAAACTATAAACCATTTGTAAACAACTTACCTGAATGTTGCTTTTCCATTAATCAACCCTAATTGAAATCAATCTACTTCCTTCAATGTGTTTAATTGGTTAATCTGGAACAGGATTACAACATCAATGGTAGTCGTTACAAATTCATGCATTTCTTGAACATATATAATAATAATAATAATAAAGTCTCTTATTATGTTCGTAGCTCAATTACAAATCAAATTATTTTTACAGTAAATATTTACAAGCCGTAATAAATAAATAAATGAAAATAAATTTACAACTTCAATCCTAGAAATGCTTCTCTGAGTTTGAACATAGGCCTTCCATGAAGGAGTACAGGTCTAGACTTTCCCAGGTGACCAGCCTAATGGGAAGCCGAACATATATATTTGTACAAAAAACACGTCAGCTGCAACCAAAATTATAAATGTAAAAGTACAATATATTTGAAATAAAAACTGCAATAACCTATTATTTGGATAATTCACGCAATTACTAAAGAGGAGAACAAAGCAAAGTTAAGAACGTGTACGAACATGATGCTTTCTATTGCACAAATGTTAGGGTTTTCCAGACAGAAAAAAAAACAACACAAAACCCAAAACAAAATAAAATATGTTTACCTGGGAAACATTTATAACAAAAAAACTGATAAAACATTTTACGGGATTAATGTACTTCTTCCGGATATGAATTTTAACTTAGGGACTTCTTCGATTTTAACAGCTAACATTCAGCATAACGCTAACCAGCTGATGGTCAGCCCATGGACGTATATAGAAAATAATTTCGGGGGGGGGGGGGCTGGAAGAAGTTCGGGGGGCTGCGCTGAATCAAGCGAAATATAGCAGGAAGAAGTAGGAGAGAAATACCGCTGGAGAAAGAACCAGTTCCATATATATATATATATATATATATATATATATATATATATATATATATATATATATATATATATATATATATATATATATATACATATATATATATATATATGGAACTGGTGTGTGTGTATACACGTATATATTAACAAGGGTCATTTCCATTATTTTTGCGATAGAAACGATGAAGACATTTTGCAAAAATTCTTTCTTGAGTGTATCTTCATTCCTCTTTGAGAAAGGGCTAGAAGGTAAATTGAAGTGATGAAAGATTGTTTCACTTATAAAGTCCGTAAAACATAAAAATTCTAATTTCTGAGAACACGAAATAAAATTTCCATTATTTGAAATGACTAATGTTAATTATCAGTATATTAGCCTCAATCCGAGAATCACTAATTAAACAATAAGCCATTTTGTAATTAACCTGGTTTCATGTGTCTGCAATCATCACGATTGAGAAGGGTTATTGGCAGCGAGAAGAGTTCCTAGAATTCAGACCTCATTTTTTCCCAATCAGTTATGAGTTTTGGATTTAATAATATATGACCGGAATAGGACTAATGATCACATAATCAAAAACTATAACATTCATGTATGAATCATTTTAAATATTCTACAATAACTGAAACACTAAAAAGTTAGTTGTAAAGTGCATCTGGATTATTAGTCCAGATTTATACCATTATAAAACTAGGAGTGATATAATTTTCACTGTTTATCTCTAACTTTTTTTTTCTTTCAGAGTAATATGAACCTGCCGAAAGTTGGACTTCTTCTAGAAAAAATATTGAAGACCGTTCATCCTAATTTAGTAAGAATTACCATACAATATTTTTTTACACTTTTCCTAAGGTCGCTCACGAAAGACTTCATATAAGTTCGTTTATGTACACATGCTCTCATTGCATACGATATATATATATATATATATATATATATATATATATATATATATATATATATATATATATTAGTATTAGTAGTCTTTACTCTGTCCATTTTTGTATCTAGCTCTGCTGGAGGTAAAGAAATTCCAACCAAAATGTTGGAAATTTAAACTCACTTCAATACAAAATGGTGAATAATATTCACCATTATGACTAAACCCAGACAATCTCCCCTTTAGGAATCTCAACAATCTCTCCTGAATAATATATTATTCTGTGTCTGGAGAGTAATGTTGCCTAAGCATAACAATAAAACAGTATTCTATTGGTATCTAATAAAAGAAATCCCTTTATCGCATCTCTATATATGTATAACTACATTGAAATGTTAAATCAAAATGAAATTATTCATATAATGTACCGGGAAATAAAATGCAACATTTCATCCGGCGACTAAAGTCTCATAAATAATTAAAGATGAAAGTCAAAAACACTTCCAAACGTAAAATTCTTTATATGTTGAAACAGTATTCAATTTATTATAATTTAGGTAAAATTATTTGACAATTGTCTTATCGACGCGTTATCATCACCCGATCCTCTTAATCGTAGCAAATAATTCTTTCTAGAAGAATGGTATCTTCAAATCAGAGGATTAAGCTACTTCAAAGCCTAAGGCTCTACATGATAGCCTGAAGTACTATTTCCGTTAGGGTCGGAAATAGTACTTCAGGAAATAGTTCTATGTCATTGCCAAAGAGTCTGCTTCACAGCCTAAGGCTCCACTTTACAGCCTGAAGTACCACTTGACAGCCTAAGTTTTAGTTCACAGCCTAAAGGTCTACATCACAGTCTAAATTTCTACTTCAGAGTACAAGGCTCAACTTGAGAGCCTGAGGTACTACTTCAGAGCCAAAGGTTCTAATTCACAGCCTAAGGTACTACTTCAGAGCCTAAGGGTCTACTTTTTTTTTTTTTTTTTTTTTTTTTTTTTTTTTTTTTTTTTTTTTTTTTTTTTTTGGAGGAAGTGGTAGAAGATTTAAAATAGCTTGCAAAATAAACGATTTCCCCGAGAGATAAAACCACGTGCCTCTGACTGTCAACGTGGACTGAGTTATATATAACCACGAAAAAAAGCAATTTAATCTGCCGTTGAATCCGGGACTATTTTAGGATATGCTTAGTCACATAATTATAATTTATTCATTTTATCTGTGCAACGGAACTTCAATTTAATTGCGAAATTTCATTGCAAAAATATGTAAGCCGTTAAACATTATAATTAAATGGTGAAGGTGATACAAGGACTTTCAGGGCCGCCACATCTCAGAGCCGGGCCCGGGAACAGATCACGGGCCCCCACTTCTGACAGCGGGGCCCCCACTTCTCAGGGCCAGAATGAAAATTCTAGTACTTTGCTATAGGACTTTGGGCATTTTAAAAAAAATTTTCATCTTGAGTTTTGAGCAAAATGAGAATAAAAGCCGACAATCGGTGCTGCAAAGGTCACTTTCGGTACTTTTTTTCCACTTAGCGAGGATCGGCCCGGGCCACCACGGTGCCCGGGCCTGGGACAACTGAACCCGGTTGTCCCCCCCCCCATGTGGTGGCCCTGGGGACTTTATGTGGCGTCTTATCAGTGTATACAAATGGGAAATACCAAAGACTCACTGTATCATGAATTATGTGAATTTTTCCATTCTAAGTTTCCCAAGTCACACTGGATTAACCATTACGTGGAAAATACCTTGATAACAAATTTGAAATCGTGATTAGCGAAAGGTGATTATTCTGAATGCCTAATACATTTCCTACAACAAACCAGGGTTGTTGTAAATTTCAATTTCAGTTGTTGTAGTGCTTCAAGTTACACCACCGGCAACTTTGATATATAAGTTTCATAGCAATATGCCGGAAAAATATGAGGTTTTATCCTAAGCTTTGTGTTTCGGAAAGCATTATATGGGCTTGCGCTAAGGTGGCGTTGTTTAATTGAACAATAAGGCCGATCCTAGCTTATCTCTTTACAATCCATCTTCAAGAAAATTGCTTTCATCGATTTCTTCCTCTTGAAAACTGAATTAAGTAACGATTATAGCGCGTTTCCTCCCTCCCTACATCGGAAGGAAACCCCCTTTCCCCCCATTGGGAGAAAACCCTTTTGGTCAAAACTCGCGTGAAAAAAAGTCGTATCTTTGACCTTTTTGCGTTACTAGACGTCTAGGTACGATTTTAATTCATTAATTTATTTTTCCAATGATATTTTCAGATTCAGATCTTCGAGGGATTTGAATCACCTGATGAGATTCACTTCATCACTGAACGGGTTTACGGAGAGGAACTATTCGAGCGGATCGTGGACTTGGGTCACTACAGTGAGAGAGAAGCCTCCTCTCTGCTCAAGGATGTACTATCAGCTCTCGTGGTGAGTAAAACCTAATTTGTGATAAGCCTTATCAGTCAAGTAGTAGTGGTTGCTTGATGAAATCAGAGTTTAACTGGTTATTATAATTGCTATGAGCTTCACTTGGCGAGCCCCCACACTTTGCTCATTCGACTGACAATTTACTTCAACATCAAATAACGCAAATATGTCCCCCATGTTCACGAAACTCTTTCATTTTTTGACGACAGTTAATCTAACTAGAATAGAATCAAATGAGTTAGGATCATCTGCGGAAGCCTGGGGGTTTAATTTCGAATAGTATTAGAAGGTAATTTTTTTTTTTTACGGCGCATCTACATCTTGGCCATTAGCGCCGGGCTATCTATAGGTTGCCACCCTTTTATAATGCCAACAGCACGTGGTCGGTCACCCTTTCAGGTACTGACCACGCCCGACGTTGCTTAACTTCGGTGATCTACGGGAACCGGTGTATTCAACGTGGCTATGGCCGTTGGCATTAGAAGGTAATATTTCGTTTTCCCTAGTGAAATTAGACATTTTAATTCTTTTTCTAAAAACAACTCTTATCCAAACCAACACCTTGGCTATAGTTGTGGATTCTATTCCTACTATGGGCGGTGGCTTTTCCCAGGAAAAAATTAAAGGCATCTGCCCTACCTTGGCTAGATAAGGATGAATCTGTTCTGTATAAATGGATGTTAAAATTTAAATAAATCCTAATATCATCTTATTCTGAGCATGATGTTAAAATAAGATTGAATGTCCCCATCTGAAGCATTGGCTGCATTAGATAAATTAATTTACCGTTAGGGTAATTGGCAACGCACCCGAACATAAAACGGAAGGTGAATAATACAAACAATAAGGATTTGAAAATCTGCAACCACGTTTCATAAAGCATTTAATCTGCCTTTGTGAATGACATTTCAAGTTATTCTGTCAAAACTGTGATTTATCAAGTTTTTCAGCTCTAATAGGCATAAGTGTGTGACTGTCGAAAAACAGATACACAAGAAGAGAAGATGCCACCATACCAGGCCCAGATTAGGCTATTCATTGCTAACTCAGTCACACAGGACACGACTAGGCACTCTGCAGAATTTGTAATGTGGCATTGACAATGAAACACGTACTGACTGATTGCAAAAAACTAGACTATTTAGACTATATTATCCAGCATATAAAAATTAGAAACATTTATAATAAAATATAAAAATTAAACATTATTGAATACACGTATTCAATTTTATTGCAATGTATCATAAAATACAATCATATTCACATTCTAAAATTAATTTTTAACTTTACTTTACATATACAAAATGTCTATGTGTTTTTATCTGCATGCGTGTAGGTATGTATAAGTATATTCACTAATATTTCGCATTGCAATCAGAAAATATTTTTATAATTTATTTGAAAACAAATGTATTTTGATCAGTGTGCCTATTTTAATAAATATTATCAGGTCTAACATTGCCAAATATTATTTCCTTATTTGTAATCAGCACACCATGTCCAATAAGATTCCTTAGTGCAACCTTAGACTCATTCACTTTTAGGGATGTATGGATTTGAAATACTAATAGGCAGTGAAATAATGAAACTAAAAATATTTCTTTTAAATGTGCTTCATTTTTTTTTTACTTTTACAAAATACGAAACATAAAAAATAAGGAGAATGGAAAGGAAACTTTGTTCAAACTTCTGTGGAGCTCGGTACTTATAAGTTAGGACTCCTTGAAATTTACCTTGTTGAAAGTTTGTCCGCTTCTATGCTCCAAAGGAAATAGTTAAGATGCTTTTCCTAATCTAATAAATAGTGGAACTAATATGAATATTGGAAAATTCATTTAAAATCTTACGTTCTAATAATTAATTAAACATTTCTTTTAACGTTAAAAAAAATCAAGAGGATAAGAAAGTAGAAATATAGGCCTCATTAACTCTAAAAATATTCATTATTCTATAAAGTAAAATGTTTAAAACTATAGCTTTAAAAAAAAACTTTCGTCCAGGCGGGGCAATGTAAACACCAAATTCCTCAGCAAAAGCAGCACCTGTAATAAACATAAAAAGATTTGGTCATTAATTGCCAACAAAATAAATAATTGTTGTAACAACTGACTCAATTATTACAATAATACTAATTATTATTTGGTGCTAATGACCTAGATATAAATAAATATTTACTTATTAAATTCTAACGTCCTATTATACATTACACATATTTTTGGGAGGTTTATTCATGAGGTTACCAACCTTTTGTTAGTCGTGAAAGGTGTGGAAGCTTTTTTTTTTCGAAAGAAAAGCCATCACCCATAGTGAGAATAGAACCCATGATCCTTTGCATGGAGTATTCATTCCTTAACACTCACAGACAATGGCCTCAATCTTCTATCTATATATATATAAAAATCTCGTTCCTTATACAAATCCACACCGTTTGGCCAAACTTGGCCCACAGGTAGGTCTTGATACGAGGAGTGTCTTGACACGACCTACCTGTGTGCCAAGTTTGGTCAATATAGGTCAAACAGTGTGGATTTGTATATTGAACAAACAGACAGACAAACACCTGATTTATATATATATATATATATATATATATATATATATATATATATATATATATATATATATATATATATATATATATATTGAATATATAACATTGAAAAAAAATTGTATTTATTTTATGAATTTTCTTTTGCTGAACATAGTGCCTACATAAACAAGGCATCGCCCATGGAGATATCCGGCCAGAATCTCTCCTCTACAGTAGCAATAGGCAGGATGCAGTGTTGAAGCTACGAGATGTCTCCTTCTCCAAATGGACTCCCAACACCCTTGCCACTGTCTTCATAGGTAATATTTTTTTTATATTATTAATGGCACCTACAAGAAAAATTATATGTAATTTGGAAATCTATTATTCATTTTAAATTGAAACAATGCAAGTAATAACTTTTTTGACAAAAAATTAGATTTTTTATTAGACATTATTATTTTTTATCTGTTGCCTTTATTAATTGAAGACATTTTATTTCTATAATTCATTTTGATTCTAATAATCATTTTTTTTATGGCACAGATTTTTTGGGACAGCTTATCTATAGGTTAATACAATTTTCTGGCCTGGAATGTGGTTTTTCCTTTCCTTGTTTTAATTATTTTCTTTTTTTCTTTTTGAATTCAATGTATTTCTTCTATTAAACCATGGGGTCTGGCGTTAATGACCCCAATGGTTGACACGCCTTAAATTCAACCAAAAAAAACATGTTTTTTTTTTTTTTTTGTTTTTTTTTGGCCATTTCGGCCAACTAATGACTATATCCTAATGATTTCTGTGTCAAACTTTAACATTTGCCCAATACTGTACTGTCGCCTGAGTGCTCGATGTTATGTAGTTTGGATTGTTATAAATATTATATTGTTATGTATTAATTCTTGTCTCTAAGTCTTCCTTTTTTTGATGACTTGTTCCCCAGTGGTTTAATTTTTCTGAAAAAATAAGAATTCTCTTAGTCTTTCCTCAGTTCAAATGAAAGGAATTTGAAATATATCAGATCATTTGTGCTATATATAATATAAATAGCTGAACACCCTTTACACAAGAATGTACAAAAAGAAAAATGTGTTAATACGTTATGAGTTCTTCCTTTTTCTTATTTGAAACATAATTAATTTAAATTTTAACCCATTGTAATTAACTCAGAATTTTAGGACGGTTATCTATAGGTTACCACCCTTTTCTAGCTAGGATAGGGCTGATGCATTTTCTTTTTTCTAAAGAAAAGCCACCACCCCTAGTGGGAATCGAACCCACGACCCTTGCCACGGAGTCTTAAGTGCTCATGCCTTAACACTCATGGTCACTGGGCTTCCATTTGAAAGAAAATAAATCTTTCTATATTATTTGACTTCCATCACAATGACCTCAGCACCCGATGCACCAAAACAGGAGAAAAAATCACTGTTTATAATATTAATTCATGTAGTATATTTATATAATAATATTATTTAATATAATATGATATATATTAATATTTTTTAATTATTCTTGTAATTTTTCATTTTCAGCTCCAGAGAAAGGAGAGAAGCCCACTTTGGCAGGAGATGTTTGGAGTTTGGGAATTGTCTTGTATATAATGTATGTGTTTTAGCTGTAACCAAAATAATATTACAACATATTTTCTATCTTCCTCTACTTTTATATTTTACAAATAATTTGTTTTCCAAACATTTGCATATTTGCCTCTGCCTCCCATGTTAAAGAGTGAATCTTTAAGGCTCAATATCTCGAAAACCAGACTTAGAGGGTCATATATTTTTCCAACGCATAGAGAACTTTAATTAACATGTAGGCAAATTTATAAAAAAAAATAGTTCGAAAATGAAAGCTTAATTAATTTATTTTAGGACATTTATATATTTTACTTCAATTGATACATTGCTCGATCAAACTTGGGAAGATTAAGGGTTGTATTTTGGGATTTTAAAGAATGCATCAATTCAAAAATCACCTCCGAAGGCCTTGGGTCAATTTTTGTATAAGAGCTCACAAATTGTTTGAATCAGAAGACATATTTAATACTAAAATATAAGCAAGCAGCTAAGTAATTTATTTATTTTCTTGGAGACCCGGTGGCCATGAGTGTTAAGGCGTGAGCACTTAACACTCCGTGCCAAAGGTCATGGGTTCGATTCCCACTATGGGGAGGTGGTTTTTCTTTAGAAAAAAGAAAAGGCATCAGCCCTATCCTGGCTAGAAAAGAGTGGTAACCTATACATAACCCGTCCCGAAATTCTTAATTAATAATAATGGACGTTAAAATTTAAATAAATTAATTTATTTTTTCAAACAAAGATAACTTTTTTTGGCTTTGTGTATCCATGCACATCAAAACTGTTTGTAACCAATCTCCAAATTGTTCTAGAAATGTATCCATTATTAAAAATTAGATTATTTTTGAATTAACCCATTATTGGCAACTAATTATGCAAAAAATAAAAGGAAAACAGTTGCACCAAAGAGATACCGTGATCCAAAGGGATATTGTGATTTTACTAATACACTCTCACAAAAATGCCTATGGTGTTATGAACGCCCAATTTGTCAGTAGCTATTTAAAACGGATTGAGCAGCGAGGAAAGCAGTACTTCCTCAAAGATTGACTATGTGCCCCTGACCCATATTCCATTGGAAATTAAATACAATTTTGATTCTTATTAGAAGCAAACAAGTTAGAACTACGCTTCTATCTATGTAAAACTATAGATTAGATTGCATTTCAGAAAGCAAGATTACTATGGGCCGAGACGAATGAATGTCATATTTTTCCAATATCCAATAGCTTATTATCCACTGAGGTGTTTATGAGCGGAACCCCCCCCCCCCCCCCCAATAATTTCAGAAATTTATTAGTTTTAGAACAAATTGTTAGTTTTTGTATATATAGAGCTATATATTCACTACTCTGTAATAGTCTATGAGCATAATTATTACTCTGAATTAAATTAGCTTTTTACGAAAATACCTTGCATGTTTATGTTTTGTTTCTTTTTTCAAAGCCAAAAAGTGTGTTAGGCTTGTCAAGTTTCCCAGAATGTCGAGTTATCGAGAGTCCAGTTTTCAGGGTTCTCATGTTGATGACTCCAAAATGCTTACAAAAACATTAATGCTGTTCATCTAAAGTTAGACAATTTCCCGGAGCAAGACATCCAGTATGCCCCCCCCCAATATGTTTTATAAATCTGTGCCCCTGGCCACACTATCTTACTAGTGTGCCATTAGGTCAAGAATCAGATATTTGTACATTAACTACTCCTCCCAGCCCCTGCAGTCTGTTAGGGTACTGCATATATATATATATATATATATATATAAATAAAGATTATTTCAATTATTTAGAGTATAAAATATATAAAACTCTGTTATAGGTTATGTGGGATTGAACCAGGGGCTGGAGAAGTATTCACTGAGTTGGTCCCTGGACTGACACTACCCTGGTGGGAGGATATTTCACAGGAAGGCAAAGAGGTCGTACAGAAGGTAAGGAATTTAAATGTAGAGATTCAAATTTTAATCTAATTAAGGTGTATATAAATACCTATTATTGATGTTATTTATCCATTGAGTCAGTATTACAAAATTACAATGGAAGTTAGTTTCAAAAACCTGTAGCTGGATAAAACAAAAATCAAAATTTTGTTTCAATTTCATTTTCTCATTTTGAACAATGCTTTTCCAATCATCCAGCATTCAGCCTATATTACAAATAGTCTAAAATTCAATGAATTCATTGGAAATTGGATGAATTTATGGTTTAGGATTCTCTAATTTGAAAAAAATTTCACATTATGTTTAAAAGAAATATATGTTATCTTGTTCCCCAACTCTCTCTTAGACTAGATATTATACCACACATCATAAAGCTTCAAGATATAAGTTAATATTCATTTCATTTCACGTAATTTGTTTGAACGATTCCTGAATAATTTGATTTACCATAGTAATAAAGGACAATCATCTTCGGATATTTAATTTGTTTTAGTTGTTGGATATCAATCCTGCAACCAGGCTGACAGCAGAGGAAGCACTTGAAACTCCTTGGGTACAAGGAAAAGTTCCAAGGGAACATCACTTAGAATGTGCTGTTGAAAGACTCAAAGAATTCAATGCAAAGGCAAAATTCAGGGTATGATTTCAAATTCTTAAACATTTCTTGTTATTTACTTGTTACATGTAGAGGATAAGATAAAATTTTAAGATGATCAATATCTTTATCAGAATACAATTGTCGTTTAGTTCCCAAGACAGATATAGATTATTTTATTCGTTGATAATAAATCCATTTAAAACAATTTAGCACTATAAATTAAAGGCAGGTTTGACAATTAGTGTCGCAAATGATATATTATCCACCAATTCCACCATATTATACATCTAAGTAAACACCTTACATGACCAGGGCATTCATTATTGGTTAACAATTAGTGTCGCAAATGATATATTATCACCAATTCCACCATATTATACATCTAAGTAAACACCTTACATGATCAGGGCATTCATTATTGGTTAACAATTAGTGTCGCAAATGATATATTATCCACCAATTCCACCATATTATACATCTAAGTAAACACCTTACATGACCATAATTATATTTACCTTAATTCCAGACAGTACTTTCTTAACCAAGGCATGACAAGTTCTTAAGATGACAGCGCTTCCCTAATAAGGGGCATTCATTATTGGTCTGACCGTCCCTAGGCCTACCGATTCTTTAATTAATTTATTAATGGGTACCTGCAAAAGGGAAAATCAGGCGGCCGGAGCATTATTTCCCACTGGGCCCACGTGACCTCTTACATTTTTTTTTTTTTTTTTTTTTTTTTTTTTTTTTTTTTTTTTTTTTTTATGCTTGAAATATTTTATCCAGTGCCTCCCAGCCTATTCGAGGGTTTGATATTATTTGACAATCGTTCACATGAGCAAAACTGTCAGACAATCACTAAATATCAGGGGTTAGCATGAACTTCACATTAGAAAACCAATATGGGACCCGAAAGCAGCTAACTTCCTGCTCAATTCAAAACCCTTGAGATTGAAAGGTGTAGATAATAAAAGGTTCGGTCATATGTTGAATAAAACTACATTTTATAACTAAAATGAGTTATATTTCTGCCGTTTTCAGCTTGACGTGTTGCCTTCTTCTGGGCGTATGGAGGACAGGATAACTGTTCCATTTCTTGGAGGCGATATTTCTGACCATAGTCTCATAAATGTATTCAACATTTAACCGAACCCCTTTGATAAAAAAAAAATATTTATATTTTGTGTATTACATCTTGAAAAAGATTAAGAAGTTATGTCAAATGGAAGGGGGCCATTAAAATAATTATGTATAAATAAAAACCGAAAGGAGAAGTGATGTACTTGCTCCTCAAATCGAGCAATTTTTTTTTTTTTTTTTTCATTACTACTTATATTTGCAGGTAGCATCTAAAGCAGTGCTGGCAACTAGAAAGATGAGTCTTCCATTTCATCGGAGGTTAGAGCTAAGATAATCTGGAGAAGAAAACCATTTGATATTGTAATCATATTTATAATTGTGAAACGTTTCTCATTGTGCCAATCTTCCCTTCTTGAATATTTATGTACTTTAAATTATTTGTATTAGAAGTTCTGTTTAACATTTTATGGTATTAAGAAATTATGTAAACACTTTCAGTCTCCAAATGTGAAATTAATTTAATAAAAATATATTTATTTACTTGATTAGATCGCAGTGTAGCTAATAGCTCATTATTATTTTTTGAAATGATATGCAACTAAATTCAAAAATCAATTGAAAAAATAATAATAAATATAAAATATTAACCCTTTCATTGATTTAACTCCTGCTCGACTGGGAGGGCCTCGTGTGCTCAAGACAACTAGTGGTCCACTCCAGGAACCCCTGACGAGTTAACTTGATAGCCCCATTATATATTTTATTACACCATCATATATACCTTCAATCCCGATATATTAACTGGACAAAGAAAAATATCCTTTTTATTCATCACTAGCTGAATACCCATGCTTCGTCACGGCAGATAAGTAGTTATTTTATTGCGTTAAATAATGGTTCATTAAAATTACGTTACTTTACAATTTTGTGCAGTTTATTATAGCACGGTTCCCGTCATACTATATGTTATTCAATGGGCGTTAAAATTTAAAAGTTTATGTTTCCAAAAAGTTATTTGGAAACACCCATTATATTTACGAGTATTACCAAGGTTATAGGCGAGGAGGCTGTGCAAGGGTTCCGGATATTATTGCCTCACCTAGAAAACTCTAAGGATAGGCTTACCATACATTACGGTTTGACCGGGACTGTCCCGGTATTTTGCAATTGTTTCGGTGTCCCGCCCGGTTTTATCAATGTCCCGGAAAAGGCTGTAAGATGTAAAAAGTAATGAATTCATGTTTATAAGAATCTTTTATAAATCGGTTACTTTTCTACAATCAACATTTTTACTACTGCTCACAGTGTCAAAGATATGAGAAGTAATCTAACTGTAAAACGCTGGAACTATCTGCACAGCGCTGCCAGCAGCCAGACACTACTATTTGGCTGAGAGATTTTTTTAAGAAAATCAAGTAGCAAAAAAAGTTCCGTTCTTATTTTTAAGGTTTGGGTAGACTAACAGTTCAGGATCCCCCCTTCCCGTTACTTGCTAGGCTTAAAACTCACCATTTTGCTTATAATTTGTACTGTTTTTATTCCCAACCCCCCCTGGTATGCCCATCCCATATTAATGTGTCCCGGGTTAACTCTCCAAAAATATGGCAAGCCTATCTGACGGGAACAGGGAGAAAAGAAACGCAATTAAAACTCTATTAGTGACAGTTTATTTCTAGTAATTCAAGGACTTCCATCATAGTTGAAATTAACCTCAATTAAAAATAATACTATGAAATAGATAATGTACGGTATCAGCTGTTCTTTATCGTCCTAGCAATGCATGCTGTCAAGGCTTGCCTGCTCTAACCAACTAAAACTTTAAACCCCCCTAAAAATACTTAAAAATTCGAATATCAAAAAATCCTTTCTTAGCGAGTGCCTACGTTATATAGGGAGTGTCCATGCAAAATTTCAAAATTTTCTGTCGAGCGGTTTGGGCTGGGGGATGATAGATGAGTGAGTGAGTGAGTGAGTGGTATTTGACAAATATATAGTAGATAAGTGGAAAGAATTAAGATACAACTTATTTCTTAAAGTCTACAAACTTTCCGGACAACTCAATGTTTCTGTCTTTAGTTTGTTGAAGAGTTGATCAGTTTTGTTGTGGAGATCCCTTGATACCTAAATGAACTGAAATACATTTATTTTGTTCAATTTTTTTTTTGGGGGGGGGGGGTTAATGTGATAAAACATTAATAGAAATGCAGTATCATTTTCTTTGGATACACATAAAACTAAAATAAATGCAATTAAAAACAATTCTCCTTCTATTAATTTATTATTACACTACACTTAATTATGTTGAGTAAAGCTCATGAATACATTCATCAATAGTTTTCCAAATTTTACTTGTTTTAATGGAGCAATCTATGTATGGAATTTTTAATTTTAATAATAATAATAAAAATAAATAAAATAAAATACTGTGGTTTCTGACTTATCATTGTTGTTTATGCTGTCAATTCTTTGTTCTTAGTATATGGTGACATTAAAATAAAATAACTTTTCTAAACTCATAGAATGGATTTATCTACTATCTAACTTATATTAGAGACTTTTTCAAACTTTCTCTCTTATATTACATAATTAATTAAATTATATGAGCCTCCAAATTATATTAAATGAAGGAGTAAGGAAAAAATTGAGTATTAAATGTATCCTGTTAATGAAAGTTTTGATTTCAAGTCTAAAAAAACAATTCACTAAACATAAATAGAATTTATTACTTCAACATGTCTACTGCTTTGTGAATATTGAAGTTCATGGTTCCAAATTAGAGTTAAGAAATAAAAGGCTAAATTATAAAAAAGTTAAAGAATAAAGGTATAATTCTGTATTCAAAACCAAGATTGGATTCAAGGAAAGGTATGTGTAACTAGACAAATGAAAGAACAGTAAACTGGACAAAATTGCTTTTGAAGTAAATTTCTTTGAGTATTTTTTTTTTTTTTAATTTAGATACTTATCAAATTCAATATTACAAAGATTAACAGTTAGAAGATACAATTAGGCAGGCAAAGCCTATAAAAATGTTTGGAATTTCAGTTTTACTGGGCTACTATGCCAGAAGCCAATCCTGTATCCAGCCCAGCTCAAACTGAATAAATTATTTTTTTAAGAACCTTAATATTTTTTTTTTTTTTTTTTTCATATTACCTAATATACGTCAATTAATACATTCGGATTTTCTAAATGATATGGAGACTAAATGTATTTTTGAACCTCATAAATTATAATATTCTAATTTTAAAATAGAATTTTATACTCGTACATAATGAATGTATTATCTTGTAGCACATTAGTTCTTCCTATATTTTGAATACTTTCTTTATCTGTATATGTATTGTGATTTATGTGTATTCTTTTGTAATTTATTATGAATAAAATTATTGCATTTAATGTATTATCATTAAAAAGGAATAATGATTTCTTCCCAATTGTAATATCTTAGAGAACCTATGTATAATGAAGGATTGATTGAAAACTGGAATAGGGGAAAAATCTGCTTTCTCCCCTCAAAGCCTTGTTCGTTTATGCTTTGAGCCTACTGCCAAAGTTTAAAAAAAAAAACATGGAACATATGTCAGCTGCTCATTTTTAGCATGTATCTGTTTGGTATTTTCAGTTCTTAACATATTTCTTGCCAATGGCCAAAGCCGGAATAGCCATAAGTTTAGAAGTTAAGCAATGTCGGGCGTGAATACCTGAATGGGTGACCGATCACATGCTGTTGACATTATAAAAGGGTGGCAATCTGTAGATAGCGCAGCGTTAATAGCCCAATTGTTGATACACCATTAAACAATAAAAAAACATATTTCCCTCCTCCATCCGTAGAGTGGAAACCCAGTTATTACGCAATCCAGAGGTGCCTGTGAGAAATTTCCATGTTTCAGACCGCATGGATCCTGAAAATAACTCCTCCCATGGTTACAAAAGGCACATATCTGATTCTTCACCATACAGCACACTAGGAAGGTAGTATGGTCAGTACTATGCTCCGACCTCCCGATTTTCCCCTTTGCAGTTACAGTTGATGAGCACTTTTGACATGAGGACATGCCCACATTACCCCAACTGATATTAGCAATGACATGCTTCACTAAAAAGGTATGAAAACAGTATATTTACTCAGTCACTCTACCCTCTAGGTTTTGTATGCATAAGAGATAATAGATCTGATTGTAACTGGATGTTTTATTTTGTATTTACAATTTTTTTAACAAAAGTAATTAAATATAAATAATTGGTATACTTTTCTCTATAACAAAACTATCCAATAAATAAACTTTAAATAAAGTTCATATAAAGTCTCTCACATTTTATACACATGTATGTTCAATTTTGTTACACTATTTACAAATTAGTTTAAAATAAGAACTTAAAATACACAGGTAAATTTTACTTTAGATTCATATATTAATTTCACAATTTATGGAAGATCGAAAATCGCAAATAAAAAAAATTAACTTCTTTATATTTAAAAAAAATAATTATAAATTTTAAAAATTGATAGTTAAAAAAAATGTGATTATGATAGCTTTTTTAACACAGTTAAACAAATTAATTTATAATATTATCTACATAAAACATCTTCATCAGAAAGAATAGTGGAAAAAAACTTTAATAAGCTCCAAACGTAATAAACACAACCAAAATTCACTTAACAATATCAGGACGAATCTCAAAGCTTGGCCGCTTGAAATAAAAATATTGTACAGCACTAACATATGAGCTTCAAGCTATTTGAGTGAACATCTCACAAAAATAAATAATAGTAAATGTTCACAAGAATCACTAAATACATTTTCTTAATTCAAAAAATATAGGCATTAAAATCATAAGATGCATGTTTATATTATACAAAGCACGGCGTTAATAGCCCTAATGTTGATACGCCGTTAAACACACACAAAAAAAAAAAAAATTATACAAAGCAATCCCACATGAGCTTGCTAATTATTAATGGTTCAAATAATTAGTTGTAATGAAAAGAAAAACAATAACAGTAAACATGAAACTATAATATTACCTTTGAAAATAGCTATAAAAGAAATACTTAAGATTTCTTAAAACTCTTAACTATCAGCGCCTTTTGAAAGACAAATTTGTTGAAAACAGACTCTTCATATAAATAATGTGGGAATTCAAGAGAATTTCAATGGAACCTCTTTCAAACCAAATCTTATTTAACTTCCTTCAGTCATCCATATATTCAAGATGAGACTAAAAATTCTAAATGACAGAGTAAATTTGAGCCAACGATTTTTTCTAGTGTGTCAGTGTTACACAAAATCACAAGCATAACATTATTCATAAAATGATTCACATTTAGAGAATATTTACAAAATAATTATTTGGATTTTTTGTCATTCATAAATGTTAAATCAAAACTCCATATATGTAATCACTACTCAGTTTTTTTAATTTTTTTCAGCACTTTTAACATAAGCCGAAAATCATTGGAAAAAATGACATTAATTGAAGAAAAATGTATTTTTAATACAATCTCCTAATGAAAAATACCGTTAATAGCAATAATAATCTTATATAAATGCAAACGTTTTAAAGTAAATTTAAATCCAAAATTTGTCTTCTTCATGATTAATTGTTGTTACTAAAACCAGTGAAGCCTTGTAAATATTATCCTATTGACTTATCAACGTTTGCTTTGAAACAGTTTATAAATCCATATACTACATTTTTGTATATTATTTGAGAAAATGATGAAATTATTGATTGGCCTAACGTATAAAAAGCCATTACATGCCAATTTAATATCACAGAGCCAAATCATTAATTATTTTAGCTTGTACACAATTTTCTTTAATGAAAAATATATTAACTTAAAATATATATGTATATATATATATAAACTTCTGATATCCATTTAATGTCAGGATTTAATAATATAAAATGCTTCTTGGAGGAGGAACTACAATAAGTGCGAACTTTTGGAAATGGATTTGGAGAAATTCCCTGATCAAAGGAACTACCTTGTATTTTAAATTTATTTTATATTGTAAATCAACAGCAAAAATGTCCATGAAGGTATAGAAGTATTTTCAACTTAGGTCTATTGAGAAAGCAGACTCGTGCTAAATTGCAACATTTGTAATTGAAGAGTTTGGAAGAATAACAGTCTCCTGTCAAATTTTTCCGAAATAGGAAGTTTTATTGAATAAAGTTCAACGTAGTTTTCATTACAAATTACCAGAGTAAATTAATCCAAAACTACTGTTGTAATAGCTTGTTAGAAGCAATTATCTTTGTTACCTTTAAGAAAAGAAAGGGTTTCTCTATTTAAAGAGCCGGTTGTGATTGATCTGAAAATCGAAATAAATATAAAGGGCTGTTATTCATGGTGGTATATTGATTTCATTGTTTTTAAAAGAATTCTTCAGAAGAAAGTCAATTGCTCTCGGTATGTGACGGTTTGTTCCTAAAAAAAAAACAATCTCCAAGCTTTTATATATATATATATATATATATATATATATATATATATATATATATATATATATATACAGTGTGTGTGTTCTAAACACGTCTAAGGACTGATTACTATCAAGAAAAAAAAATGTAATCACTAGTACCCTTGGAACTATAAGACATGAAGATATATTTTTCTAATATTTTCATTAAATAACTTGATTTTTAAATCAGAGCTCTTCTTAAAATGTTTTCTTGATTGGATAACAAGCATGTACAAATCATTTATACATGAATATAAAGGAAATTATTTTTAAATACAAAACTGGAGTGAACAATATTTCTGGAGACAGTTAAATTAAAAATCTTTCAAATTAGAGAATATAAGCAATGGCCAAAATAAAATTTTATTAACATTTATTTTCAACAAACAAAACACAAAAGTATTATTATTAAACATTTTAGTATTTTATTTAGGAAGAGATACTTAACTGAGAGATTGTTTTCTTTTAGTGTGATCCACAATAAGCTTATTTAAGCAGAGAAATCCTCTTAAATTTATATCTTTACTTTAAAAAAGATAACATCCTACAATAGAATTTGAACCTAGTTATATTTTTATATACTCCGACACCACTTACGTCAATGAGCTGCTTAAATTTTCTAGTAGTTAAATAATGATTTATTTGATGCTTTTTCATAATCTAATTGACATTAGAATTAATGCTTTTAAAAAAAAAGTGTGATTAGCAGGAGCAAGGAAAATTTGTATGTACATTATTTTAGGAAGGGTTGAAAAACTTTGCTACATAGGAAATATTTAGAATCAGGATGGGCGAGCTAATGAGGTCATGAGGAAAAGCTCAACAACCATTCGCAAAAGAGGTCTGGAAAGTGGCAAAGGTTCAAGATCTTTAACAGCACTGTTAAATCTATGCTTCTAAGATACCAAGCAGGCGAAAAAAAACAAGAGTGTGGTGACTGAAAAATACTTCCAGCATCAAACTTTCAGAATTAAACAAGCAAATACAAATTGACATGCATCAATGCTTCTAAAATGGAGAACGCTAGGGCTCACCATCAAGAAATAATTTGAGACTAGAATAGAATATCATAATTAGCGAAGGTGAAGATAGCTGAGCTACATGGAGACAAACCCTGAAAAGTGGTACAAAGGGAGATCAGATGTGGTCCCGAGTTAAAGAACTGGTGAGAGAAAGATATGGATTGAGGATATATGTGGCAGCTCTGTGTCCCATCACACCTAAGGGATTCCACGATTTACGTCAAGTAAAATAAATCAACTGAATTTCGGTTCTACTAGAACAGATAACTTGCCATTTCAAGGAGACTCAGTCTATTTGGTTAAGTCATTATTAAACAATGTTATTTTATGTAACCTATGGTGGGCTAAATCCAAGGACATATCATCCCTGCCATGTCAAACTATCAAATATGATAATCCGATCAAACTAGTGAACGAACATATTCGATACCTATGTATCGAATATGTTCGTTCACTAGTTTGACAAAGCAATATATTGAAAAATGGTCTTATTCAATACTTTATTTATGGCATTTCCGGCTATTCTAAAGGGATTAGAGTTGCGACAATGCAAGAGCAAAGTATCGAACCTGAAAAACGATATTTTTCATATTCGATAGTTTGACAGGGTAGGGACGATATCTTCTTTATTGTGCATGACATAGGAAAAAAATTGGCATTGAGCACAAAAATAATAACTAGCTAGAAAAAAATTGAGCAAGATGCAAAACAGAAAAATACCTCTTCCTAAAATTTAATAATTTTGTAAATGTTTATACATAACATTATAAAGTCTTCAATTAATTATTTTTTAACCAGTTAAATATATTCATAAAAATCACACAGTATATTCTGAATAATCCTATATTGTAGTAAGCATGCCTTTTTAAATAAGAAAATTGGAATTATAATAACAAATACATGACATAGCAAAAAAAAAGGTTGATTCTAGCCATTTGAAAACATTAGACAGAAGTTTTTAAAGACCATCGTACATCACTTCTTCAATGTACTTTAAATGTTTATTTTAAACATAAACAACAACTCATTTATTTTATATTTATAGAAATGCCCTTTCCCTCCAAGTTTAAATCATTTTAATAAAAATTATGTTTAGTCCATCTTAATGAAAATTAAACTCAATTTATTAACATTTTGAACATCTACAGAACTAAACTAAATATCATTAATGACGTTTTTTACCTAATTGTCAGAAAATTTAAACAACAGTAAGTTCCAAATTTTTCTGAGCAGCATAAAGAAGTTTAACTTTTGAAGGACATGGGAGTGAATTATTGACAAAATCTTAAATTCATTCCAGATTGCTACACGATGAACCCTTGTTGTAAAAACCAGCAAGCAATAAAAATTAAAATAAAAATAAAATCCGAGAAAAAAGTTTAATCAGCTAAAAACTGAAATTGATTTCTTGCATACAAGTATATCAAGTTTCAAAGAACAATACCAGTACAAAAATCACAAAATAATTAATCTGATACACAGGAAATACATATTTTACGGTAGAGACTGATTTTGAGTCCTAACTAAAATTGTATGTGTTTGGTAAACTAAAGCATATCACACTTATTCTCCTCTTTCTTTAAGAACTTTAAAAAAAAAAAAAAAAACAAGATTTACTTACACAAATGAAGGTAAAATCGCTTAAAATAAAGTAAAACATTTTATTAAAGCCAGTTATAAGCAAAATGTAATATTTACAATAATAAATAAAGGTTCTATTGCTACTTTAATATAAATACAGAATTTTATAATCCTATTTTGTTTAAATACTAAAGTTCTTAAAATTAATAGGGGGTTGAAAATATCCATTCTAAAATTTATTTTGCTTTTATAATATGTATTTAGAGTTTATATAATTTTCAATTAAACTAATTTGTTTCTAATATACTTTGTAATTATTACAGACACTTTGAAAACTTTAAAATAAAAATATTTACCCTCTTATTGGACGTAAAACCATTTTATTACATTAGTCACCAGCCTTAATTCAATTTCAATCGACTGCCTCTCACAATTACCACTTGTAGTTGAGTATAAAAGCTTTCCGTTGATTTTGCCAATTGAATTTATTATAAGTAAAAAAGAAAATATATATATATATATATATATATATATATATATATATATATATATATGTATATGTACAATGTGGAACAAAAATTGTCATTTTCTGACATTGCACTCAGGGCAGTTGCAAAGAGTATTGTAGAGTTATAGTAAAAATACTAAGCACTATGATAGTACAGTTATAATTTAATAAAAGCTCATGACAACTACTAGCCACTTTCATTTATTTACTCTTTTTTTTTTTCAATCCAGTAAATCAAAAAAAAAAAAATTTGATGAGTCTGAAGACGATGATAACACCAAAAATAATTATAATAAATAGAATAATAAAAAATATAAACATGCATAAAACCACAAGGCAGGCCTTCAGATTCGTCATTGATGGCAAAATTAATAATTTGTAAATCACTCTCTTAGGAACTCTCAAGAGTAAAAAATGTGTAAACTAAAGAAAAAGTATCCAAGTTATAGAAATAAGAATAAACAGCTATGCCATCTAAACATTCAAGTTTAATGTTATATTTGATTTTGTTTCAAGTTGAGCAATTAATTGTTTGATTTATAAAGAGCCAGTAATTTAAATAAAAAGTAAAGTAAGTACCATATGAAATATAATTTCCAACTGTAAACAAAAATCTAAAATTCGAAATGGCTCAAAGGCCCACCGAGCTCCAATGCCATTGGCTCATGTACTCTGAGGAGTAAAACATTGAAAGGGGGAAAAAACAAGAAAAATCTCATTTCCTGGCAAGGATGGATGAAGCCAGCCTGAGGAAACCGAAGAAATATTCCTCATTAGCCTTCTCACCAATCAATCATATATATGTGTGTGTGTGTATGTGAATGTCTGTATACATGCATAGAATACGCTGGGAAAAATAATGGTATAACTCAGGAAAAATCTGTTTCAGAGATATTTAAACTATTTGTTGTCTGGCAAGTTTGTAGAGTATTTGAAATAAGTTTTTACCTTAATTATTTCAAGTTATAATGAATACAAAGGCTATTTTAGTTTTTATCTGAAATCAGTTAACATATTAAAGATTAAAGGTATATAAACAAAAATAATCTCCGTATTAATTATAAAAGCAATGTATGCACTTTCGTAAAAATTTAATATAAAACCTTATTTCAAAATCTTTACGAGCTTCCCTGACAACCCAGTGTTTAGTAAAGCATAAAAAGCTGAAGCTGAGGACAGTAATGGTACAAGAAATCGGAATATTATCTAAAAAAAAAAATCCCTAGAGAAAATTTGATTTCACAAAAAAATACTAGTATATCTCTATTAACACAATTGTTTTTTATTTGAGTTAAATTTTATATATATATATATATATATATATATATATATATATATATATATATATATATATATATGAATGTACATTTATATATATACTCTTAACCCTGACTTTATTATTATAAATGTAATGATGACATTTTTAATGAATAATAGTGTTAATTCTGGACTCTTTGGACTCATCGGGAAAAGATAAAAAAAAGAGGACTGTGATATATCGAAATTATAAAATAGCCCCCCTAATCTTGCCAAAAATACCCAAGTTTTTGCGGAATGAGAAGGGGTGATGGATGGCTAACCTGGAGTTCCGTTCATAAAAATTAAGTTAAATGATAAGAAATATAATAGAAATAGAAAAAAAACTATGATAGAACTTTAGGATCATTTATCATTTATAGTACTTGAATTAAGACCTTTGATTTTGTCTTCATTTTATTTTCATTTATTCAAAAATTAAACCTGTAACAGACGGTTTTGATTTCCCATTACAGGGAAATAAAAGTATTTAACCATTAAAACACAGTTTGTGAGAACCTACACTATTTAACACATAAAAAAGAACAATATAATTAACAAAAAAAAAATAATGCATAAAACCATGCTGGATTATATATTACATAAACTATGAAACAATAAATAATGTTTATCTCCACATTAATTCCAAATGAAAAAAAAAAATAGTTCCTTTTTTAAAATAAATTCTAACCTTAAAATAAGTGTCATGAAAAAATTAACTGTAAAGTCAAATCCCAAAATGGCAATTTTAACAAAACTTCATGTAAATATTAACACAATTATGATTACCTTAAATATTTTTTTTTTATTTTTTTTTTTACGATGCATCTACTGCTATGGTCATTAGCCTTAAATAATAATAAAACTTACAAAGGAATTTCAAGAAAAATAAAAAGTAAGGACCAATTTTCACTAAACTGTTAATTTAGGTTGGCCTACACAAAACGTTCTGCCTACACAAACACAAGCCAGTTCAGTTGAATGTAATAAAAAATAATTGAAAGTACTTCTTTAAAATTGTTTCTATAGATCTATTCTATTCAGTCACTTTCTCTTACAAAATACAATAATAATAATAATAATAATAATAATAATATTGGCACACTTTAAGCAAGGGTATTTTTGCCTTGGAGCATACTAAATTAAAAACTCATCATACAGGAGTATTATTTTAAGAGAGAGACTTACAAACCATTATTTATATGTACAAAAAATATATATATAAGAAAAACAGTGTAAATACAAGCCAATTAAAGCTAGAATCCATTATAACAATATTGTGAGTTTAACATTTAGGATGTTAACCACTGAGTAAATATTACGTTGAGGAGGCAGTATTCGAAATAGATTTCTGTAGGATAGAAGCATGAGGCGAATGAGGGATGCGAGCAAGGTGCCGAGCGAGCACTGGGCCTTGGATGCCAACGACCGGCCTTTCGACAGCTGCTATTTCCGCACTAGTCGACACCACACTCATCAGGAATTTCATCCATTCCCCTTCTTCTCTTGCATCCTTATCAGCAGATGAGAGTAGTGTTTCTGCCCGCTCGATCATATTTGTTATTACTGATATCCCAAGCTGCAATCATGCATAAAACCATTTTAATGGAATATCATAAAATAATTCTTATATCTAAAAATATGATCTTTTGACTTATTTTTTTATTTATATATTTTTTTTTTTTTTTATCTTGTCCATAGGAATCAAAATATTGAAGTTCAAAACAAATATTGAAATGCAAATTTTATTTTATTTTGAGACCCTCGTCAAGTAGGAATTATTCATTCGAGAAAATTTGTATCAATTTAGTGTATACAGTGGCTTAAAATATGATTGTTACTTCTAGGGATTGGGTGAGACTTAAGAAGAATATGAGGTGGTGGAAGACCAGGACTTAAAGGTATCGAGTGGAAGTGTAGTGAATAGATAGGTTTAAGGAATTCCAGAGAGTGGAGGCAAGGATAAAAAAGGTTTTTTTTTTATTAAAGCTGTATGGTGGGAGAAAAATCAAAAGGACAGGAACGAGTGGTACAGGAGTGAACAGAGGATTCAAATTTAAGGAGTCGAAAGATATAGAGAGGTATTAGGGATTGGATAACTTAGTAAAAGGCAGAACTGAGAAAGTACTGGTGATGGTAGAGATGAAACAGCCAATTCAACTTGTTGTTGTGTGATATATGGGAATCCCAAAGATAAAATGAATGAAACAATTCATGAGGCAGTTCAGTTGGTCTTAAAATTGCTAAAGAGTCTATTGTACACCAAACAAGATAGTCGAACTGGGGGAATAAGAGGGAGATTATAAGGAATTGTCAAGGTTTTGTTAGCAGGAGATGGTGGAAGAGATTGAATTGCCAGAGAATAAACATGGATTGGCGGGTAGCTTGGGACATGTTTCCAGAAAATGGTCAAATATAAGTCCAAGGTCTTTTAGGAGTTGTTTTTTTAGGGGAATAGGTTATTGGGCGAGGTTAGCTCAGTGGTAGAGCACCAAAGGTTTTATCATCTGGTGTCTTCGTTTGTAGGTTGGATTTTGTTTCCCAGACTGTCCCTAGGCCCATCGAGCTTAAAGTAATTTATTAATGGGTACCTGCAAAGGGGAAAATCAGGCGGCCGGAGCATACTGACAGTACTGACCCAGGTGTGCTTTATGGCCAAGAATCAGATACGTCTACAGTATCTGCCCCTCTGGGCCCTCGTGGCCTGTTACAGGACTATTATTATTTTTTTTTTATTTTTTTTTTATTTTTTATTATTTTTTTGGGGGGGGGGATATTATTGAGGTTTAGGGTTGGAAAGCGAGCTGTAGAACTAATAAAAAGTGTGAATCTATCACAATAGTTTTGGTTTCGTTAACGGAGAGCGTATTAGCTACTGCCAAAGTACTTTTAGCTAATCAACAGCATCTCATAGATAAGAGGGCTTAACCTTTAGGCTGTGTAATACTCGTACGGCTAGATGATGCGGTGGTGCGGGATAGCCTAGCGTCTGGAGTGGCCGCGTGCTGAATACTTTCGTCACACGAAGTTTCGTCGGAAGATAATTCCCTAGTACTTTGCATTCGACTAGTTCCAGGGATTTCTCCAATAGAAACATTTTAGGATACATCATCAGAACCCTCATCATCCCAAGGAAATTCTGCTTCACTTTCGCTCACACCCGTCATAAGTTCTAACAATTCTTTTTCAGAATAAATTTTCTTTGAAATATTTACACACACAATTCACTTGAAAAGCACAAAATATACTATAGAAATATGCACGGTGAATTCCTGGTAAAGTGAAACAACGGTTTTCGGCAGTAAAAAATGGGAGGGAGCAGGTGTACGTAGAGGTAGGCTGAGTAGTTGGAAGCTAAAATGACAAAAGTGAGGTCTTATCGGCTTTGAAGGACACTGCAGCTTCTATAAACACCCTACAGTTGGCAATAGTGCAAGGACTGATATATGATATAATAGCTCGTGGCAGCCAAGTGCAAAAAAAAAGCGAACTGATATATCAGTCCGTAGCAATCGGGGAACTGCTCCCTCCAGACTGAAATATCAGGTCGTAGCACTCCCGCCCGGCACTGGACTGATATATCGGTCTGAGCAGCATAAGATAATCCATTTTGATTCCACTTAAGAATCCTTTGCTGAAAAGTATTTTTAATGCCAGTATATTGGCTACTATCCCCAGCGGTAGGTTTTTTGCAAACCGCATGATATCTTGCCAGAACCAAATTTGGCTCCTTTATACCAGACACCACAAAGGGTATGTCTAAAAATACCAGGATAAGCCTACTAGAGATGGAAGCATGTAACAAATTATGCATACACAAAAATTAATAATTAAACAGGCAATAAAAATAATATAATTTCATTTTTAAAAAAATCACAAATAATATAAGAGTCAGAAAATGATGTCTTAATAAACTTTAATTTATTTATTTGTTGTTAAATTGTTAATTTAAACATGAATATTATTAATTTTTATGAATCCTGAAGTTTTGGGTTTGTAAATAAAACAAAAAACTTTATGAAAATTTGATTAAAATTTTATAAACTGAAAATTAAAGTAATATTTTATTTATATATTTGACTCACCTTATTTTCTAAGAGCAAAGGTAAATGGGGTAGGAGATGAGTAGAGAGAACGTTGAGTGATGGTAAAGACGCTGTAGCAAGATAATGCCTAATTGCAGGTAATGCACGAAGGAGAGCTTGCTCACTGTCTCGCATTGCAGCCATTGGCAACACGGTGATCAGTCGCTCGGCAAGGGCCCCAGAAACATCAGTGTGTGGTAATATCCTTAAAATTAATGTCTAGAAAAAATTAAAATTTTTATTAAAATGTATTCTAGTAAAATTTTAAAAGTTATAATCAGTGTTATAACAAATAAACAATTCACAAATATTTACACAGAAATTTATTTCAATAATTAAATATTAATATAGCAGTGCAATTTTGGGAACATTAGAGAACGAAACTGTAATATGTACTTTGCATTTTTTTTTTTTTCTTAGGGCAACATGTGATCCTTCTTCAATGCTCTCAGTGCCCTTTGTAAAAATTATTTGTACAAATGTAAAAAAAAAATAAATAAAATAGTGTTGATTTTAGAAAATAAATATATCAAGAGAAAAAAAGATATTTATCTCTTTAAAAACTAATGAATGTTTATCTATTTAACTTAATGTTCTTAAATTATTGATATTTATTTCATTTATTTGTATTGTTCATAGTACTTGTTGTAGGCACTCAATCTTATGCATAATTAGACCAAGCAAGCCTAGGTAGCAAGCGTTGATAGGACTATAACAAGTCAGCTGTTACCGTATTGTATTTATTTCTTAATATTATTTCTATTTCCGGCTCATTTCAACTATGATGGCAGACCTTGAATTACTAGAAATAAACTGTGTTTTTTCCCTCGTAGAGTTTACGCTATAACTGATGATTGTGCATCCGACGTAATAATATCCCGAACCCTTGCACAGCCTCCCCACCCACCAGTCAGAACACTTCCTGGTATGCTCGCAAATATAATGGGTGTTTCCAAATGACATCTAGGAAACATAATTTTTTTAAATTTTAACATGTATTTATTAATGAGAGCGAATTTTTAGCCTGTACTGGTTAAACTCCTGTTACTGGTAACCTATAAATAACGGGTTACCTCTTCGTTATCTGTTTCTTGACTTATACTTTGATTAATTATCAATTGATGAATAACTTATAGTTTGAAGGGAACCGTGCTATAATAAACTGCTAAAAATTATGTAGTCACGTTAATTTAGGTGATACATTATTTATCGCAATAAATAAAATAACTACTTATCTGCCATGACAAAGCATGGGTATTCAGTTAGTTATAGATACGTGGGGTGATCAAAAAGTTCCAGGACTGATTTTTTATTAATTTATTTAAAAACTCTACAGGCTATTGGACGTCGTCCCCTTCAAAGTACTCTCCTTGGGAAGCTATACATTTTTCCCAACGATGTTTCCACTGCGTGAAGGACTTTGAGAAATCATCTTGTGAAATGGTGTTTAGCTGCTCCAGCGATTTTTCTTGAATGTCATCTACGGACTCAAATCTCTTTCCCTTCATGGGTCTCTTGAGTTTTGGAAACAAGAAAAAGTCTGCAGGGGCAAGGTCAGGTGAATATGGAGGCTGGGGAATGATCGTCATTCCATTTTTGGTGCAGTAGTCGCGAATGAGCAGTGCGGAATGAACAGGCGCATTGTCATGATGCAGGAACCACTCACCGCTCCGCCACAACTCTGGTCTCTTCCTCCTTATTGCCTCGCGCAAATTTCTCAGGGTTTGAAGATAACGAAAGCGGTTAATGGTCTCACCTCGTGGAAGAAATTCATGGTAAACAACACCCTTCCAGTCGAAAAAAACAGTAAGCATGACCTTGACGTTTGATTTGACCTGACGTGCTTTTTTGGGGGTTGGGGAGGATTTTGTCTTCCATTGTGATGACTGGACCTTCGTTTCGACGTCGTAGCCATAAACCCACGTTTCATCTCCAGTAATGACTTGTTTTAACAAGTTTTCATTGTCATTTGCCATTTCAAGAAGTTCCTGACAAACTTGAACTCTGTGTTGTTTCTGCTCCTCAGTCAACAGTCTCGGAACAAACTTTGCAGCCACCCTTCTCATCTGCAAATTTTCTGTTAAAATTTGTTGACACGAACCAAATGAAATGTTCAATTCTTCAGCCATCTCACGAATGGTTAGTCGACGATTAGAACGCACGAGACTGTTCAATCTTGCAACATGATCGTCATCAGTCGAAGTTGATGGGCGCCCTGAACGAGAATCATCTTCACACGATGTCCGGCCTTCCTTGAACCTTTTGTACCACTCATGACACCTTGACCGACTCAGACATTCATCACCGAAAGCCACTTGCAACATTTGAAAAGTTTCAGTAAACGTTTTACCCAACTTCACACAAAACTTTACGCAAACGCGTTGCTCTTCCTTTTCATTCATTTCAAGAAATCGCCGAACACAAAAAACTTTTTTTACGAACACAGCAGTAACTTTACAATGAAGAATGTTATCAACAATCTGAATAAACAGCTGAGTTCAGGAAGAGTCACGATAAACAATGCTGCCAACCGCACTGCTCTATGACACTCCATTGCCGCGCAATCTAAACAGTCCTGCAACTTTTTGATCACCCCACGTATTCTCTGTTATTTTAATAGAGAGTCAGTCACAAATAATCTTCATCCTCATAGCTATGTTGTATATTCATTTTCCAGATATTGTTTTTTACACCTTTTCAGAGACTTTTATAATGTCAATGTTGTTGGCTCCAACCTAAGCAGTAAACTAGTTTTAAAAGTTTGCTTCTAGGATTTGGGCTAAGGAAATTTCCAAAAGATAAACCCCTGAAGTTGTGTAAATAATGCACAAACCACTTCGGGCAATGTAAATGTGTTGGAGTACACCTCCACACTTAGCAAGCTAGATATAGCTAAAGAACAAAAATATGTGGTCAGATAAATCAAGCAAGTTGCTATGAGGATAAGTTTTTCAGCGATCCATCGCCAGGAGTAGTTATAAATTGTAGCAAAACATTATCCAATAAAAAAAAAAAACTTGTTTTAAAATGTACGTTATAAGGAAAATTATTTTGTCCATTTATAACAATCCTCCAAAATGAGCGCTGTAAAAATAAAATAGCACTATGAAAAAAAATAAAACTACCTTTCCCTTCCGGATACTAAGAATTGTTCTAAGTTTATCGTCTTTCAAAAGAGCATTTGCAGCCTTTCTAAATATTTCTGTAGGGTTAACGTTTTCCAGTGAAGATGTAGCTAAAGGAGACAGAGCCTCCTCTGCAATAAGAACCGATGAGAATAACTGCAAAACATTAAAAATAAATAATTTAAAATCACATAATAAATAATAGCTATAATAAGGCTTGGTTTCAATTCAACTTATGTTGGAATACATAAGTATGTACATAAGTCCATTAATCATGAAAACTCAGATTTCTATCAGTCTTATTTTTATTCTCAAATATTTTATGCAAAGTGAAAATTTATTTCAAAGCTGTTCCACAATTTACCTAAGAAATTAACTACTTCGTTTGAAAGAGAGTGAATATATAAGTAATATTATATATATATATATATATATATATATATATATATATATATATATATATGCTATTTTTCAAGCTACTTCGCTGGGAATTAAATGTGTTGTTCATTCGGCATCTGTCTCCAGCAGTCTTGCTCCTCCTGTCATCGCAATATTTCGCCGGATTCCTCTCCGGCTTCTTCAGGCAATCATTCATCCTTGCTGGTTGGTAAGGGAAATGCCTTACCAACCAGCAAGGATGAATGATTGCCTGAAGAAGCCGGAGAGGAATCCGGCGAAATATTGCGATGACAGGAGGAGCAAGACCGCTGGAGACAGATGCCGAATGAACAACACACACACACACACACACACATATATATATATATATATATATAGATATATATATATATATATATATATATATAATATAAAAAATATTTTGACTGAAATAATCATTCCATTCAGTTTATGTTACAAAAAAAAATTTGATATTTCACAACTTAATGCTCTAACATTATATAATTTTTTATTATATGATTATCTTTTTTTGGAGGCCCGGTGGCCGTGAGAGTTAAGGCGTGAGCACTTAATACTTGATTCCAAAGGGTCGTGGCTTTTCTTTGGGAAAAAGAAAAGGCATCAGCCCTATCCTGGCTAGAAAAGGGTGGTAACCTATAGATAACCCATCCTAAAATTCGTAGTTAATAATAAATGGACGTTAAAATTTAATAATAATAATATAATTTTTTTTTAGAATTTCACTAGTGAGATGAAAATAATACAGTAATTAACTTACATGTTCAATTTCTAATAATATTTGCTTAATTTTTTTTGAGGATGTAGAAGAAATATGGCAATCGGCAAGCTCAACCACGTCAGTATCTATAATCTTCCGTGGAGCCATCACACTTCCAACCTATCAAACACAGAAAATATTCTTAAAAAAAAAAAAAAAAAAAAAAAATAGATCTTTTATTATGGAAAATTCATAATGACTAAGGTAATAATGATCAAATGTTCATTAAATTTCTTATAGCATTATAAAAGAGACAAAAAGTTGAGGATGAGAAAAAATAAGCTATAGAACTTATCACTAACTCATAATAAAAATGAATACAAGCCCATCTGTGTAACTGCTTATTTTGGCACCTTAGGATTGAAGAATATAAGCTACCTAAATCAACATCCAATACAATTTCCAAGTTTAATCTATATTATCAATTTTTTCCTATAAATTTAGGTACCTGAAGTTTCCCAAGAGAATTTTCAAATTGAAGAGGTGTATAAGTTGCCTTCGAAAGTGTTGGAGTTTCCCTGGATTGTTTCACATTGCCTTTTCTACCATGGGCTCCAGATTGTCGATGTTGGTACATCTAAATAATAAATAAATAAATTCAACAAATTTAAAGAATATTTTGAACTTATCATTTCAGAAAACAAACAAAGATAGAAAAGAAAACAATAAAAAAGTAATTACAACCTTCACTGACATCGAAAGAACAAAAATTTAAATCAATACACAGTGTCTTCCGTAAAACACCTGGGGATCAACTCTGTTCTGGATGAAACATGGTGGCCCAGATGTTCAGAGAACATCCCCGAACATTCTTTTACATGCAATTTAAGCCCATAGGATTTCCTAACAGATGAAGAATGACCTTAGCAGACAATGCACTATAATAAAAGAAACAAATGCATAGTAAATTAATTTTACTTTAAGAAGCCTCACTAAATTTTAACCCTTTTAATGCGACACCCGAATATACTCGCAGGAGAATGCCGTGCTTCAGAGGCGGCGCCCAAGTATGCACGCAGGAGAATGCTGTGCACCAGAGGCAACGCCCGAGTATTCTCGCAACAGCTGTATCTCTTGATTGCGAAACCTCTTTAGCCTTGAGCGTGTACAGAGTGCTGTAGTGGGAATGGGGGATAATTTCTAGTTTAATATTTCACTGTTAAATGTCATGACCATTCATTTCGGCCTTACTCAGGGCCGTATTTTAACCTCGCACGTACCTTACCCTCTCTTCTGGCCCTTCATCCCTCAGAAGTAGCTTGGCTTCAGTACTGCCTGGCTGTTTTGCTTCATAGTCAAAATGGTAGTTAGTAAGCGAATGAGATTATGGGAGGTCGACCAGCTTTTGGAAGCGCAATTTCGTCTGATTCATCGGCATAAGTATCCGACAATTTATAGGAACAATTGGAGTAGACAAACGAACCTGCACTCCCTGTAACTCCGCTATTGAAGGTGCAACGCCCTTATGAAAATTAAGGATAAAGGCTTGAAATTAAAGTCCAAGCAACAAAAAAAATATACTGTGTACACCCGCTCTAGGAGAGGGAGTTTGGTCCACTTGTGGAGGTGAGGGGTAGTGGGCACACCCCACCCTCAAGGACATTACCCTCCCCAGCCCGTGTCTCATCAATAAGAAACTAAATAGAGAAAAAAAAGTATCGATCTCCCCTCAATAAATAGAGAAATTTTAAACTGCCACTAATCTTGAATATTAAATTAAGATATGAAGCGTAAATAAGACACTCCACAATGAATTTTACTTCTTAGTTGAATGCGTTTGGTTTATTACATTTGAAAATAGTCTCAAGAACTCAAGAACTGATAGCAACTTCTTGATAAACAGTATCAAGAAGTTGCTATCAAAATTCATAACAATAAGATAATTTGCTCAGTTAGTATGATTAAAATTTGATAACCTAAGTAAAATTCCAGTTTTACTTTGCCTAGGAAACAAATTGAGATTTTCTGAAATAGAGAATCGAAAGATCACTTATTTTCTCATCCAGAGGGAGAGATGTTTAAATGTGGCCTATCTCTGAAATCTAAGGCTATATTTCTGCTTTATTTAGATAATATAATTAATAAAAAAAAGTTTAAACATGACATGAGAAATTTTAAGAATAAAAACTGTACCATGTAGTAATAGTCATCCTGAAAAGGATTATTAGTTGAAAGTTGCATGAGTTGTATTTGGGCGAGCCACTGCTTCTCCTTCGGCGTCATGAGACCTGCATACTCATCAGAAGGAGGGAGTAGAGGAGGCACTCTAGGAGGTGGCATTGGCGGCCTTACAACTGGGGCCAATCTCAACATCGGAGGTTGGGAAGTAGGCGGAACTCTCAACGCTCCTGCTTCTGAAATTAAAATTAAGACTTCATTATGGATTGGACGTACTCTACTAACAAACGAATTCTTAAAGACAAGACAAAATAGACGGATATGTGACATGTGTAACACCGAACATAAAATCAAACCTAATAGCTACCTACAAATAAAGATGGACATAAATAGGCATAGATGCATAGGTCAATTAAGATTCGCAAATAAGAAAGTTCTTTACCTCAGCATCCACCATTAAAGATACAAAATAGAAATTACCAAAGTATGTAACAATTGTGGACTGGAGAAAAAAGATCTAGAACTTTTACTGTGGCGTTGTCCCCATTATTCCAATCTCAGAAATACTCTAAGACCAATTATGGGAGAGCACACCAACAATTCTTTAACCACCCCTAACACTGCAGATATAAATGCCTTTTGCATCTATTTAGAAAAAGTATTAAAGAAAAGAGACAATTACAATGTATAGTGGACTAAGCCTAACAAACAGATTTGGCTTAATTTATTTATTTATTGCAAAAGTTTATTTTTCTTTTTGTTTTAAAAAAGTGTAATCTATTTTAGCTTCTGTTTAATGTATGTATTTACCTTGTCCATATTTATAAGAACAATGTTCAGATGCAAATAAATATTATTATTATACATGTATGTATGTATGTATGACTGCATGTGTGTATGTATGTGTGTGTGTGTGTGTGTGTGTGTATATATATATATATTTTTTAATGTGTTTCGTTCTTTTAGGCTTAGGGTCGGGAAAAAGTAGTACTTCCTTGTGTCACACCACTTTATTTTTTCCTGCCCTACATGTTTCGTGCTTAATTCATTCGCACCTCATCAGGGGCACTTCTGCAACCAAATCCATTTTTGTACCTCCCAATATTAAACATATTTAAAATGTACAAAATTTTTAAAAGTCCAGATTTTAAAATAACTTTAACAAACATTTTTTTAAAAAATCCTACCTTGCTAAGAAGTCCTCTCGTCTCCTCATGTACCTTCTATGGAGGTAGGGGTAATACTAGTCATGTCCTAAGCCTACCAATATGGCCGCGTCTTTATCTATATGTGGTATTTGTAAAGTCCGTCCGTTACAATAATTAGGTCTTAATCTATTACAGAATGGAAAATTTGATGTACGTTTCTAAGATCGGTCCTTTTATTAACAGCTGTTTTTGAATTTTTTAGAATATAAATATTTTCTTTAATTTTTCTTTTCAGCGTGTTTCTTTCTTTGTTAAGTATTTTTACTTCTTTGAAATCAAAACAGTGCTTTTTTGATATTGCATGCTCCGTCAATGCGGTACCGTTTTCCTGTGTGTCAATGCTCTTTACGTGTTGTATAATTCTTTTACCTAATAATTGTGCAGATTCCTCAATATAACATTTGTTACAGTCGTTGCAGTTAATTTTAAAGATATTATATTTTGTGTTTGATGCATTAACCCTGTCTTTAATGTTACTAAACATATTCTGTATCTTGTGTTCATATTTCCAACTAATTTTACATATACCTTTACAAATTGTTTTTTGCCTATTCGCTATAAGCGGGTGATAATTAAATGTAAAATATCGATTTATTGGATTTAAATCTTTGTCATTTTTGTTTTTTACAAATAATTGCTTTCTTTTTTGAGAAAATAAATGTTGATTTAACATGGTTTCTTCCATTACAGAGTTATTTTTAGTAAAAAAATGTTTTATTTCTGTTTGTACCAATAATCTTTTTCTTTTGTGTGCTCCTACCGAATTATCATTGTGTTCTCGTTTACGCTTATTATTTTTCCTACCTTCATCTTTCAATTCATTATCAATTTTAACTTATTAAAGAGCATTGACACACAGGAAAACGGTACCGCATTGACGGAGCATGCAATATCAAAAAAGCACTGTTTTGATTTCAAAGAAGTAAAAATACTTAACAAAGAAAGAAACACGCTGAAAAGAAAAATTAAAGAAAATATTTATATTCTAAAAAATTCAAAAACAGCTGTTAATAAAAGGACCGATCTTAGAAACGTACATCAAATTTTCCATTCTGTAATAGATTAAGACCTAATTATTGTAACGGACGGACTTTACAAATACCACATATAGATAAAGACGCGGCCATATTGGTAGGCTTAGGACATGACTAGTATTACCCCTGCCTCCGTAGAAGATACATGAGGAGACGAGAAGACTTCTTAGCAAGGTAGGATTTTTTTAAAAAATGTTTGTTAAAGTTATTTTAAAATCTGGACTTTTAAAAATGTTGTATATTTTAAATATGTTTAATATTGGGAGGTACAAAAATGGAATTGGTTGCAGAAGTGCCCCTGATGAGGTACGAATGAATTAAGCACGAAACATGTAGGGCAGGAAAAAATAAAGTGGTGTGACACAAGGAAGTACTACTTTTTCCCGACCCTAAGCCTAAAAGAACGAAACGCATTAAGAAATATTTTGGGTCATCCACAAGAATAATATATATATATATATATATATATATATATATATATATATATATATATATATATGCGTAATAAATACTATTAACTCATATATTTACTTCTGAATGTCACTTAAAAACTAAAATAACTGTAAGTACAGAAGTACTACAAAAATACTTCCATGAATGTTATGCCAGAGGTTCAATTAATTTTTAAATAAAACCTCCATATTTACTCAAAATCTATGCAGAATCAATTAAGTTTGAAAATATTCTTCATTTGAACACATTTGATTTACAAGACCTAAATGCGTATTTAAACAAACAAAAGTACTGGATCCCTTGAATATTTAAATTTTTTAAAAAACTTAAGATTAAAATTAAAAGGAAATATACATTTTATTAACACTGAATAACAATTAAATATCTTTTTCTCCACTTAGGCCTATCTAGGTAAATTTTAGTTTTTATTTTATTATTAAGATTTGTTCGCATTATTTCCAATATTCCAAATGAATAATCAAGCTTAAAAAGAGGAGACAATGAAAAAATATAAAATAAAACAAATCATCAATGAAATAAGAGGGAAAATAAAATAAAAATATTTTCTACATCAAAATGGAAACAATCTGATAATGATATTTACCAACTGCTACAGCCATTCTTAATTTGTTGTATTTACTCTTCTAGCATTAATTTACACTATTCATAATAACCAAAAATAGAAAAAGGAGAATTTCTGTGAAAACATTTAGAGATAACACTAAAATGAATCAAAACAATTGAAGGCACACTAAACAGTTGATAAGGATTGTCTTTTGTTTTGTTTGAGGATTACAGACATTGTTGACAAAACAACAAGCCCTATGGTGGATCATGTTTTTTTTTTTTTGTTTTTTTTTTTCTAAGCTTATGTATTATGTAGTTATTTATAAAAACATGTAATTTAACAATCGAGTTTTAACATTGACATTTTATAACTATTATTGCTGTTCTTTGAACAAATCCAGAATTTAATTAAGTCAGCACCAGTTATTTACATAATTAATAATCTCATTCTAAAAGAAAGAAAATTTATTTATTCATTAAATTTTAACGTCTATTTATTATTAACTATGAATTTTAGGACGGCTAACTAAGATGGTAGGACCATGGGCGTATATAAGGGGGGTTGAGGGGGCTCCAGCCCCCCCCCCTGGAAATGTGTCATAAACCGTTAAAAATAAATTAAATAAGATCACTTAGTTCATAAAAAATATTTTATTTTGTGTGTAATAACGTTTAAGTTGGTTAAAACGATTCCAAGTTCTAAATTGTTAGTATTCCATTAACCGGAAATGGTCTCAGTCATGTATATGTGTATGTATATGTATGTATGTATGTATGTATGTTGTATGTATGTATGTATGTATGTATGTATGTATGTATGTATGTATGTATGTATATATATATATATATATATATATATATATATATATATATATATATATATATATAAACATAATTATGACTAGCTGTATAAGTTAAAAAAATAAAATAAAAAATGAGGATTGAATAGCAATAACTAAAAGAAATGCCTTAATAATTCAGGTAAAAATATTTTTTTTAGCATACTATAGATAGACATTTAACATCATTAAAATACAACAGGCCAATTAAAGTTACTTTTAGAAATAAATAAACAAAATAAATACTTACGGAGAGCAGCAAAAGGGTGGGCAAAGGGTGCAGGAAGAGGAAATGGTGCTGGAAGAGAAGGAATTTTTGGGAGATGGTTGTTAAGAAGGGGATGATGACGTGATGGTACAGATATAAAAGCAGTAGGCGGGTGCAGACTAATCAACTGCTGCTGACTCTGCTTCTGAAATAATGAAGGAAAAAATCCATTAAAATATATAAAATATAACCAAAGACAAACTTTGTGTTTTTGCTTTCTTTTTACTAAAAATATTCTTTACATAAAAAAAGGTGTATTTTCAGGGACTTGCTTCATAAGGTAGTAAGCTCTTCATTTTTCCTACTAAATTATAGGTTGTATATTGCATTTCAGGACTATTTATGATCTGAAAGTACCTTCTGCTCCCTAAGCAAGACAAATACCCACTTCAGGAGTTGGTATAAGGCACTTACTTATCACATCATGACTTTGAAGACATGTCGACCATTCAGATGGACATTTCTTACGTGATTAGTAAAGAATCTACCTCTGCGAGAGGGACTTTTAGTTAGGAATATCTTCCAAATAAAACCAATGCAGCATCAAATTTTCAAATGTTAATTGGTTAACATATTTTTAGCACAGACTATCATTATTATTATTAATTATGAATAGGAATGAATTAAAATGCATTGTTATCAGATCTTCTGTAAGCATACCACATGGCAACAATAATGAGTAGCTTGTGTGTGCGATTTACTTAAGTTAAGGAATTTAGCAGCTTAATTGGCTTAACACCTAAGAACTAATAACATTTTGGAATTTTTTTTTTTTCCAATGAGGAGAAAACCTACAAGGCCCAGTGTGTGGGACTCTCACCAAAAAAAAAAAAAAAAAAAAAAAAAAAAAAAAAAAAAAAAAAAAAAACTTCAAAAAAAAAACCTCTTGGAACTGAGGCTTTTGGACAATCTTCAAGAAGGGTCCCGTAAAGTGGGCCCACTATATTTTCATAATGTTTATGGGAGACTAGTTCGGTTACCCTCCCACTTCTTTTTAAGTAAGACCCTACTCGTGAAAGTGGCAACAGTACTCCACTTATCAGGGCTTGACAGCATCATTCGTGTTATTGTTTGTGGCGAGATCGGGCCAATGTCTAAGTTTATCCCTTTCCATTCTTCTTCCCACCTTTTGCACTGAAAAAAGGTAAGCATCAACCTAGTTTGAATCCCTGTGCTGACAGGGCATTAGTTCTTCTAACTTATTAATAGTTAAACATAAGTATTTGATAAAAATGTAATCCTTTGCATTCGAGGGCTCCAGAGCTAAGTTATTTAAAATTTGTCACTTTTTCGTTGGAAAAAAAATTTAAGTGAAAACTAGAGGTAAAAAATAATTTTGAGTTACAAAGCTTCTGCCAGGATTGTAATTAACTACACTTAAAATAATATTCTTTGCCGGAACAGGCTAATTAATTTTATTTGGAGGTGGGTTGATCTAAAAATTGATCAATAAGGAGATATGACTATGTTTTCACCAATGTGCGATATTTATATACAATAATAAGAGAAATAAATTAGTTTTCCTTGCAACTCAGAATTTTAATACAATAAAGTGAGTATTAAGAGAATGGTGGTATTACCCATAATAAAATAACCCATTAAAGTTAACGAGAGAATAATAATTCCTAAGAAAAAGCTTATTAATTCGAATTTACTTACAGCAATTAAATTTCTTTCTATATCTTCTAGGAGACTTGGAGTGGTCGGTTTGATTAAATTTCGCTCTATTTCTTCAACAGTACAAAATTTCTGAAAAAAATATAAACAATTTAAAAAAATAAGTATACAACTAAAAATTATATATAATAAATATTTGTTATATATGCGTGGTGTGCTAATAGCTTAGATGCTGATGCGTTATAATAAACAATAACCCATATTTCTAATGTGAATATGTAAATTTCTATTTAGATTGGTGACAAAATATATTAGTTACTAACTGCTTATGACACTCCCCGTATCAAGATCTACCTGAGTACCAAGTTACGTCAAAATCGGTCAAACGGTGTGGATTTGTATAAGGAACAAACATACAAACAGACAAGTGATTTTTATATCTATTCTATAGATTTATACAATAAATATTATACTTCAAAATGATTTTAAAAACTTCATTTCAAAATTTCAATTTTAAATATCTAACATCGACACGTAATTTAGATCAATTTTCATCATTCTGCTTGAGATTGACCGATCAGGATTTATGCCCAGTCGTCAAATGTTTTTATCAGAAAGGTTTTCGAAAATGCAGTTTGATCATGGGTTCAAAAAAGAAATTCATAGTTATAAGAGGTTATTTATCTTCTATTATTGGCCTGACTACATATCGTCCCTGCCATGTCAAACTATCGAATAAGGAAAATCTAATTTTTCAGGTTCGAGACTTTGCTCTTGGATTTTGGATGATACGGCTTGTCGCAAATTGTCACAACTCTAACCCCTTCAGAATAGCCATAACTGTATTAAATAAAGTATCGAATAAGACCACTTTTCAAATTATTACTTCGTCAATGGATAGAATATGTTCGTTTCTATTTCGCTCAGATTTACATATTAGATAGTTTGACATGGTAGGGACGATATATTCACCTTCTTCATGCCATGGATCATTAAAAAATGACAGATTTTCTTTTTATATCACTTTATTTTAAAATGTTCTATTTAACCTTTGGAAAAAGTTGTAAAATAAAGTTTAAAAAAAAAAAAAAAATGTTGAGCAACTTTTTATTCACATAAGACATAAACAAAGAAGAAGGTAGTTTTAGAGTTTTATATTTTAATGCCAACAATTAAGAAGAATTATAGGCCATCGTCATAATTTAAATAAGTGATGGTTGCTGAAGGTTCATCACATCCAACCTTCAAAAATAAATCGGGTTAATTTCGTTGCATTATAAGAAATCTAAAAATATATAAATATTAAATTTCTAACTACCTAATTACCTTAATATTTGATAAGGGAAGGTGAACATCCGGATGGTTGTTAGTGGTAACACTTGAAAACCCAGGAGGGGGTCTTGCTGGCCGAGGCTGGGAGAAGTCTAATCTATCAAGCTCCTTTTCTTGCAGATCCTATATTTAATAACAAAAAATAATTACTTTTGTCAGAATAACTGCCAAAATCTGTGCTAATAAATAAAGATGATTCAAAAAAAAATTAAATAATTCCAGCTACAATTTATTAGTAGAATATTGCAAATAACATATCGCACTAGTATTTCTAAAGTGACACGACTCAAAAATCGGTGTTTTTCATTTATGACAATTTAAGACATGGTAAATATCTCTTTATCAACCATCAAAACTGTAAGTACGAAGCTTCAGAGCTTGTACACCAGAGGGCACTTGTATCTTCCTTCCTGTCTTATTGCTATTCCCTCTACATAGGCAAGAGTGACACATTTTCAGTTGAACTTTTTTTTTAGTTGTAACACTTTAAAAATACTAGTGTGATATAAGAGGTTACACATTTTATTTAAATTATTTTTCTAAGGTAAACAATTTTTTTTTTTAACTCGGTTCATATTTTTTTACAAGTTAAAAAATTGTTAATTATGGAATTCTGTCCCAAATTAATTCAATTATAGTCATAGTACATGAAGCAAGATAGTAAAGTAATCCTTTAATTTCATACTTTATATTTAATATGAAAATATACTGTGCTAATAGACTTAGTGAAAACCTCCAAGCCTGATGAAAATGTCTAAGTTTTTGTCTGGACATAAAAGAAACATGTTCACAAAATTTCATTATTAAAATTATAAAATAAGTTTTTGTTACTTTCCAGAAAAAACAACAAAGCACATACTACTCTATGATCCAAAATGTCTTGCAAAATGTTAACTCTCTCGTTATTGTCACTTGATATATTCATGGATGGACAGTCGTCATTTGGCATAAATACTTAAAGATAGATAGCTAGATAATAAGTTACAATTAGACCAATCTCTTACCGGTTCATCATCTAAGATGAAAGCTGCAATTTTAGCGCTCAAGTCCCCATTCTGAAATATAATAATTATTAAATTAGTATTGATTGCTTTAAAATACCAAATGTATTGATATTCATTGAATGCTCATTATTATAAAAAACTGACCATTTAAAGTAATAAGTATATCTTACATTATTCAACCCTAGATATATTTATTTCTTGGTTCTGGTTGTCTTAGAAAATAAATATAATTTTAAGGCTAAGAATGTCTTAATTTCTGTCTATTATATATTAGGCTGGATTTAAGATATTTTAGGAAACTTTTCAAATCAATAATGGATCTGCTTCTCTAGCTGGCCTAGCCTGAGACATTTGGAAATGGCAGCTGGAGAAGGCGGGATTATTTTTAATTACTGAGAAATGACTGAACACTCAAAATTTGTATAAGGCTTAAAATTTATGCAAGGATAGCGGAAAAATTACTCGAAAAGATCTTCCCTAGGACAAGGGGTCAATCCATAACAAATGGTCCAGAGGTGGTTGCTGCAAGATTTTAAATTGTTATTATTTTTTTACTATTCAAACTACCACTTATTGAGAACACAAAAATGTGGTTACTATATTTTTAGAATTTTTATTTTGCTGTTGGCGGCCATGTTTGTGTCAACAAAATGCCGATTTTTAGGGTTTTCAGTGTTCTGCAGAAAAGCAAATTTCTCTAATACTGTTCATCCTAGAACATTGAAACAACAACCAATCTATTCAGTATAAATTGGACTTAAATAAAGGTAGCAAGCATGACGGACCTAAATATAAGTCTAATGGTCCAAATATTTCATTAAAGTTTATAGTAATTAATTTGTAAAAATCGATTTTCAAGATTTTTTTAATATGGGAAGGCAAGAGGTAATATGTTTGTGTTTTTTTTTCTGGTGAAAGGTGTAGGTCCAGGCTTTAAGTAAATAGAGTTTTATGTTGAAGGCTTCAGTAGTTTTTTAATTATAAATTTTTAAATTTCAAATTTTAGAGCCCGATATCTCAAATGGGCATGAAAATAAAAAATTGAAACTTGGCCCATTTGTATTTCTTTATGAGAGGAATAAGCAGTAAAAATTTGGTTTTGTAGACTCAACTGTTATAAAAGATATTACATACTGAAATGTACTAAAATACTGGCATAGCCAATATCTATGCAGTGACATTAAGTATCCTACATACACAGGGTATGTATCAAACTTTCAGGAGGTGATAGTAGACTCCATGTGGAACAAAAAGGTTCATATAAAGTATGGTTCAATTCCCAAAAGTAACCGAGTAAAATTTCTTATTTTTTTTTTTTTTTTTTTAGTCGATCATGGTTTTGAATGAATAAGTAGTGATTTCTGGAAAACCCTTTATGGTAAATATAATCCAATCAAACCATCGTAAAGTAGATAAAATTACATTTGAAAAACTAAGGTTTGTAATGTTACTATGTTCATTTTAAAGGGGTTCCTAACTAAAAAGCTAACCATGCGTAACAGAATACCATCTCGGAATATTCTATGGTTAGCTCACAATAAAATACTGTGGACGGACATTGACTGATTCAAACAATTTAGCCAGTTACTTTGTTGTTGAGGATGTTGATTTACCCATATAAGTCCAATAAAAGAGAAATTATTTTAGAGGATTAAAAAAAAAATATTTTGGAAAAGAACTTTTTCTTCGCATTTTTTCAAATATCAAAAGGCATTTCACGCTTTATAACCAAGCAACCGCCAACTTCCTTATTAGATAATTAAAGGATATTAAACGGACAAATTTCCTGAACCTTCAGGGGACATAGTAAAAAATTCCTGAAAAACGAATATTTTGATGAATAACCTGAATTTGGTTTTCGGAACCACCCTGGAACCCCTTTAAAATGAACATAGTAACATTACAAACCTTAGTTTCTCAAATGTAATTTTATCTACGTTACGATGGTTTGATTGGATTTTATTTACCATAAAGGGGTCTTCAGAAATCACTACTTATTCATACAAAACCATGATCGACTAAAAAAAATAAGAAATTTGAATTTACTCGATTACTTTTGGGAATTGAGCCATACTTTATTTGAACCTTTTTGTTGCACATGAAGTCTACTATCACCTCCTGAAAGGTTGATACATACCCTGTGTATGAAGGATACTTAATGTCACTGCATAGATATTGGCGCTGCCCGTATTTTAGTACATTTCAGTATGTATTATCTTATATAAAAGTTGAGTCTGCAAAACCAAATTTTCGTGGCTTATTCCTCTCATAAAGAACTACAAATGGGATAAGTTTCAAATTTTTATTTTCATGCCCATCTGAGATATCGGGCTCTAAAATTTGAAATTTTTCATGAAATCATGAAATTTAAAAATTTATAATTAAAAAATTACAGAAGCCTTCAACATAAAACTCTATTTACTTAAAGCCTGGACCTACACCTTTCAACAGAAAAAAACACAAACATATTACCTCTTGCCTTCCCATATTACAAAAATCTTGAAAATCGATTTTCACAAATTAATTACTATAAACTTTAATGAAATTTTGGACCATTAGACTTAAATTTAGGTCCGTCACGCTTACTATCTTTATTTAAGTCCACTTTATACTGAATAGATTGGTTGTTGTTTCAATGTTCTAGGATGAACAGTACTGGAGAAATCCGCTTTTCCGAAGAACACTGAAAACCCTAAAAATCTGCAATTTGTTGACAGAAACATGGCCGCCAATAACAAAATAAAAATTCAAAAAAATATAATAACCACATTTTTGTGTTCTCAATAAGTTCTATTTTGTACAATTAAAAAATAAAAATTATTAAAAATCATCAAGCAACCAATTAAATTATTTCTGGACCACTTCATATGGGTTGACTCCAAGTTCAAGCACGAGCGTTGAAAATGTAGGTCTGATACATGCTCAGGGACACGATCGAACACACATCTAAAAATTTGCTTAAGCAATCTTTACCTTTTAAATAAAGTGAATTCCAAACGCCAGACATTTTGACTAGATCTAACCAGGGTGTAAAAAAATCATGATTTTTTTAAAAAAATCAAAAAAATCGGATTTATTTGATTTAAATCAGATTTTTTTTATTTAAATAGGATTTTTTTTATTTAAATTGAATTTTTTTACTAAAACAGGCTTTAAAAAAGAAATCAGACTTTTTAAATGTATCTAGTCTACATAGGGAGCTGGTTATTACCTAGTTGTTCATTATATAAACCTGTAACTAAAATATTTGTTTATTTACAATGCAAATAATAAAATAACTAATCTAAAGTGGTGGGTCTTAAGTGGATAATTTTGGGAGCATTGCAGAATTGACGGGTCATATATACAGGGGTTGAAGTTGACCTATATTTTGAAACCGGAATTTCTGTAAATTTAAAGACTTAAATCAACAAAAATCATTAATTTTTGGCGATTAAATTTAAATGAACAGAAACTCTGGTCTCAAAATATTGGACAATTTCGACCCCTGTATATATAATGACTTAATTTTCAAATTTTAAAACAATTTTAGAAATGAAGCTTTACAGAAATATTAATCCCCAGGGAACAGATGTAATTGTATTTACATATTCTTTTCTGATTCGTAAATCCTAAATATTGATGTCATTCTGCACGTTTTAAGTGTTTTAAAAGTATTTAAACAGTTTTTTATTTTACTATTTTGTCAAAACTCTATATTTTTACATATTTTGCCATAAATACATATGTTTACTACATATTTTAATATTCTTTTTATTTTGTAATTGAAGAAATAAAGGAAAACCGAGAAAGAAAATAAAACTTTACCCATTGAGTCTAGGTAACTGTGATTTTTCTAATTCCAAGAAGGTAGCTGTATATGTACTATGTCAATACTAGGTACAAAAATAATGGTCATCCGTTGGCCAGATGATTCTCCAATGCGAGATCGGAAAAAATAGTAACCCCCGCCAAATTGACCTTGAAATGTTATTCAAGGACAAAGTTTTTTATTGCATATTTCGAAACTGCGAGTCACGAAGGAAGAAAAAAGTCAACGGCACAATAGGTCAGAAATGACTCCTTATGGTCAAAGTGACCATTAACATCGTATACGTGGGCCATTCCATTACAACTGTCAAATGGAGGCCGATTTTGATAATTTTTTTCTTTAGTATGTTCTACTAACATTGCCTTACACGAAAATACCTCGTTTGTTTTTTTTAAAAAAAGCATCTTCCAGTATAAAATAATGTGAGTATATTGAACAATGGCCCTCACAGCGGCAATCATTGAAGGACCAGAACTTCCTTCGGGAAGAACGTCTTCCTTCAGATTACAGCAAGTTCAGGAGTTGAGGCCCGGGGATCAGGAGCAGAGAGAATTGTTTTGCAGGTGGGTGCTGGACATGCTGGAAAGTCATCCAGACTTCCTCCAGCGGGTATTGAGGACGGAAGAAAGTTTGTTTTCCAACGTTACCGTCCACAGCAAGCAAAATGGACGAGAATAACTTGGGCATTTAAAAGAATTTGGAGAAAGTCTGGCAGCTTGCCTCAGAAATGAAGTCCAAAATATTTAAGCTGGTGAACGGGCACAATTGCTACGGGCGCTGGAGTGATAATCTTACTTATTAAGTGTTTTTTTTTTAGTTTTTTAGGAAGAAACTTTTTTTTCTGCACACGGGCAAGGACAATTATTCTATACTCTATTCTAAGAGCGACTCTAGGACTGGCTCATGAAATTCCTACACGACCTGTGAAATCCTTAATGATTAATTTCAGCGATTGGTTGAAAGCTTATGGCCAGGAGCTCTTGACAAGCTTCGAGAATAACCTCATGAAGGCATTTCTGTCAATTGTAAAATATGCGTTCTGGTCCTCCAATGATTGCCGCTGTGAGGGCTGTTGTTCAATATACTTACATTTTTTTTATACTGGAAGATGCTTTTTTTTAAAAAACCAAACGTGGTATTTTTATGTAAGGCAATGTTAGACCATGCTAAAGAAAAAAAATTATCAAAATTGGCCACCATTTGTCAATTGTAATAGAATGGCCCATGTTTACGATGTTAATGGTCATTTTGACCAAAAGGAGTCATTTCTGACCTATGGTGCCGTTGACTTTTTTCTTCCTCATGACTCGCAGTTTCGAAATATGCAATAAATAAAATTTGACCTTGAATAACATTTCAAGGTCAATTTTGCGGGGGTTAATATGGGAATTATTTTTTCCGATCTCGCATTAGAGAATCATCTGGCCAACGGATGACCATTGTTTTTGTGATACCCTGTACAAAAGGCATGTGGTTAGTGGATAGCATTAGAATCATACGAGAGTAATAGAGAAAATCCAGGTTTTAGAAGGAGCTACTGGGAATAAATTGAAAAGACAGTCTAGAATAAACCCCTGGATGGAAAAATATCCACATTATTGGGGATATCCATTGTGGCAAAACGATTAACAGTTTAGTTGAATCCAACTCTTCAGAGCAGTTGATTGTAGCCTTAAAATACACACCAGAGGCTTTAGTAGATGGTGAAAGATAATTCAGTCGCTTCAAAAGTATACTCAGATCAGACCGGCATTATTTCACGTTTGAAAATTTCAAAATTCAAGATGTAGCAAACAATCTTCCAAAATAATGTTCATCTTTAAAAATTTTCAACTTTTCCGCCTTTTATAATGAGTTCCTAATTTTTATTTATGCTTTATTTTTCAATATTTTAAACAGTTTTAATCATTTTCTTCTATACTTTTGTTCTTTCCACTAATAATAACAGAGTTCCTACTTATTATTTATGCTTTTCTTTTCAATATTTTATAGTGTTTAAGGTATTTGTTTACTAAATATTTTCAATTTTTTATTACATATTTTATTATAAATAGTTAAATATATATGTACATATTTTGAATTTTATATTACATGAACATCCGTTCCCTATTAATCATGAACACTAACAGTAATTTTATTTATTAAAAGCTTTGAACAAAAAACCCAGTTTGTCAGCCTTTTCACATCTAATTTGGTAGTTTCTCATTTGACTGTGACAAAAACAAGGGTTGAAAACATTCTTTCAACCCCTGCAGAAGTTGCCTTTCCTGTCATAAGCTGCTCTATTATTAACAGTTCTTTTGAGGAAATACAATATTTTAACGCAGACGAAGACTTCCGCCTGTTTAAAGCATTCACTTCGCCCTCTACCTGCCAATCTCTTTTATCTTAAACTTAAAATGAGATTTATTTGCAGAATTAAAAACAAAGAAAGGGTCATAAAAGAAACAGACTTTGATAAGAACGGTCAAGTGAGGGTAGGCCCTAGGGACAAAAATAAAGACGAAATGTTGAAATGGCTGAAAAAAGGCAGAACTAGTTAGATTTAAGTTAAAAAAAATAAACTAAAGTTAAAAAAAATATATAATAATAATTTTTTTAATAAAATCAATTGGTTTAAATCAATATTTTTTTAATGAAATAAATTGATTTAAATCAATGATTTTTTTAAAAAAATCAAATGATTTTAATCATGATTTAAATCACTGATTTAAATCAATTGATTTAAATCGTTGACACCCTGGATCTAACACAAGGCAAGATGATTACAAAGATCAAGAAATTTCTTCTTGCCAGACATTTCCCCAGTCTGGCAGTAGTTACCCGAGCCACCGCTAGTTGCTAAACTCTCTAGAGAGAGTCTTGATCTTTCCAATCATATTGCAGTGCATAGGTGGTAGCAAGAGGTGCGATTTTTGTGTTCTGCAAATAGTTTCTTAAAATATCTTGAATGTAGCAGGGTGTTTGATTGGGCGATTTTTTGCTGGTAGCTCTTGGACTGTAAGCAAATAATAAATAAACACAGTTCCAAATATCTTAATATTCAAAATAAAAATTATTTTAGAATTATATATTTGACACCTAGGCACCTTAAGATTGGAGATTCACATTTAAGAATTCATATTTTTCTAAAATTTTAAATTAACTTTTAAAATTCATCATCTCAAAAATATCCAGCAAATGAAAAATAGGACTATTTCAGCCTAGGGTGATTCAATTTTCGCTACCAAAATTTTTAAAAGAAGCCTTTTAACATTTTGCTAAAAATTTGCATGTGAATCAATCTAAGCTTTTTGCATGTGAATCAATCTGAGAATTACTTCATAATTATTTATTTCAATTTTATGTTAATTTTGTTTTTTATTGTGAAAAAACTTTTACAAAGTTCTTACTACAGATTGTCTTAATCATTTACAATTTCTATAAATACCTCATTAATAATATCTTTATGTTTAGAAAGTTCATCAATTTCCGACAACTTTTCATGGTCCTGCTCCCAGTCACCATCTGTAAAATTTAAGTTATAGACAATTAAATGTATCTACACATTAACTGAATTCTAACAATCAAATTATATCATGTAAGTAATGATAATAATCATCCCCAATCAAATGATCAAACTGTGATAGAGCAAAATAAGATAATTAATCTCTCCATGGAAAGATAAGGCACAAACAGAGTAAATGAATACTCTGAGCAAAACTATTGTATATAGTAAAATAAATTTCTTTCAATATCTTATGTATAATCTTCTAATATCTTATTCCAACATCTAAAACAATATCTAATTCATAACTGCTTAAAGCTATTTAAACCATTATTCAGCATTTAATTTTTGATCTAGTGACACTATTAATGTAATAAAACAAAATATTCATCTACTCATGTAAACCACCATCCAAAAAATCCGCTCTTTACAAAGCAGTGAAATCATTTCTTTCTTAATTTTAGAAGACCAAACATGCATTTTTCAATCTTAATAGCCTTTATTGTTTTTATGTTATTTTTTTTAGTAATTTTGTAATTTGATGATGCACCTGTATAAAAAGACTCTAAAACATGAAAAAACCAAAGGTATTTAACAAGAAAACAAGGCAAATCACCTTACGCTAAAGTTGATAAATCATGGCCATACTTTAAACCACAAAACTCCTTGTAAACGCTAAATTCTAAAAACCAAGTCCTAATGCATAAAGTAAAAGAAGAAACTATGGTATTCTTAGTCAATAATAATGGGCGTTCAAATTTAAATAAATAAATAAACTATGGCTAAAATATAAAGTACAACCCAAATCAAGTGAATTCAAGAATTGATAGATTTATTTTTCTTGTTACACAATATACATAGGCTATTTAACCAAATTTTAAAACAATATTTTTGAATAAGAACTTTTTCATGTAGACTATTGTTTGAGGTACATGAGATATGCACTTCTTCATACTATAAGATGCCTTAGGAATTTAGTATTAAGGCAATGCAAACAAACTAAATGTTTGAAAGGCCAGGATGCTACAAAAAAGTTTAAACTATATTAAAAGTTTGTTCCAAACATGTGTTTCTCCTGTAACCAGTCACTAAACATAGGCTACTTATAAATAAGTTAAATTGAAGATGAAGAAAATGTCATACAAAACAAGAAATGCCCATTTTCTTAAAAAAAGGAAATATTTATTATCTCTATGCCATGCCAATTATTAAAGATTAATTGAAGATTCACTCTTTCAAAAATAAGAGCCAAATGGAAATAAGAATATTTATGTAAATTATTAACAATACTTAACGAAAGTATAAATCATGAGCAATAGCAACTAAGCAGTAGAACCAATATTTTTTTTTTAGTAACATCAACATTTAAAATGAATATAGACTGTTGAAACTATACGCTGATTAACTCATTTATTAAGCTCATACAGCTCTGGTACTTACACTAGTTTACTCACTTTAAGCATCCAAAACAATCCTAAGCCATTCTAACGCTAAGGAAAATATGAGTTTCATTAATAATTCATCTATAAACTACTTAACACCCTCCAAAAATGATGTTATTCAAAAACAAAAGTCCCTCAGTTTACATGTTTAAATCATGTTGAATTTTTTGAAGAAAATTAATCTTCACAAATCAGATTGTCAGAAAGAGATAAGAGTCAGGTATAAAAGCTAGTTTCCCTTTTTGTTCTAGAAAGAAGACCCTAAAAACAACTACTTACCAAGAATGGAATCTCCTCCAAATGTTTCATCATTGAGGGCATCATAATCTTCTTCATCCTCATCAGTAAGTACTCCATCATCCAAATTATCTCTCTGAGTAAATATAAAAATGATTTTTATTGAAATTCATTAAACAAATACTCTAAAATTCTACATTACACCAAGAAAGTGTACAACTATCACTTCACCATCTTTAATTTACCAAACTCTTCTGCTCAACTTACCTCTAAATTTGTGTCAAAACCGAAGAAAGATTCGGCCATCTCTTTTAAACAAATAAATAAAAAATGTCACTTAACCTTAACATGGTACCTGTTAACAGACCCAAAAACTCACTCCTCTCTTATGATCGAAGCGTTCAACCAAAGAGGTTGAGTTCAGTCCCGAAGTTTATCAGTACAAAGCAAGAATGTGCTAATTGGATAGCATATTTCCAAGTTTATATCTACTTTTTTTGTTTTGTCTCCTTTTGTCCTGGAATAACAAAATATACCACTTCAAAATTGAAAAACTTTACAGACAAGCGTTGTACGAGCACAAGCACGAACGGATTCATTTCACTTTATCCCACTTTTATTTTATAATACACACATAAAATGTGTTTATACATTATGTATATGTTTATATATCCCTTAATTAGTGGCGTCGGGTCATATTGACCCGAATGTATTTGTTTATTCGACCTTTGCCCTTTGAAATCTTTGTATTTCAATAAATATTATTGTTTATTATTATTTATTTAAATTACTTTACCCCTAAAAAATCGATTTAAAGTTTGTTTCACTGGGGCCCCGACACCATTAGTTTTGGAAGAAAAAGCACGCCACTAATTAAGGGTTAAATAAATATATAAATAAATATAAATATATATAAATAAATATATATATATATATATATATATATATATATAATTGACGTTGTCTTATGCCGCTTAAGAATAGGCCATTCCCGGCTGACCCACTTACACCTCATGACGAGACAGGACAGTCCGACATGTGAAATATGTAACACTCCACTGACAATAAAACACATATTGACAGAATGTCTACGGAGACAGAACTATGACTTACCGGACAACATGACAGACCTACTCTCCCACGGCAGCCAATATATTGACAACATTTACACTTACTTGAAAAAATACAACTTATTTGACAGAATATGACGAGCATATAATAACGAATAATTATTTTATCAGAAAATAAGTAATATATACCAGTAAGATATATACATTCAAATACTAAACAAACGCACTGAAGAACACATGACTAAATATAAAAGTAACTCTTAACATAAACAGTACTTACAGATACTCTAGACAATATCTATATTTATCATGACAGATTTTTCTTTATTAGTTATTATGTTCCTTAACTAATGCTTTGACTGTTTTATCGCCTAGCAACGATAATAACAATAAATAAATAAATATATATATATATATGTATGTATGTATATGTGTGTGTGTATATATATACATACATATATAATACAAGTAAAGTCGAAACACTGTTTTTATTCAATGCTTATAGCTGGCGTCTGAGCCCATCGGTTACCTTGAATAAACAAGAAACTGAAATTAAATTTCCTTATTCGCTCTAGCCAATGTCATGGGACCCATTTTCACACAGCTTTTTGACGAATTTTACCAACGTTTTGACGATTCACTCTTGATATTCATTAACATTGAGAGAGAAAGAGAGAGAGGCGTCTTTAAAAGTACATCTGAATAGAGAGAAGAACAAAATCAAAAATAGATACGATGAACACCTTCACTCCAACTATAAAATAAGTTATATTTTGCCTACGTATCTGTTAACAGACCTGAAGAAGGCTTACACGCCAAGCCGAAACGTTGGCATAAATATAATTTGTTGATAAAATTTAGTTTTATTCAGAAGACGACCAAACCTCGATGATCTACACCTTCTCATTTTTTTTAAACATTGTTTTCCTCTTTTTTTTATAATCACTTTTGAAACGTTACTTAGATGTGTAAACATGTGATCTTCGATCTGTAACAGGTACCCCAGAAATGTCTAATGTACATTATCCGCATGTGTGACAACTCTAATTGAAAGAGATTCTTTTGTGGCCACTTATTCCGTAGGATCATCATTCCTCCCGAATTCACTGTTGTCCACTTTTGGCTGTACTTTGGCTAAAACACTCTCCTGGTAAGGAGGATCACATACAGGAACGTCGCAGTCTACTTCCAGGAATTCGACGAAGACTGGATTTGCAGATAAAGCAGTTGTGAAGACATCCCAATCACTAAAAGAGGTTGGAGATCCCATGAAGTTGTCAATTGGAGCTTTAGTTATAGAGATGATGAATTAGAAGTCATCAACAAAATTCGACTGATAGACGAAGAAGCCACCTCCCAGAACGCCTATTTTCGGCTCGACTTATATATATATATATATATATATATATATATATATATATGGTATATATTTGGCCAGGAATTTATACATTCAGATGAAATTTACGTCTAATGTCAGCAAGAGATGACTATATACGACCTTCAGCCATTATAAAAATAAATTATAGCTACTTCAAGTAAAGATCAGCAATTGCAGAACTTTTCTCCTCTAAATCATTCCTTAGGATTTGGGGGCTCGGCATGGGCGTATATAGGAAATAATTTCGGGAGGGGCTGGGAAAATTTGGGGGGGGGGGGGGCTGAGACCATTTCCGGGTTATGGAATATGAAAAATTTAAAACTTGGAATAGTTTTAGGCAACTAAAACGCTATTACGCCTAAAATAAACTATTTTTTATTAACTAAGTGATCTTATTTAATTTATTTTTAAGGATTTTATGAAACATTTTTACCATCAAATGAACATTTCGGGGGGGGGGGGGGCTGCAGCCCCTCAGCCCCCCTTATATACGCCCATGGGGCTCGGCCATTTCACCAAATTCACGAAAACGAATCAACAGAGCCATACAATTCAATAGAGATGTTGGACATGGAGTCCTGATTGTCTGAATTCGAAGGATCGGCAAATCAGATCCTTACAATGGTTGCCTTCGTTTCATACCGGATATAAATGACAGCTTAGTGTGACATGATCTTCATTTTCAGAACTAACTGTAACTCTAAGGAAGCCGGTAGAATGAATGGTGAAATTTTAGTTATCAACAGATTGGTGTGGCTAAAACCAAAAGACTTTAAAATATTCAGATCTCATTATTTGCATCTTCTCAATATAAATGAAGTATTTCAATGCAATAAACTATTGTTTTTTGTTGTCAAAGAAAAACAATAGTTTATTGTCAACGAATCGTTGTCAGGTTTTGATTAATCAAAGTTGCAGAGTTAATTCTAGAAGAAAAGAATAACTAATTAATTTAACATTCTGCTCATTCATATATAAACCAGCCTGATGCGGTATTTTTTATAATTTACATAAGCGTACGTGCCTGTGAAAAAGCTTATTATTTACTTAATGTAGCTAATGCAATGTGACCGTATTGAGTGACTGACTTCAGCACCCCTGGTGAGCAGTATGTAAGTATTGTTTGAATTATAACCCGCTGTTGAAACTTACTTGCTCTGAGGTTGTTCAGAATATTTGTTAGGGATAGTCATAATACAGCAACCATTGGTAACAAACAGTGCTAAAAAGATAGTGGTGTTGATCGTTCTTGGTTATTTTAAGTTCGGTTCATTAAATCTTAGCCTCGTTATACTTTATTTCTAAAGAACATCGGTGCAGTTATCTGTTGCAAAAATGATTATTGAGGATCCCGAGAGCTTCAAAGCTTGGCTTACAGCTAAATTGGAGCCCTTGTAAGTAGGACAATCTGTTTGCTATTTATTTATCATTACCTTTTTAATAAACTTACAGAGAGTTTGACTAACAGACTTTATTTTATTTTTGGAAGTAGAATTTCTTTGATGGCATAAGTTTGTTCAGTTTGTTTGAATTAAGTAATTTACAAAAGAACTGATTCAGTTATTGATCTTTTTTCTTACTTTTGATATGTAGTTAGTTTGAAGTATTTTTAATAGAGAATTGTCTAGTAAGCAATTCATGAGTATAATTTAGAGGTTCTGCTATGTATGAACTGTTCCGATACTTTACTTGCCTTGTTTGAATCCTCTATGTCCGATAAATCAAAAGTATTTAGCTTACTGCCTTAATTACTGACCTAGCAGTTGATAAAAAAAAAAAAAAAAAACCCTTTCGTGGTATCCTGTATCTCATTCATAACACAGCAATGTTAAAAATGGTTTGTCCTATAATTTTTGTTATTTAGGAATATTTGGATTATGCTATGTTACGTTGCCATATTTTTCAAAGATTTCATATTTGAAATTGAAGTAACAACAAGAACTATTTATATAAACCGAAAAGAAATCTTCCTTTTAGTCGATGATTCAGTTAGCCATAACCTTTATTTTTCAATTTTTGTGTCATGAATTTATTCATAACATAATTGATGATTTTCAGGACTTTTTTAATTTCAATCTAACAGAAATATCTGATGATTTAGCTTTAGATGGGAGTATCATATATTCCAGTAACTTGTTTTATAAGATGTTTCAGGAAAGTATTATGCCAAGTAGATGTTTTTTATTATTTATTTTAGAAAATAAAGACTATTTTAATTATAATATAAAAGTAACAAATATTTTTATTTTCTTTCAACATTTTAACCAGACGTATTTTACTTGTTTTGACCCCTATTACGATAATTTCTTTCTAATGTGTGAAGTTATAAAATTTATATTTAATATATCATACACTAGCTGAATACCCGTGCTTCGTCACGGCAGATAAGTAGTTATTTTATTGCGTTAAATAATATTTCATTAAAATTACGTTACTATACAATTCTGTGCAGTTTATTACAGCACGGTTCCCGTCATACTATATGTTATTCAATGGGCGTTAAAATTTAAAAGTTTATGTTTCCAAAAAGTTATTTGTAAACACCCATTATATTTGCGAGCATTACCAAGGTTATAGGCGAGGAGGCTGTGCAAGGGTTCCGGATATTATTACCTCGCCTGGAAAACCTAAGGATATGCCATAGATCACGGTTTGACCGGGACTGTCCCGGTATTTTGCAATTGTTTCGGTGTCCCGCCCAGTTTTATCAATGTCCCGGAAAAGGCTGTAAGATGTAAAAAGTAATGAATTCATGTTTATAAGAATCTTTTTTAAATCGGTTACTTTTCTACAATCAGCATTTTTACTACTGCTCACAGTGTCAAAGAAATGAGAAGTAATCTAACTGTAAAACGCTGGAACTACCTGCACAGCGCTGCCAGCTGCCAGACACTACTATTTGGCTGAGAGATTTTTTTAAGAAAATCAAGTAGCAAAAAAGTTCCGTTCTTATTTTTAAGGTTTGGGTAGACTAACAGCTCAGGATCCCCCCTTCCCGTTAGTTGCTAGGCTTAAAACTCACCAACCATTTTGCTTATAATTTGTACTCTTTTTATCCTCCCCCCCCCTGGTATGCCCATACCATATTAATGTGTCGCGGTTTAACTCTCCAAAAATATGGCAAGCCTATCTGACGGGGACAGGCAGAAAAGAAACGCAATTAAAACTCTATGAGGGACAGTTAATTTCTAGTAATTCAAGGTCTGCCATCATAGTTGAAATTAACCTCAATTAGAAATAAAACTATGAGATAGATAATGTAAGGTAACAGCTGTTCTTTATCGTCCTAGCAACGCAGGCTGCCTAGGATCGCCTTCTCTAACCAACTCAAACTTTAAACCCCCCTAAAAATACGAATATCAATAAATCCTTTCTTAGCGAGCGCCTACGTTATATAGGGAGTGTCCATGCAAAATTTCAAAATTTTCTGTCAAGCGGTTTGGGCTGGGCGTTGATAGATGAGTGAGTGAGTGAGTGAGTGAGTGAGTGAGTGAGTGAGTGGTATTTGACAAATATATAGTAGATAAGGGGAATCCTCCTAGAAGGGATCCTATTATAATTCAAAATGATGTTTGTTATAATCCACTTTACTACATCCATGAACCATCTATATTTGACAATAGACATATGTATAAAGATACATATATATACACAAACACACATACATGTAGATATATAGACGTCTAAATCATTTTGTAAATATATGTGCCTTTTTCATTCTGGTTATAGGTATACATGTTGTATTTCTAAAGACTCCCACATAGAAAATACCCCCTGGCCTACTGCTCTTATTATTTTTAGAATCTATTTTAAGGGAATTCAAATAATCTAATAAAACTCTGCTTTATGTATATATGTATATATATATATATATATATATATATATATATATATATATATGTATATATGTATGTATGTATGTATGTGTATGTGTGTGTGTGTGTATTTCTTCTGGGCATTTAATTTTATTTTTTTGTCTTCTCAGGATTTCGTAATTTTTTTGTTTGTAGGTGTGATGCTGATCCAGCTGCTTTGGCAAAGTATGTGTATGCACTTGTTAAAAAGGACAAACCTGTTGAAGAATTAAGATCGAGTATGATCGGGCAATTAGAAGTTTTCCTTCAAAAAGGTAAATATATTGAATTCTCTAAGAATTGTTGATAGTTTATTTGTAGTTTTTGTAAATATTTGTCCATTGAATGTCACCTAGTAATGTTATTCTTCTGTAATACATTTTTTTGTTTTTGTTTTTGTACTATTAGAAACTCAAGGCTTTGTGAACCTACTTTTCCGAACTTTGGAAACCCAGCGCTATGACATGAATGAGCCTGCTCAGCCTTTAGCACCTATTTCTGTACCAACGAAAGCTGTCGGTACCGGAGATTTTGAATTGAGAGACACATATGCTATTTCATCTACAAATGATGAACCAGAGAAGAAGCCTTCTAAAGAACCGGTAAACTTTCTTGTTTTTTATTATTATCGTAGTTGTTACGATCATCCGATGAAAATTGCTAAGGTCATTGTAACTAGTAGTTCTCCTGTTAGCTCTATGCATTCGGATGTTTTAATCTGAACAGAGCACCCCAATCTTTTATCATAAATACTTCCTAAATTATATATATATATATATATATATATATATATATATATATATATATATATATATATATATACATATATATATATATATATATATATATATATACATACTTTTTTATATATATAATTATGAAATTGTTATAAGTTTGCAAGCCAAGAATATTCATCATGAATAATAACCTAATATTTGTTAGGAAAAGAACATGTTCCTATCATGAGTTTGTCTAACGTTTACTGATATATCACATCTTTATTATCAACTTCCTTAATTTGATTCTTAATTGTCTTGAGAATTTATTTGTGTATTAAATGGCTCATTTTTCCTCTTCCTAATTCTTTATGTTTATAAAATTAAAAATGTCCTTTTTTTTCCTGGCTTATTCTCAGAGTGGAGTTATTATAAACAAAAAGGATTCTGATTTAAAATTATCTTAATTTTTTTTTTGTTTCTGTTGAATTTTTAATTTAACAGTGAAAATAATTGATTTAATTATTTAAGATCACTGATTAATTTCAGAGTGCTGCAATTCTTGCAAGTGCCCAAAATACCACTAGTTTGGGATGTGCTCTTCTGGCCACTGCTACTGGTCGAAAAGACTTTGACAGACATGGGAGAAAGTGTGATTCGGTAATGATTATTATTATTTCACTTAAATTTTATCATAATAATTGGAAATAGTATTAAAATATATTTAATTTATTCATAATCAATAGGATAAAGAAGATAGAATAAGAAGAAGAGGTAGACGGGGTTCATCAGCTTCACCAGATCGGAGGAGAACACGTTCACGTTCATTTGAAAGACGGAGATCCAGGTCCAGGGAGAGAGACCGTGCCCGTGCATGGAGGAACAAAAGCCCTCCTTTGAGGGGTAGATATGACCGTGACAGAAGGTACTTGAGCTTTTAGTTGCTGTTTTTTTGTATGTATACTTTTAATTACATATTGCATGCTGGGAAGGATACTTTTTGGAAATAGAATTTTCCCATAATCAAGTGGCCGGGCCATTTGTATTATTATTAAATTGGAATCTTTTTTTTTTCTCAATAATTTCTTTTAAAAATGACAAAAGATCATATATTTAAAATACTTTAGCTTGAAATTAATATTCTTTATTTGGTGCTCTATTTATTTTAAGTCACCACATTTAGTGTTTTATAATTTTTAGCACTTTCCCCGAAGGAAAGTTGCACTCATAACGGAATTTTTGAGGAATTTCTTCAAATCTTTATCGATCCTACCTAGTAGACACCGAAAATGACCCCAGTTGAAATTTATATATATGCATATATATATATACATATATATATATATATATATATATATGTTTGATGTTATTTTTCGGCGCTGGGATAGTATTTTTGGATGGAACGGCATTTTTCTCCAGCGGTGGTACTCCTCCTCACTTCTTCCTGGAATATTTCGATGGATTCATCTCCATCTTCTTCCCTTGGCTACCACCGAGGAAGAAACAAGTACCTGGCTGAAGAAGATGGAGAGGAAACCATCGAAATATTCCAGGAAGAAGTGAGGAGGAGTACAACCGCTGGAGAAAAATGCCGTTCCATCCAAAAATATATATATATATATATATATATATATATATATATATTTATTTATTTATATATATATTTATTTATTTATATAGATATATATTTGTCCGTTAACACGATACCCGCCAGAGTTTTTGTTTCTTCCCCACGAAACTTGGTATGTAGTATTCCCCAATCAAACGATTGAACGAGTTCGTTAACCAACAAAATCGGTCCATATGGAGAGGGGGATTACTCCTGAGCCAAAGTAGTTATTTGCCGATACCTGCCATAATTTGTGTTGTATTTCAACGAAACTCTGTATTCGTTCTGGTCAACTAAAGAGAAAAATGCGTTGTAAAAATAAACTAAATCGGTTCATTAGGAGGGGGGGTTTACTCCGGACCCAAATTACTAATTTGCTCATACCGGTCGTAATTTCTGCTGTATTGTAACGAAACGTGGTATACGTCCTGGGTATCTAATAAGGAAGAAGTGTTGTAAAAATGAACTAAATCGGCCTATCGGAAGAGGGGGGGGGGATTTACTTTGTACTATGTTTGAATTGAATTGAAACAGGTGTTATCTATGTTTTTATTTTATTTATCTATAAAGGTTATTTTAAGCAAATTATTCAGGTATGCACTCGACACTACCCAATTCTGAGGAAAGTGCTTAGTTATGCAGCTCCTGCGTGACGGCCTTTTTATTTTAATATTTATTTAATGACGATAGCTTTTTCTGCAAATTAATTTTTATCTATGAAACTATCAATTCTAAACAGCAGACAGTTTTTGTACTTCTTCTTCAGTAATGATGCTTGAAAATGAAATTTGGAATTATTTTTATGAAAATGTATTATATTAAAACAAATATACATTGCACCATACCAGTTATATTTGCACACATTATAAAGCTAACTTATAATAATATTGTTGACTTGTTTTTGCATCCTGTTTACTATACTCTTAAGTGTTATGCGGGTTTAGTATCATTTTTGCTGGGTCCTTACAGACACGACGCTAAGGGACAAATTCCCCTATGCTGGAAACCGGAAATAACATTTATCGTAGGCTAATCTAACATAACAGGTGTTCTTACGAGAGTTAGTAAACATCATTTGTAAGAACACTAAGTGACTTTTAACATATCTATTGAATTTTGCCCATAAAGGGTTATCTTGTGAAGTTTGTTGAAATGAGTGCCTAAGAATAAAAACCAGGATTTTCAGCTTATGAGGACAATGTAGTATCACTGCTTTTGATGTACCACTACAAATTTATATACCAAAATATAAAAATTACGTAATAGGGGATTTGAATTCTGTATAAGTAATAACATTAAGAACACTTATTATTACAATTTTTTTTCAGGCATACACATTCTAAATCCCCTGTGAGAAGATACTCCAAATCAAGATCACCCGTTGCGAACAGGGATAGGCGAACAAGGTATAGAAATCGATCTCCTCCTCGTTCTAGGACCAGGTCTAGAAGCCCTTTGTCCAGTAAATATTCTAGTAGCTGTAAGTATTGCCACTCTGTATAATTATTTATTTATTAATGTTATTTAGAAGAAAAAAATCATAGTAAAAAATAGAAACTTTTAAGTTTATCTGTACAGTTTATGTTTATATCTAGTAATTGACATTAGACACAAATGACTAAACCAGGCTTTTCAACCAAACATAAATTTGAAGCACATTTACAAATTGTGCTACAAGGAAATCCTTAGCACAGTGATCACTAATATAGTGACCGGCGATTCTCAAATATGAATCGATCTTTTGAATCCATTCAAATGGAAATGAAAAGATTGGCGAGTTCAGATCGATTCATAAGATCGGTCTTCCAGGCTCAGAAGATCGATCTACTATATGAATCTATTTCAGGATTACTTACAATTACCTACAAAATACGTATTAAAACCTAAAAGTAGATAAAACCTTTTTTCATCAAAAATAATATATAATGAAACATATACTGTTACATCATATTAAAATATATGGGTATTATTACATATATATGTTTAACATGCATAAACAAAATCAGTCCGGTAACAGACCACGAGGGCCCTGAGGGGCAGATACTATAGAGGTATCTGATTCATGACCATACGGCACACTAGGGAGATAGTGTGGTCAGTACTATGCTCCAGCCGCCTGATTTTCCCCTTGGCTGCTTCGACTGCTAGAGGCATTAGCACCCAAGGTACCCATTATTAAATTAATTAAAGGCTGGGTCGGCCTAGGGACGGTCAGGGAGGCCGAATTCAACCCAGGAACAAAGACACTAGAAGAAAAAATCTTTAGTGCTTGCTCGGGATTTGAACTCAGGCCTCCCAGCTTATTAGTCCAGTGCTCTACCACTGAGCTAACCTCGCCCCCTTAACATGCATAAATGCAGCATAATTAGTTTTTATCTTCTTACCTGTGGAATGTTACTCCAACATTCTTCGATTGTGCTCTTGTACAATTGGAACATCCAAACGCCCTCCCCCCCCCCATTAAAACCATTATTCCCAATTAAAACTATTATAATAGTAAACCATAAAAAACAAATTAAAACTTCTTGAGAGATGAGGCCAAACAATATGGCAGCCATTGGGTTTGTTTGTTTGACAGTTTGTTTTCTTCCAAAACATCCCCTCCTCTCCTTTCATAACTCCACGATGATAACAGTCTATAACTTGGAAAAAATCTAACCTTAAGCTTGATTCTTTAAATGATCGGCCCTTAGAGATGGATTCATTAAAACATTGGTCCTTGAAGATGGATTCTTTAAAAAGATCGATTCAGATCACCCATCTCTACCCTGACTGGCTCTTCACTTCAAGCAAAAAAACAGTTGTAGAATGGCCGTACAGCATAAGAGATAACTGGATAAAAGAGGTGGTTTTAAACAACTCCGTAATGGTCATTTTGTATGTACCCATGGACACCTAATGACGAAATAATATGTACAAATATTACAAAAGTATGATGATGATGATGTTTTCTTGTTTAGTTTACAAGAAAACATCATCCTTTAAATTTTAAAGGCTCCAAACTGTTAACTTTAAATTTTAAAGTTAACAGTTAAGTAACCATTGTGGAAGTGTCTAAGAAAAATGAGATCTACTAGGGTATATGGAACTGAAAACAAACCAGGTGGTGGGAGGAGGTCGGTAGGGATCAAAAGCCTTTTATGGCAGGAAAGGAGAAAAAGATGTTAATGGAAGGATACACAAGGAGCATGGGAAAATACTAGGTGGGAGGTTGGGAGAGTTTTTGAAAAATATTAGCGTAAATAGGAGAAATGCCTTGTTTGTCTGTTTTGTAGTTTATATTATTTTTGTTGTAAATATATTCTGACATAATTCAATAAAATTGATAAAATCAAGTATATTCTTTCCATTTAATGGATTTTATTTTTCAGTGGACACAAGGGAAAGAAAAGAAGCTGCCGTTGGTATCTCTCCGAGAGACAATACTCATGGAGACACTGATTTACGGTTACCTGTTCTACCATCAACTAATTTACAGAGTGTAGTTTCCCTACCATCAGATCAAATGTCATTTCAAACTACTCGACGCTGTAGGGATTTTGATGGTGAGTTTGTTTTTTTTTAATGGAAATTATTTTTATTTTTAGGTTGAAACTGAAAAAAAATTGTTAAATTGTCTGAAAAAGATATTATTAACCAAATTTCAAAATGTCTTGACACGAAAGGAGAGAATAATCTCCTAGATTTCAGTTTTCCTGAATAAATAAAGAAACAATAATTACATTATAAATATTTGTTTATGCTAACTTTATTTACTAAAATATTGTGGAGGATCAAAATGCGCTACTATAAATGTATGTTGGAAAAAATTGTACTTTTAGAAAGGTTATTAACCCAAATCATTATATTGATGTAGAATTTAAAAAGGCCAAGCTTTTTGTTGATAGTCAACTTTAGGGGTAATACTACCTGGTGCAATCAAAATCAAAGTAATTTTCTTGAATTTATAAATAACAAATAAATCAATAATTTTCAATTCTTTATGTCAAACATTTTATAAGGGATGTTAAAGTATCCAAAAAAAGTTTAAATTTTTCGGGGAAAAAAATGGCGGCCCTGTGTCTGACGAACGGAAACCCTTTTTTTTCACGAGCGATAGTCTGTAGGCAGCAATTTTTAATCTAGAACAAAAAACTAAAATTATTTCAAAAGAAGAAGATTAAATGTAGTAAAGTAGGTAGGATTTTTAAGAAATATTTATTTTTTTGAAAATGGAAAATAATTATTCATTTTCTATTAAGAAATCTGTCAAAAATCGTTCATAAAGTAGTTATAATTCAATTCATAAAAAAAAAAAAATCCTATGTGTTTTACTATCAAATGTCATTAGGAAGCTGCAGATAAAATTTGAAGTTGATCGGGCAAAAATTGAAGTTGCCTGAGTATCGCCCGATTTGAAAAACATAGTTTTGATAAAACGACTTTAAAGCTTAATGTTCTAAAATGTTTATTTTTTTCCTATTTAATTTTGTTCATACTTTCTTGTAAAAAAGATTAAAAAAAAAAAAAAAGGTTTAATTTTGAAATGTATCGAAGGAGGGCCAAAAAAAATCTTTACAATTAAAAAGGGACCAATTGAAGCTCGCTCAAAAAGTTATCTTCAAATCAGCATCTTGTTCACTGGGCGTGGGGACTTAGCTGGGAAAATCGTATTTTCTGCCTATTTAAAACATTTTTCTTCACCTAAACACTCTTGGATATCACTTTTGATTAGTTAAGGAAGAATTTTAGCCCATAAAAAAACAATGGTAAAATAAAAAGTTACAAGGTAACTTATGACCCATTAATACATCTAATTTGATTATTTTCTTTTATTAGACAGATAACTATGCAGATTTTTTATATCAAGTGAATATTGGTTGCCACTTTTTTTGGTTGAATATATTTAAAAACAAAAACCTATAACCAAACATTTGTTGATAAATTACACATTTTCTGTCTGATGGCTTCGAATAGACTAAAATAAGTGTTTATACTAAATGGATGTTATTAAAAGAAAATAAGCCTTTAAATTAAATGAAACAATTAAGAATAATGGATTCATTTTGTTTACTCGCTAGTTAATACCTCCTCCTCTTGCCCTACTAAAGGTTTGAAAATCAAGCAAAAACATTAGCAAATGTTTAATCTCATTTCCAAGAAAAATTTACTTTTATTGAACTATTATGACCGAACCCCTACATTTCCTTACTACTAGTTTAATATAATTTTGTCAACATAATTGGACATAAAAAGATCCAACTTATGATTGAAAACATTTTTTATGCTTTCAGAAAAGGGATATTGCATGCGTGGTGACCTCTGTCCATATGATCATGGAGCTGATCCAGTAATTCTAGAAGATGTAGACCCTCTATATAATGGTACAGGGGCACCTGCTCCCCTTATGATCCAGACAACGCAGCCTCCTCCCCCGATCACTGCTCCTCCTCCTTCTATCACTCAGGTCCCCACCAACAACATGGGTAAAACAATATTTGTATTTATTTATATTTTTTATGAATTATGCTTTATTTGTCAACATTTTTTATTAAATAGGATGATATATTTTTTAAGTCACAAAAAATGTTTACTTAACCCCTTAACGGGCAAGGGCCAATTAAGCGGCCGCTGCTCGCTGAAATTAAAAAATTACGCGAGTGAGGCGGAAGTGGTTCCAATGCTTTCTGCTAGATGCCGAGGTATGCCAAAAAATAGTATTTGGAGGTCTTGGGCCGAGGAGCCGAGATATGAGGAAGTTGACCGATTAAGCGGTCCTTGCCCATTCCCGCATCTATCTTGTGTCAGTGTTGGCCGTGCATTATTGGCTCTCCGGATTACTCATCTTATCCGGAAATCGTTTCAAATTATGTAATAATTCTTTTATACATTCTATAGCATTGCCTGTTCAAATAGATGGTTATTATGAGGGAAAAGCGCATGGCTTATTTTCCCGGGGCGAAAAATTGGTGGTAAAAATTCTCTCTGTTATAACCTTAACTCTAGGAGGTTTAAAACATTTTTAGTGTTAGCTTTGGCAAAGTTTTGATAAATATTGAACACTATATCCCTTGTCAGATCTATCAAAGCCTTCCCTAATCTTAAACGTGACATGATCAGTTTTTGTAGTGCTTCACGTATTCTGTTGTTCCTTGAAATTGGAATTAGCAATGTCGAAACCGTTGGGAATATTTCCTTCAAAATGTTGTGCTTGCAAAATTGAAGTTTTCTGTCTATTTGAACAAGCTACAGTGGGAAACTGTTTGCAATTAGTCAGATTTAAACTATAAATATAAGACTTGCTCCAGGATACCGAAAATAATTCTCATCTAGTCCGGTCTACTCTATCCTCATCCTTGCTGTCATCGATCTGGAACAAGTCAGACCTACAACTCAGTTACTATCTGGAGCGTTGGCTTACAATAGATATTAATGTTTTAAACCGTTATTATAATTATTTTTATGTTAGTACGATCTCTTCCCCTAATGAAAGGGGAGTTCCCACAGAGAACATAACAATTAGCTTCATGAATTATTTACCCTAAGCCTTTTGCCTTTTAATAATTCCCACTTTCATTTTGTATCAAGCAATTGCATGCCTTTCCTTTGCGCTATATCCACTGTTCTTACAGTTTGCACCAGTCTTAATGGGTAATGGACACACTAAATTTTAAGCTTTAAAAATCCCAGTAGCAAGATATGGTCACTTTGTTCTTATTTTTGTATATTTTAATACTAATCGAAGTACTAAAAACTGGATTATGTACTGATCAACATTTTGTTATGGCCTCATTAGTTTCATTGCCTGAATATTCATTTTTAAGTGCCTATGCAATATTATATTTCTGATGCGGGAATGGGCATGGAAAAAAAGTAGCAAAAGTGGTGACCTTTGCAGCACCGATTGTCGGCTTTTATTCTCATTTTGCTCAAAACTCAAGATGAAAATAATTTTAAAATGCCCAAAGACCTATAAAAAAAGTACTAGAATTTTCATTCTGGCTCTGAGAAGTGGGGGTCCATGATCTGGTCCCGGGTCCGGCTCTGAGATGTGGCGGCCCTGCCCGGGGGCATGCACCACATACAGCGAAAGTATGGTCAAACAGCAGCCGCACTTAACGTGTTAATATCAATTACTCAAATTTAGATGTTTGTTTTAATTTTTAAAGAATGTTTTATTTATTTTATCTTACTGTTTATTTCTTAAATAATTCTTAATTTATTTTCTCTATCCATTGTTTTTGTTGGACTCTAGTTAAGTTGGGAGATTTGCTATAATTCTTTGTGTAATAATTATTATAGTAATTTAATCCTATTCAATACTTAAGTATAGTAACTATTGGTGATTATTCACTAATTAAGAATGATTTAGTCAGAGTAATAACATTCCAAAACTAGTTTGTTTATTAATTGGTTATTGTTGTTTTTATTAGAATTTTTATTCATCCTGTTGAATCAAGGAATAAGCCCAGCAACCCAAAATTATTGAAAAAAAAAATCAAAATAGACTCAAGTGTATACATAATTATATTGAATGCATTCCAAACCAATCAATGTAATTTGAGATGATTGATTATTTCGAGAACAAATTTCCTATGCTCAGGACTCAGTCAGATCATTGAATAAATACACATTACCATAAAATAGGCTCACATTATTACCTACAGTGTGGTGAAATTGGTACCATTGGTGTTTGGGACAAAAAAAAGGTTTGTTGAAAATGTTGATTGAATTTTCTCTTACAGAGGAAATTGTATTTGAAGTTTTAGTTTCTTCAGGGTATATCTTTTGTGTAATTAATTTTCATTAAATACTCTCTCACATAATAAACCAAATTGAGTTAGATTATACATTTTCAATTAAATGCTGGGATAAGTATATTATGAAACACGGTTCTGCTGTATGAGCTAGATTTTTCATTTGGTGATGAGTTTTTATAAGACTATTTTTTACTTTTATCAATGAGCAATTTATAAATTTTATTGACTTGGTACAATAATGAAATTTCAAAAATAGAAAATATTTCTCACACTACAATTGAATTTTTATCAATATATAAAATGTTATGTGACTTCATATAGTCTTTGAAAATTATTTAAGAATTTAACACCGATTTTTTTAATAATCATCTGTCTTTTGGAACTATAAGTATTTTATTAAAAAAAATATTGCTTTTGATATTTCTTAGTAATTAAATAAAATTGAATTACTTTTATTTATTTTTTTTCTTGACAGCTGAATACAATCCTGATGCCCCAAGTATGGAACCGAGAATGTGGTCAAGACCTCAATTCAGAACAGGGCCAAGTCAGTAGCTTTTTAAGTAAACTATTTATATTGTGATTGCATTTTTTACCAAAATTGTGTAGTAAAGTTAGAAGTGAATGTTTTTTCACTAGAATATTTTGGCTTTTCTTTTTTCTTATTTGTTGAAATTAGTTTATAATTTATGAATATTTTGTGAACTTAGAAATTCTTTAAACCCTTTGAGAACTTGATTTCTATAAAATAAGAGCATCATTGAAGTTTAAGATTCTGGAGTGTAAGTGATTTGCAGAATTAAAATGCTATTACAATTCAATCTGATACATTTTTTGTGATTTCACTTTTTTTCTTATATTAAATATTACAACTGAAAAGTATTGAAATCTTTAATTTTAATCTTTAATAGTAATCAAGATGGTTATTATACCTAATGACTTTTATATTTAATACTGAACATATTTTGGTCAATTTACTACAAATTTCAAGGTTTGGAATTTATATACTGAAATTCTGTCTGTTGGGTTTTTAAAAATTTACTATTATAAACCTTTTGAGTTATTTCTGATTCCTTCACTTGGAAATGACTGCTGCTTATTCCTATGATTATATTATTTTAATTTAATTTAACAAAACTATTATTACAAATCATTAAACTTTAGTTATTATTTCTTATGCTCTACCAGATTTATCAGTATTGTATAGACAGCAACGTGAGGCGGTAATTTAGTAAATTGTAAAGTGTTCTATATAATCCTATGTCCATGTGTATTGATCGTTTAATACATATAAGTTATTACTTTGTCCTATTAATAATTATAAACTCTGTGCTTATGTATATTATGTTACCACCAGAGCAGTAATTAATCTTTATAGCCCAGCAGTGCAATTGGTATTAGCAGTTTAATTGATTTGAATGTGTTTTTAATAGAGCTTTACATGATTAAAGTTCTAGCAAGTTATATATTTTTTTTATATATCCACCACCAGATTTTTTTTTTGGTCATGTAATTCTAGAAAAAACATTTATATTTGATTATTATATTTAAAAATGCTTTGCCTTCATATTAAGATAATTTATTTTCAATCTAGCAATAGCTGGGGAAGGGAGTGGAAAGGTCCAGGCCCTAAGCAAGAAAAGATTTACTCACACACATTTGCACTTTATCCAATGCAGCTAATTTTTGTACATACACCAGTTTATCACACTAATTATGTTTTGTTTCTTATATACATTTTATACCATATACTATTTAAGAAGAGGTTTTGTTTTTATATTTATTTATTTTTTACATTGCATCTACATGTTACAAAAGTTTCTACCAATGTGTGAGAATAAGTAATTTAACCCTTAGCGGTCTCATTCTTTATTTTTTGAACTGACCATACGATCTTATGCTGAGCAGGGACCGGCATTAACAGCCGCCATCATTAGTCCATGTGCTTTTGTTTACCTCAAGCCCTGGAGGTCTGTGTCTTATTCTACGGAATCGCACATTTTGTTTTAGTTGTCATAAAAATAAGAAAAATACAAATTTCATTTTACATTCGATTTTTTTAACAAGAAAAAGTAGTTTATACAAAGATATAGAGGGAATGATACTTCTCAAAACATTTCCCAATGTAAAGAGCTGGATTCGTTTTCCTATAATTCTTACAAAATCTTTGAAATATCTTCACCCTCCATTTCAAAATACACTAGTTTATATCTGCACAATTTTGCTCTCCATTTCAAAATACACTAGTTTATATCTGCACAATATAAAGGCAGAAGAATAGGAGAGGTGAGGACAAAACTAAAGATTTAATTGTTGCAATGACTAGCACAAATAACTAAAAGCCACTTCTGGAATCTGATTCACGCAGCACCTATCTCTATTTGAGACCATTCCTTCCTCTTTGAAATAGCTGATCATCTAGGAGCAGGAATTTGATTCCTGTGGTGGACGGGTATATGACCTCTATACCCGGGAGAGGACAAGTAGGACAGACAGTTGGTAAATTGGCCAGACTATATTCAAAACTTGTTTATGTCGGTCCCACCTTGGGGTAGGACCACTAACTGTTAAAACTCACAATGAATTGCATTTAAGTAATATTTCCTTCTCAGATATGTTTTTCTGAGTACGTTAAGTGTATCTGAATGAAAGGATATTATTTAATTTCGGTTAAATCGTGTTCAATATTATTTTTAATTACTTTGCAATTTAATAGACATTTTTTTAACTTTCAGGCATGCGTGGAATGGTGAGGAATAACATCGGGCGAGGGTTTAACCATCAACGTGAATTGATCAGTGTTGTTACTGGTGCTCCACACTTCAGAAACACAAGACCAGCCATTAACCAAGACTTCAATAACGCCAATCATGTTGTAAGTATAGTTTCTACCTTTTTTTATTATTTTAAATCGCATATTTATATCGTATATTTGTCTATGTGAAGTCTTTGTATTTATCTTTTATAACAATCCTTAAAGGATTTTCTATACCATAGCCTTTATGGTAGCTACCCAAAATTCTAATAATTCTCGCAACAATTTTTTTACCCTTTGTGCAAATAATTTCTGCACTCCTTCATTAATTCATTAAATGTTCAAAGGAAAAATATGAAATCAACCATTCCCAAAAGCTTAAAAGAGAACAGAAAATAATATTTTTTAATATGATTATTTTTTTTAAAATTCCATTGCTTAGAGGGGAAACAAAATTAAAATGCTTTAATTTTGAAAAATGTTCAACTGTTTATAATTTTAGAGTGTTCATCTTTCCTTATAGACCTCCGTAGTATGTAAATCTAATAACAAGTGGTTCCCAAGCATATCTGATTTTAAAATGTATGCGTTTATTCATTTAAGGTAGGGGCGTATATACATATATATATATATATATATATATATATATATATATATATATGTATATGTATAAATAAAGCCCAGAGATCTATATAATTTCAGGTACCAGTTTTACAAAATATATCAAAAATTCTAGACAAGTTGCGATACCTAAAAGTAGATTGTTCATTAAACTCAATAAAAGTGTTCAGAAGCATTTTTTGAGATAATCACAGATGGAGAAAATCACATCTTAAATATTTAGCCTCATAGCCTCTGCAGACATGACTGGTGGTAACATTTTCTGTGTTTGTATTATATCTTTAGCTCCATTCTTTATTGTAGGGAATGTTGATTGTGACATTAAGGAATCATATTAAGATGACACAATTCTTACAAAGTAAAAAGAGTTTTTAATTTTTGACAGAGGCGTGAAGTGTTAAAAATGTTACTGTTTGGAATTTTTAATCACCTTAAGGCTAAAAGTGTTATAGCTGCCATCTTTTAAGATTCCAGCTCATCTGTAATAGGGCTAACTTTCATAATAATGGAGTACACCAGTCACGTAACTTTTACTAGCATGATAGGAAGACTTATACAGTTTTATTAAATCAAAAATGTAACTTGAAAAGTAAAGTTATACTTCACCTTATTATAGTAATGTATGTTTCAGCAGAGACCGAACATGGAAAAACAGAATTTTGATTTCACAAGGCTTGGACCGAATCGTGTTCAGACTCGACCTCCAGTTCCACAGCATACCGGCGGTAACACTTCCTTGCACCTGAAGAAAGTTCCTCTCGGTGTAAATGATATAACTCTTCTGAACAATCACTTCTCCAAATTTGGAAAAATAGTTAATATTCAGGTGTGTATTGATTTCTATTCACTTCAATCCTTTCAGTACTTAATTTTTTATTTAATTTTATTGTTGTTTCTTTTTGTTAAGGATGAGGGGATTTAATACTTTTTAAGATGGATTACTGGGTTATGGACAAATTAACGTAAATAATTCCTAAACTTTGGAAAGTAATGGGGAGGGTTCAATAATCATTCCTCATAATTTATTTTTCTGTTATGCTGTTAATCTTTTGGGTGGGCTTCCAGATGACTTGGGCTTTCGTTTTGCTGCTATATTGTTATGCAGCAGCCAAATGAAATAATAAATAAAAGGAATATGATTTTTGCTTAATTAGGTCATAATAGTATGAACTTATAAAACCACTGTATATGCCGTCAGTAATTTAATTTCCAAATATTCACAATATAGACAAAATAGTTTGCCTGACTGGAATTTAAACAGTGTTTTATTACATTAATATTATAGTTATCTACCTAATCTGAGTCTTATATGACAAAAGCATTATCTTCTCTATTTATCTATGACTCAATATGACGCTGACGTCTTATCTAAACCATTGCCTCCGTGTAATAAATTGACTTGCTGTGATATGAAGCCCGGTCCCGTAATTTGCAGGTGACCCATGCTTAAAAAATAAAGATTTGAAAATAAAAAATAGTTTTTATTTAAATAATATAAAAACAGCTTTATTGTAAAATAATTAAAATATTTTCAAATGCTCAGACGGAATTAATGGAAGTCATGCTATCATTTTGCTCTGTTGTTCCTTTTTTAAATACATATTTTTTTCAGTATTTTTTTAAAAATTTCTATAGGTTGGATTTGAAGGTGATCCAGAGTCAGCCCTGATAACTTTTTCTACTCATACAGAGGCCAATATTGCGTACAAAAGTACAGAAGCTGTCCTGAACAACAGATTCATTAGAGTTTTCTGGTACAATCCTAGTAACAACAATGAGGTAATTATTTTATTTGCTTTTGTTCTCATAATCTTTTATTAGATTTGGAAGCATTAGGTGGTTTGAAAACCATTAAAGAAAAATTGTTTACATGTTTTTTAATGCCAGGAAGTGTTAATAGAATATGTTTCAAACCCATCTACAGTGCATGTAAAAGTTCAAGGCCAAAAGATAATTTTGTGATTAAGTAATGTATCAAGAGTGAAAAGTGGAAACTCTAATATATCATCGTAAAGTATCTTTATTGTACAATCAAAATGTGCAATTCAGAAATTGTATATGAAGATTAACAATTACTTCTAAGAAAAACAACATTTTTCGCTTCTTCTTAAGTCGCTAGCCAAATTCCAAGAAGCTATGATTTGTTCTGTTTTGATTATACTTTGTTATTGAGGCATGTAAACATTAACCCTTACCTTACGATCGGTGGTGGGAACTGGCCGCCACTGCAGTACACCAATCTCTCTACCTGGCCCAGCCCCAGTTACATAGCTATTCTCCCCCTTCTCTCGAAGTGTAGGAGCACTTTCATATAATTCCCTCCCTTAAAATTTCAAATTAAAGGAAAACTTTATTTTATTCTTTATTTAATTTTTCTTTTTAGCTCTGAATATTTTGATTGAATTATGTTATTATATTCTCCAATCATTTTTATCATAAACTATATTTTTTAATATGAAAAATTATATTTTTTGTATGATATAGGTACTAATCAATGAAGCTAAATAATTAAATAAATAGCCTTTTTTTATTGAAACAAAAAAAAAATCCATCCTCCTTTTTGATTTAGGGGTTTTGAGAATTTGTGGATGGAGAGTGAGTTGCAAGGCATCACTTGCAAAACAACAACAACATAAAATTGATTATCACCTTAAATGAAAATGTTATTAAGTCTGTTCGAAAATCAGAAATTATTTTATTATTATTATATTTATTTTATTTGCTGGTCATCGTGTTCATGAATGTTTTTAGTTGCAATAATAATCTTCATATAGATAAGTTTTCATTATTATCCGACACCAAATATTTCCCCATGATGTAGGCTTTGAAATTTCTGAGAATGCAGAACTAAGCCTGGATATGTTTTCTATGTACGCACGATGTAACTAAAGATCTAAAGATGAGTGCTTCTTATTTCTCACTTATTATTATTTTTTATTTTTTTATTTTTTTTTTTAGTTAGATTTACATCTATTTTCCTATTTTATAATGATATTATTTTTGCATTTTATATTGTTATAAATTTATGTTCAGAACAAGCCTAAGACTCCTACTCCAAGCCCAGTAACTACTAAACCATCAGTTCTTGAGCGGCTTGGTGCGCCTCCTCAAAAAGTCCTCCACAACATTCAGCCATCAGCAGTGCAACACGAGGAGAAGGTATTTAAGTGGCTTGTTTTTATGCTTTCCGCTTCTTGCCACTCAAAACTTCTCTTCCTCCATTTCGAATATTCACTATGTCCTTTTACTCAGGCTTCCCATTTATTTTCATTTGTCCTTTCAGCCCAATCCTTGCCTTGTACCATTTCTCCTAGCCCCCTACCTCTTCCTTTTTTTAAACATCTTCCTCTTTGTAATAATCAAAATGTAAAATTAATAATAATAAGACACCAGGTTTAAATGTTATTAAAAATTTGTCTTGTATCTCAAAACATTGAGCTGGAGGATAGTAGTCAGTTATCTTGAACTGGGTGAAAAAAACTAACAAGTCCATACCACCAGAATCCTTAAATTTGCTTGTAATGCTTTTATGGCAAACATCATTGATACTATAAAATAAAATATAAAGCAGGCTACACACAGTCAGGCAGGCCTGTCAGTTTGGCCTGAACAGTCTGCCGAAAAGCCGGTCGCCTGAACGTGTATATATTCCGACTGCCTGAACACTCTTAACTGACAGACCAGCCGGAATATCAGGCGATCAGCCTTCAGGTGGACTGTTCAGGTCTAACTGACAGGCCTGCCTGACTGTGTGTAGCCTGCTTAACCAAACAAATGATGTTATCACGGCATAACTTACTATATTGAATGAACATACATATGATTTTATTTTGAGGTATATTTTAAGTGGTTGATAAAATTAATTGGGCCTCTCCAAATATGTATTGTGTTATAGTATGTGGTGTTTGTTTTCCCTGAAAGCACTATGTGTAAATAGTGTGAAAAGATTGGCCTGGTTGTTTTTGTAATTCTATTTATGCAATGCATTTCATTAGCAATGGTATAATTCGGGTCACATTCTGTACTCCTATCAAGATATTTTTTGATTTATCTGCTTCTATGTCCAATAGCACGTAGCTACAGGTTGTCATACTTTTCTAAACATCCATGGTGAGCGAGATTGTTGCCAGCAGACCCGTCACTGAAAAAAAACCTGACACAGTCGGGATTCCACGGAAATTCAGCTCATTAACCATCCTACGAAAAGGAGACCCCTGGATTTCAGTTAACATTATAAAAATTCTTCTAAAGATTTAGAATTTTCGTTCTCCGTTACAATGAATAAATGTTTAGGCAAGCAAATTTGTGGTTACAGAAAAAAACAGTTTACTGATTGAAATAAATTTTCATCGGTTTATTTGAAACTGATTGCCAAAGTTCAGTAGTTTACCTTTAATCAAATTTTAAGACATGTTTACATTTTTTCTTTTTCCATTAAAGTGAGCCACTCACTATAGAATCATCAGGAAAAACTGACTTTAATTACATCTGCTTGTTGTAAGATAAATTAAATTGTTCATCTATATTCAACAGGCCTTTTTGCTTACTTTTTCTGATCAAAATCTTGTTTTGATTGTTACACTTGTGGTGAATATAACTAACAACTTCAAAGCTTTATTGTGTAAAAATAAATAAGAAATAATGAATGATATAATTGGAACTTCTTACTCTTAGGTACTTATTCTCATGGTTTTTCGCCCCATTGGTAAGAGTTCTACTTTTCTCTTGGTCAGTTATTCTTTACAAAACTTGCTCTTTAATATTTGTCTATTATTTTTTCTTAGTGTGCAATTATTCTTAATTTATAATATATATGAAAGCTGAGATTTTGTGTACTTGTTTTTTGTAATAAGGTAAAATTATATCTCTAAAGTGGTAAATATTATATTTTATTATTGCATACATATTTAATACTTGATTATTTATGTATAATTTATTTATTTCACGCTCCTTAGAGAAAAGAGTTAAAGATTTTGGGCCCGTGTGAACTCGTAAGTAGGATTAGCACCTTTTTCCCAAACCCTGTTCGAGCTTTTTTTTATTCTTTTTGTTTAAATTATTTTTAATTGCTATCTATTTAAATGTGTCTCCCTTACTATTAATTTGTTTAAGTAATTTTTATTTTAAGATAGTAGAATGTCTGTTAATAGTAAATGCTACTTAAACTTAATTAATATTGAGTTAAAATCTGTTATTTTATTTACATAATTTTATGTATTAAAGGATTCTCTTTTTACCAAAATTGCTATGATTAAAATACGTATGACCTCGAGATATAAGTGTATTAATAAAAATTATAATATATAGGTTTTATTTATTATTGTTTGTTTTTTTTTGTTTATTTCTACAGGTTACAGTGGTTAATAATAGTATTACTAAAACATTATATATTCCGTCTGCCATGAAAAAAGAAATTCCAGTTTCAGCTCCTGTTCCACCTGTAATAACCACCAATGTAGTGAAAGAGGTAATTATTTTGGTTGATTATATGGTAAAAAATGGTAATAAATATGTAAAGAACACATCACACATACTTACATACATTTAAAAACACCTTTTAAATTTATTTAGAATGAAATATAGCCAGTATAAATGCACGTTTTTATATTAAGAATGAAGACAATTTTTAATTTCTACCCATAGAGACTAAAATGTGATTCCTGTCTGTTACAGCAGAAAATCATGAACACATTAAAAAAAATTACAAAACAAATAAAAAATAAAAACAAAAATGATTTTTGTATTTTAGTCAGGTTTTTCACATTCGCCAATCAGATGATCAGTAGCTTTACAGACCAGGAGGTTTCCCTTTACACCCCTTCTGAATTCCCTTGGCCTACCCTATAATTTTTTGTTCTCAATTCTCGGGGATGAAAGTCCCAGTTTTGAACCCAATCCCCCTTCCCCATTCTTGATTTATGAGGTAATTAAATTTTCTATAGTATTATAGGAAGTGGGACATATTAGGCCTATGATGGGAAGGATGGTGGCGATCCAGCGGGAGGCGGGATGAGGCAGGGGAAGAGAAGGACACGGGGGCTATCCCGACAGCCCTAAACCTTATAGTTAACCGTCTCCACCTCTGTAGTATTACTCCTTTATTATATTTGACATTCAGTTCACCATTTAACCCTTTGTTACTAACCTCGGGTCAAATTGACCCGATGCTTTTTTAAACAATATATATTATATTAATATGATAAATTTGATTATTCTAAGACTTAAGTAATCTATTTTTTAGTTCACTTTTGCTGTCCAAATATTTATTTATAGTATTTTCATTGTTATTATAGCAATAAATAACTATTTGACCCGATGTTAGTGCGAGTGGAACACAATAAATCAGTAAGGGACCGAGGTTAGTACGAGTGTAATGGTGGTTGAGGGAAAAGTGACCCGTGGTTTGTGTGAGTGGTACAAGACTGCTGCTCACTTTTCTGCTAGAACACTATGGTCCCTGCACCGGCAATACACAAACACATAAAAGAAGTAAAAAAAAACTTTAAGAAAGTCAAATTAGATTTAGAGACCGATGAGTCGGAATTAGAAGGTCTCATTGGTTTACTGATTTTAGCGGGAATGTATAAAAGTGCCCCTCTAATTATATGGACCTATGTGGATCCGACGGGCCGAAATATAACCACTGATAACTGGTATACAAGTGTTGCACTAGCCAGCCCTTTATTGGGGAAAAATTGACTCTAGTTCGGACTCTCAGGAAAAATAAGCCATAGGTCCCCATAGAGTTCCTACCCAACAAAGATCGGGAAGTGAGATCGAGATCCAGTTTATTTGGGTTCACTAAAGACCTCACTCTTACTTCGTATTTTACCAAGAAAAGAAAGGCTGTATTTTCTGCTATCCTCACTTCACCCTGAACCGATATTAGATTCTGAAAATAAAAACAAATCAGAGATTATTCTGGCCTATAATGCAACTAAGGGTGGGGTTGATGACCAAATTTGCAGCAATTATAACGTAGGAATAAGGACATGTATGTGGCCATTGGCCCTATTTTTCCACTTCATAAATGTCACTGGTATGAATTCATATTTTATTTTCAAGCACAATAATGCATATGTACTTGAAAACAAATGTGGAAGGAGGGACTACCTCAAAAATCTTGGCCACAGTCTAACTTTAAGTCATATCATTAAAAGGTCACAAAACGTTCATTGTTAACAAAAGTTTAAAAATAAGTTTAAATATATATCTGGAGGGAAAAGGGGCATTAATAAATGATGCTGAAGAAACTTCTCAAGACAATGCTACCAATCCCATCAGGAGAGGGAAAAGGAAGCGATGTGTTCTCTGCCCCAGTTCAAACGACAATAAAGTCTCAACAATTTGTGTAAAATGTGACAAATTTGTTTGTAAAAAGCATTTAAAATATGTATGCCACAGTTGTTCCAACAATTAAATGTAGTTTATTAATTATCAAAATGCATAATTTAGAGTGGCAAAATATAATTACCAATTTTGTCCAAAATTTTGATGGTATTACTTATCTAGAAAACAACATTTTTCTTCAATTTTAATTTTTGGAAATTTATTTTTGTAGTAAAATATATAATATTTACCATGTAATAATTATAAGATTTTCATTTTCTATTGCATTCTTATAATTATTTCTTATTTTTCAAGTTACGGGTCAATATGACCCGAGGTTAGTGTGAGTGGTATAAAATAAAGGTGAGTAACCAAGGGTTAACTAACCCCTTTTCTCCTTAGAATAGCTAATGAAAGATACCCACTGAAGGAGCCAACTGAAAAATATCCTTAAAATTGGATTAGTTTGATTCTTATTACATTTAGTATTTTATTTATATCTAATCATTCTAATATAAATAAACTTACACAGTTCTGGCAATTTACAAAAACTTATTAACAGTTTATTTTATTTGTCACCAGAATCCTAATGAAATCTTAAAGAAAAAATTGGAAGAAGTTGCTCTAGCAAAGAAAAAGCAGGAGGAGGTTCGAAAAGTGAGTAACTTTTAAGGTTTCTAAAGAAAAATATTTATTCATCTATTAATATAATGGTTTGCTCTAGATCCAGACTGCCAGAGTCTTGGCCTTTTGGATTTGGTGCAACCAAGGATCTGCCAGTCTATAGAACAGTGGTTGGCATCTGGGATTCGTTACTTCAAACAAGAGCATCAGATAACTCAATAATGTTTATATATATATACATACATACATACATGGGGCGAGGTTAGCTCAGTGGTAGAGCACTCGACTAATGAACTGGAGGACCCGAGCGCACACTAAAGATTTTTTCTTCTAGTGCTGCTGTTCGAGGGTTGGATTTGGGGTCCCAGATCGTCCCTAGTCTCACCCAGCCTTTAATTAATTTAATTAATAATGGGTACCTTGGGTACTAATGACTCTAGCAGTCGAAGCAGCCAAGGGGAAAATCAGGCGGCCGGAGCATAGTATTGACCACACTATCTCCCTAATGTGCCGTATGGTCAAGAATCAGATACCTCAGTATCTGCCCCTCTAGGCCCTTGTGGCCTGTTACGGGACTGATATATACATACATACACATATATATATATATATATATATATATATATATATATATATATATATATAAATATACATAAACATTATTGAGTTATCTGATGCTCTTGTTTTAACCCTTTCCGTACGCAAAGAGCCGCAAGGAGTGTGTTCTCCTGTAAGGGATACTCGCACCCGGCGTTGGTCCCTCTGTACGGGATACTTTTCCCACTCTCGGTCACAGCGCTTCGACTTTCAGCGATCTCTTCCTCGTACTTAAACTCGTCTTTTATTATTTTGATTTTTATTTTGCTTACAATGATTATTAATTTTTATTTTATGCTGAATTAGTTTGGCATTTAAATAATTATTTTAAGTTGAATAACTTTCTTTAAAAATAAGTAATAAAAAAGCTATATTACATATACGAGTAAAAAAAAGAAGGTTTTTTTTTCAGTTACCATCTGTCCTTTCTTATATGAATAATAAGCAAGGGAATTAAGTACTTAATAACTACAGCAAATAAATTTTCCATCTTCATTTTTGATCTGTGACTGTACACCGGCGGAGTTAAATTTTTTTTTTTATGTATAAAATTTAATTACAAAAACAAAAGCATAATTATAAATATTTACAGTTAATTCAATGAATTATGTAATTAAATATGTAATATAATAAACATTTTAATTAAATATTAATTTTTTTTAAATGGAGGACACGCAATAAAAAAAAAACAGTTTTTCTAAATTTAACAAAACACAAATATAAGATCTTAACTTCAGGAATAAAAGTTAACTGATTTTGCAAATAAATGCTGTTAGGAATGTACAGAAGTATAAATAAAAACAAACGGTAATTTGACTAGGGTTGACAGGGTAACTGGGCGGAGAAAGCAACGAGTTCTAATTCGACTGAAAACGACCAAAAACTTCATTCAAATGCCATCTAGTAATAGTCAGGAATACTAGAAGTACAATACGGTAACGCTAGATAGCTCTAAAGTCGAGAAATGAGAAGATAAAGAATGCGAGAGATACGCCGAGCTCTCGACTGCGGTACAAGTCCACGGTACGTGGGTCCCGTCTTCCTTCGACTTCTACACAAGTCCACGGTATGTGGGTCCCGACCGCTCTACAAGTCCACGGTACGGAAAGGGTTCAATAATGAATCCCAGATGCCAACCACTGCTATAAGTATGCATGTTTATATATATATATATATATTTACATTCATACATATATGTATTATTTTTATGCTTAAATTAATGGTATGAATATATAAATGGATGCATATATATTCCATACTCGTTGTTTATATGACTTTGTATCTTCATAAAAGTTAAAGCTTTAAGTTTGTTTTCAACCTCACAGATAGCACTTACCCAATTGTTACAGATAATCTTCTTAGTTGATAAAATTTTAGTTTATTAAAAATAATTCATTACTTACTTGATTTTAATTTTATATTTTACCTCTTAGCAATGGTATATCATAGATTTTAATGGGTCAATCTATGAATTAGTAATCTTACTTTATTTAAATGATAAATTTAGTTGAAAAATGTTAATGAATTCTATAAATAATATGTTTGTATTTTATATATCTGTAGGCTGGAATTAAATTAAATGCTGATCTTAGAAAGAGAAAGCAGGAGCTTTTAGAGAAACAAATAAACCAGCAGAAAATCCTCATTCAAAGAGTCGAAGCAGGAAATATTCCTGAGCAGCAAAAGAAATCTTTAATGACGACAATTAAAGAACTTCAAGAAAGTATAGAAAGCATCAGGAAGGATCTCGAGAATTCAGTTAAAGCCAATTTAACAACAGTCTCAAAGAAAAGCCACCTTACAAAGGAACAGCAAATCTTATTCAGGAAAACTAAAGAAGAGGTAAATCTAAAATGCATGATTTATTCTAAGGCTTAAAAGGCTTATATTGTTTTTAATCAATACACTTCCTAAAATAATTATTACTGGTTAGTTTGTTTTATATGCTCATCGCTTGTTGCTAAATGGCAAATAATAATTTTTCTATTGCTTGGAAAATCTCTCCCTGCAATCTCTTTGCTTTTTATTAGCGCGGTTCCTCCCTCCCTTCATAGGGAGGAACCCCGCTTATAAGGTTGATCTCATGAAACAATCCGGAAGTCGACTAGAAAATTTCGCGTTTCAGAACACCTAGAGACCGAAAATAACGGTGGTTCAAATTTGTATATGTATATGTGTGTGTATATATATATATATATATATATATATATTTGTCTGTTCATGGTTTTCCGGCGTCCCTAATGATCCGATTTTGGTGAAATTTGGTACAAAAATCCATCGTCCAATTTGAAAGGTCAAGTTCGTTAAGCAGCAAAATCCGCCCACTGGAAGATGGCGTTTGGGGCGAAATTTGCGCAAAAAAAATCGTAACGCTTACGTTTTTGAGTTCATATGCTTGTAAGTACTCGTTTTATAGGCTTCTTGGGCTAGTAAAACGAATGAAACCATTTTTAATGCGATAGCTTTAACCGTTTCTGAGAAAATCGGAAAAAAAAGTTGTTAAATCAAGTTTTTAGTTTGGCTACTTAGAATCATGGGATTCAGTTGAAACATTTTTTGCATGTTTGAATTTCATCAAAACTAACATTTTAAACTTTTGGTTACGTTTGGAGTTAAGGAAGGGTTAGAATAAAATATTTTATGAACAGACATTAAAAGTTTTGAGAACTTCGTATAATTTCATTAATATCTCAAACACGGTTGGGAAATTTTCATAAGTGGATAGAAACTGTTTGAAAGCTTTCTAAATTCTCTACAAAAAAGATTCTGAAACAATTTTTGATTAGCTGATGTCAATCGAAGAAATAAGTGCTTAAAACTTCAAATACGTCTGTTTAATTCTTATGAACGGGTTTTTGTCATTCTTTTTGTAATTTTTGTCTCTTTCCCTTAGTTTTTTATTGATTTTTATTTTTGTAATTTCTTATGTTAGGAAAATGTATTTGTGTGTAAAACAGGATAGGTAAAACACAAGAAAATGTGAAATTTTTCAATGCATTCAACGTATGAAATAGGTATCTCTAGAAGAGGATTCTGGTTATTTCTTGTTATTATTTTATTGCTTCTAGTAGGAGGATGTATTTCTTAATAAAACAGGGGAATAAATACAAATTCTCTGAACCTGTAACAAAACTGAAAACGTAAATATGCTCCGTGTAGAGTCAGACATCTGTCCGGGTCGAGGTAGTAGGCAGGCTTCAGGTAGGCTTTTATTGCACTTCATAAATCTAGATGCATCCTTGGACAGGTGACAGTTACTTTACCTTTAGGAAGTCATGCAGCCAAATGCTATACTAGAAATATAATTATATTTTGGGGTTGTATGAGGCCGTAGTTCATTAAAAAATAACACTTCGTTCTAATTTTCTTGTTCAATTTTATTTTGTTTAATTGCATTTAACAGTAAAATGAGTAGGTAAGTGTTTTTAATTGCATTTAAAACTAAAATGGATATGTTAGTAAAGCAAGTTAAGTCAATTAGAAACATATTCGTAGTAGTCTTCGAAGAGCGAAACTTGGGACGGCGGAAAGAGTAATTTCCGCTTAGGATAGTTTCTTGTGCCTTGCCGACAATCTTGCTTTTCTTTGGAATATGTGTTTACATTAAGAATGATCTAAACAAAGTAATAACTGTTTCTATTCTACGTATACAAAATGATACTAGGGATATGAATGGAACCGCGCTAAGATGATGCAGTTCCTGCGAGTCGGACTTTGATATTTTTTAATGTATGTAACTATTGGATATTATTTTATTTCTAACACACCCTCATGCTTACTCACCCTTATGCTGCTGAGAATCCCCTTTGCATGTTCTTCATTAAGGATTACTTCACAACAGTTTTTAAAAAAAAAAAATAATAATAAAAAATTCTTACTCGACATTATAGGCCTCTCAACTTAATACTGCAGTCGATTTGAGCATACATAAACTGGCTGTAGGGAATTTCCCCACCACACTATTGATAAAATCAGGCTTAAAATATTATATTAAAAATATCTAAGTTCTGACTAAATAATTGACAAACGGAAATATTTGAAAATAATGTAAGGGATACATCTTGCGCACTAGGAAGACTTCTAGTCAAGGCCCAATCTGTAGATACTCCACCAAGGATAAGGCTAAAATGAATCTTATGTTACCTGAAGGGCATACAATGATGTAAATGTTGTATAAAGAAAATAAAATCAGTTTTATATTTGAAATATATAAAACTTTAAATATATTTGAAATTCTGCTTTAATGATAACTTTTTTGAAACTATATTATGAAATTCCATTGAAAATCTGAACCTTCTGACATCCTCTCATTCATTTAACCCTTAGCTTACGGCTGGTCGTGTTAGATACAGGAATGGGTTGTGAACACCGTCTTGTGGGTCGTAAAGAGATCGAAGTAATTTTCTTGACAGTTGCTGACACCTAGGTTGTGTTCTCTTGAGTATTGCCACTTTTGTAATATTAAGTCCAGTCTTTGTGTAGATTCACCAACTCTTTTGCGTATTAATCATAAACCGGATGATGATACATATTATTATGTTTTATTGTTATTTCCCTACTCAAATTGACCAGGTAGTCATCAACTTTTGTTATTTTCTTGTGCTTTGCTGTTTGATTTTATTTATATTTACTTGCTTTTGGTGATTTATGTACTTAACAAATACTCATTTCACTAACTTAATTATGATGGGAATACTTCATTTTTATTATTAATTAAACAGAAAATTTTGTTTTGTTGCATTGATTGTCAATGCATTAAAATATGGCAGTCTCATTGGTGAGGTTCATTCTCCATATAATTTGTTCTGCAGTGAAATCTCAGTAACAGATTTAATAAAAGATGTTTGTTAATACTGTATATGGGATTTTATGCTATTACTTTTTTTTTATTATTATTTTTTTTTTTTTTTTTTTTTTTTTTTTTTGTACAGTTGCAGTTATTTTTATAACAAAGCTGTTGACATTTACTAACATTCTAATATTGGTTGGATTCTACTATAACAATAGGAATTGGTTTACAATTACTCGTAAAGTTAGAGTAAATTAAAAATAAAATCATTTAAAAACGTAAATCTGGCAGAGGAGACCAATAGAGAGATAATGTATTATGAACAAAAATTTTTCAGATCGTTGAAAGCAAATCAAGTGGAGAAGAAGAAGCTATTGGAGATGAATCTTCTGAATTACATCAGGTTAGTCCGTAACATGTTATGCGTACACTTCTCAGCTGAAAAAAAAAATGGAATATATAAATTTTAAAAAAATAAATAAATAAACCAATGATATTCAGTGAGCTTTAATGCATCAACTCTAGGCTAATATGAATTGCAGTTATATTTTTAAAATTAAATTCGGTGTTGTTTTTGTTTATACCTATGTAGAAATATTGTTGTATTCCATAATTGAATTATACTGTTTTTGTTTTAGTAACAATAACTCTTAAAGATAATTATGGATTTTTTATGTTTTATCGACTCATTATTCCATCAGTTGTGACTTTTTCCTTCATCTCAAAAGTATTATTCAATTTTTTAAAACATGAGAAAATTAGGAAACTAGTTTTCGTGTTTGAAAATATTAAAATTTTATTTAAGCAACTTGTTTATAAAATACAGTCGATTAATTTTATTGCTTTAAATTAGTACACAATATTAAATAAAAACATTTTAAGATAATCTTTATTAAGGTGCCTTATGAATGCTGACCACAATGTTACTTTTTTAACGATTTTTTTTTTTTTTAATTTGAACCTTACTGGTACTCAAAGCTTCTATCATGTGCAGAGCTAGTCATTTATCAATTATAATGCCACCCCGGGGGAGTATGGCTCAAGCGGAACAAATCTAAACTCATGTTATGGAGGACCTCAGTTTAAAAGTCGGGTGGGCACTTATGATAATTATCTTCTAGTGCAGTCACTCCATGAGGCCAGAGTTGATACCTCTGAACATCCGTAGGCCTTTAATGGGTACCTGTAAAGAAGAGAATTAAAATAAAATACTAAATGCCCTACAAAAACAGTTCTCAAGTAATGTACAGTAGGATGATCCCAGTTAGAAAAATAAATGCTTAAAACATTGATAGTTTTGGTTTTGTTTCTTTGAACAATTCTTTGTATCTGTTTTCCTCAGTTTTTTATTGCTTTTAGCATTATAATGAAATGTTCAATAAAACAAGATATCTAAAATGAGAAACTGTTTTTTTTTTTTTTTTTTTTTTTTTTTTTTTTTTTTTTTTTTTGTAATAGAGCCTCCCGAGATATTAATTTCCAACAACGATGTTTTTTTGTGCATTGTGTTGCCCTAAATCTCACATTTCTTCAAGAAATCAATTGGATTTGATGTTGAAATTTGTATACAAAATATTAATTGTATTTAGTCCAATCTTTCTAAATGACACTAGGTATAAGAAGGTAATGAAAATGTGCTATGATGGCAGCTCCTGCGAGTCGGACTTTTTCTTCGTTCAATTCTTAGTCACTGTATCTGGGAGATTTCACTGCAACTGCATTTTTGTTTTTCTTATGATTGTTGAAATTGAACAGAAATAAATATTATTAAAATAAGAATTTGGCAGAGTTGAATTAATATCTGAAATCTTAACTATCACACTGCACAATTTGTGTAACCTGATGAAACTGCCATTTTTAAAGCATTTATTACATTTTTCGGTTCTCTCTTATTATGAATGATTTATTTGATAATTCTTGATATTTATTTCAATCATGTTTCTTTATAATATTAATTGATTTTGTATTTATCCTAGAGAATTCTGTTTTAGTGTTGCAGATTGGTACAGAAAAGCTAAAACTGTTTGAATTTGTATTTTTGATAAATTACACAAATTCAGTTCATTTTTTTATTCATTTATGCTGAAATTTACTGAAAATTTTACTACTGTTTGTTCATCGAGGATTCATGTTTGGATCCTTTCAGTACAAATACTTCTTTTAATAGATATATATAATATTGAGGAAAATTGATAGTGTCCATGAAGTGGAGTATTACTTAATCCTTAGAGTGCTGCGAGTTGACCTGGCCTACCGATCCCTGGGTGCGATAAGCCCACAATGCAATACTTGCCGTGGGTGCTCCATACTTTTCTGAGCATCGTACATTTCTTTTCCAATCCTCCTTTTATATCCGGGTTGTGGATCGGCAGATAAAAGTATTTATACTACTTACAAATTTGTAATATTAACACGTTTTTGCCAACGGCCATAGCCATGTTGAATACCCTGGTTCCCGTTGATCACTGAAGTTAATTAATCTCGGCATAGCTATTATCTGAATGGGTGACCGACCATGTGCTGTTGGCATTATGAAAGGGACCTGTAGATAGCGCATTGTTAATAACCCTATTATTGATGCACCATTTATAACAAAAAAAATGCACATTTATATTATTTAAAAATTTACATGAACTTCCTCACTGTTTTGATCTATGCAGTGAAGTATACTGTTTGAAAAAGGGAAATAAGTACAACGTTACGTTGTTCAGTATAAAAGTGCAATATTTCGAAGGTTTCTCGGAAATAAAGGGAAAGAAAGTGTAAAAGAACTATGGAGAATAGAGGAAGGTAGTTCTCTCTAGAGATAAAGGCCATTGCTCGTCTTCAAGCTAGATGTAGTAAAAAGGGCACCTAAATGAATTCTAGTGGTGAAACAGGGAACTAGGGGAAATAGAATCAAGTGTCCAGAACTTGTCTTCATCTGTATTCAAGACTATAACTTGCAATACAGCGAGAAGGGCTGGAGAAGTCAACAGCACCTGGGCACAGTTCTCTTTGACTTGAGCAGAAATCATCCGCACTCTAAGGGTGAAACTAAAAGTGTTTCTATGTACTGTTCAAATACTGATTAATTATTTGTACACACAGTGTTTGAATACCTGATGTTTCTCTTTATTTTCAGCTAACAATACAGAGTAGGATATTTATAAAACATATTGCACTCAAATAAATGGTGTTGAATACAATTTTAGACTGCATTTTATAAACGTGCAACACGTTTTAAAAATTCTCAGTTCGTGGGGTTAAAAATGAAACTAAGACTCTTCAGTCTGATTAAACAGAGATTCCCCATAATTTAAATAGGAAATTATTTGTCCCACCTCCCCCAAAAAAAAACTTATTTATTTAAATAAATTGTTTTCAATAAATAAATTTTGATTTGTTTAATCATTTTTTTATATGAATTCTTATGAAACTTTTGTTTTTAGAAAAACAAAAGTTTCATAAAAATGTGTTCTGTGCTATTATACGATTGTTACATGTAAAATATTCAAGTAGAAACTTTGTTTAAATTTTTGTTGTAGACAATTGTTTTTCTATTTTACTTGAAATTTTAATTTTGGTTTGCTATATCATTATAGAAAGGTCTATTTTGTCCTATTATAAATCATTCTTTATCAACTTATTCCTTCCATAATGCAATTATTTACTAATATACTTATTTTTAAAGACAACAAGAGAACTCCTTGATGCCGAATTAGATCTTTTAAATAGTCAACATGAAGGCAAAGATACAACTGAATTAAGAAAAAGAGTAATTGAACTAAAGAAGAAGGCCGCAGCTTTCGGAGTACCAGCGATCAGGGGAGCTTATAGAGGCAGAGGAGTTGCAGTCAGATCCCGGTATGTTATTTATCTTGTCTCTTCATAATTCCTCGGATTAAATAAATGATACTTAGTATAATAGTTTTATCAAAGGATACAAATATTTTGGTAATATTACAATTTTATTTTAATTGTGAACCCTCTGGCGGAGTCGAAGGGCCTAGTTTTTCCTGACAGAAGTGCAAAGGAGCTTTTTCTAATTTTCTTCAGCTTTTTAGAGATTTATTCTAAGCAGTTCAAATTTAAATACATACTGAGAAATGTAGTATCACATAGTATGTAGTATTTTGAGAAAGGAGAGATCACATACTGACTTCTACTGATTTTACTATGAATGTATAAAATTAAAATGATTTTTTAATTTTTACTACAATATTTGTTATTTATATGTTTGATACTACATAGGTAATTTTATATATCATTTTTTTGTATTTTTTCTCTTGAGCATTTCATTCATTATCTTATAGTTAATTGATCTTATTTCAGTGGGAGAGGACGAGGAAGGGGAACAACAAGGTTCTTAGCATCTTCACTTTCAGTGTACGACCACAATGTTGTTGATCACAGGCCTACGAAAATTCTTGTTTCCGGTTATGAGCAGGATGATAAAGACGAAGTCCTTAAACACTTTGAGGTAAAACTAATTATTTATTGTCTAAGGCTTTAAGAAATAAAATTTGCTCCAATGTCACTTTCTGGATAAATCATATAGCTTAAGATTTTATTGGTACACGTCAAATTATTGTGGAATTTACAAAAATATATTTTTCATGTTACCATCTGTATTCATTAAAAAAAGAAAAAAAGCTTCCTACTCTTACTACATACTAGCACTATTACTGTCTACTATAACTAAAGATTCATTACAAATGGATTAGCTTATACCACTTTCATTCTCAGCTCCTAAAATCCTTATCTCTAGATTCAAAAATTGCTTTCAATTTAGCCACAAAATTTTAAGAAACCTTGCTTAAAATAACATTAAATTGAATCCTAATTATTTGTAGGTGTTTGGTGAGATTGTGGATTATATTTCTGATGATGCTACACCTTCATTAGTTCTCAATTATAAATCAAGAAAAGATGCTGAGAAGGCCATCCTAAAAGGAAGGAACTTCCATGATAGGTTACTCTCAGTGACATGGGCTACACCAAATAACAGTATAAGGTAACTCTTGTTTTATCCAAGTTTAAAATCATTAGAAGAATATGATATCCATTTAATATTCATATTCACTAGAATAAATACGTTGCAATTCATTCCATAATTCCTCGTAATTTTTGTCCACAGAGGAGGAATACTAACTAAACCACCAACTCCGAGTCATAGACAGGTTATGGTCTTGGAAGATGAAGAAAATATTGAAGAAGTTATTGAAGAGGCAGAAGATGAGGATGAAGATGTACGTTATTTTTTATTTTAACTAATCATTCTATTTGCATTGCAGTTATATGGGGTTTAGCTTAAGGAATTAGAATCATAAAGGTTATCCTCCTGTTTCTGGCCCAGGTTAAAGTAATGATTTTTATTTTTTCAAAACAAAATCCACCACCTCTAATGAAAATTGAACCCACAGTCCTAGGCATGGAGTGTTCACGCTCTAACTCTCATATCTACCGTGCCTACAAAATATAAATTATATAAGTGGACTGTTGATTACACCAGCTGCTTTTCCTTTTTCTTTTTTTTTTTTTATATAAATTTATATAGTTTTATTTTTATTTGTTTTTAGATTGGCATACTGTCACCCGATATTTTAATACATGATGACGAAGATGAAGATGAGGAAGATAGGTCATGGCGACGATAGTGAATGTTTTAATTTGTATTATAAGTAAGTTAACAATAAACTGTTTAATTTTCTTGCTCACTAACAATATATAATTCATTTTGTTGACTACTGCCTGGAGTCAAAAGTTCTCCACAATTTAGAAATTAAATAAACATTGTCACAAGGGCTTGTTTATTCAATTTCTGCAGAAAAAGTTAGCCTATTTGGCTTGAATTTTAAATTTACTTTCTCTTTCCTTCTTAACTCTGCAAAAGGAATTTTTCCTCCAGAAAAAATAAACCAAGACTTCTCTTTAATTATCAGTTATGTGCTATTCTGACTCAATAATGTCTGTTTAAATGTCTTTTTATGCAGTCTATATATATATATATATATATATATATATATATATATATATTATGTAATCTTATACAGCTGTTTCAATGAGTTTTTCAGAATTTTCTTAGATATAGTTTGTCGCAAGACAAACTGAAAGGCATTAAAATATCGGAAGTGTACAGATACAAAAATTCAGTTTTTTAATATTTTTCTCAAAGTGTTTTTAAACTTAATGTATTTATAAGCACAATCCTGTTAATTATACTGAAGAGATTTTTCATAAACATTGAATAGATTTTTAATGAGTCCCTTTGAGAAAACAATATCTATGATTAGTTTTCTGTGCACTTTTTTCCTACCTTAACCGCCATAAGTTTAATTTACTTATTTCAACTGTGCCATTGTTTAATCATGGCAGCCTTGAGGGAAGAGTGAGTTGTGTGAAGCCTTACCCTTATTGCTTGAGGTAATTGAATTTCAATTCCTTGAGAGGAGATTGTTGACCGTTGGTGTTGGGGAGGTAGAAATTGTCAGGGTTCGGTCGTTGTATCTTAATAAAACTACATTTTTTATATGAAAACGAGTTTTATTGTTAGCTGACGTTTCGGCTTGAAATTCAAGCCTTCATTAGGGCTGTAAAAACAAGCAGGACAGAATTAATGCTAACATATATTTATATACACACAAATAAGATTCAAAAAACATTATGTTATAGCATAATGTTTATTCTGTTTTTTTAATCTTTTTTGTTTGTGTATATATATATATATATATATATATATATATATATATATATATATATATATATATATATGTGTGTGTGTGTGTTAGTATTAACTCTGCCCTGCTTCTTTTTACAGCCCTTATAAAGGCTTGAATTTCAAGCCGAAACGTCGGCTAACAATAAATCTCATTTTCCCGTAAAAAATGTAGTTTTAAGACAAAACGACCGAGCCCTGACAACTTTTACCTCCGAATTTCAATTCCTTTTCCAAGTCAGTGTTCTATAGCTCTTGAGTCAAAAATTGTCTTCACATATTTCAATTACTATGAGTTTTTTTTTGTGTGTGTTTTTTTTTTGTTAATAGGTAAGAAAATCTATTCTTGAATTAATTTATTGATTGACATTATTCGTTTGTTTTTTTTTAGATGATGGAAGAAGACAAACATTGCATCAAGAATTTTATTTTTTCTTTTGTAAAAGAAATGAGATAGTCAATCTGTAAAATACATATTTACAGATGTATATGTATATATGTACATATTTTTACGTTTGTAGATAGTTAATTCTCTTGCCTGAGTGAAATGGAGTCATGTTTTCATTTTTAATTACCTTAAACCATTATGAGTTAATGATACTATGTGATTTGTGTCTTTGTGTGAAATAAATTGAGAGAATTTATCACTCGAAACAGTACTGCCTAGATATATTGTATATAAATAAATTTATATTATTTGTAAATATAAAATATAATGAGTGAATATTTACGTACCTAAAGAGCATTATTTATAAATATGTATATAGTTAGAGATATTTTTTAAAATTTATTACATTCTTTAGCTTTGGAGAAGCTAATAATGTTGCTAAGCATAAAAATATATTTTAATAATGGTGTTTATATGTGTTTTATTTAAATCACATCACTTTCATTTCAGTACTTTAATTGTAAATTTTAATTATACATTTATTAAATAGTTTGAACGTTTCTTAGAGAAACTGAAGTCCTGAATATTGTGATTGTAATTTATTTTCGTCTTTCATTTATTTAATTTTGTTTCTTAGATAATTTCAGTAAGAGAGACTGTTAATAATAATTAAATTTGAATAACTTAAAGAGTAAGTTATGGCTATATTTTTTTAAAAAATACCATTTCATAATAAACAAATAAGTTCCATGGTGTACTTACTTTTATTAAGTTTTCCTTTGGTTTAATTAATATTATTGTGAAAATGAAATATGCTGTTCATGTAAAAAAAATTGATAACTGTAAATAGTAATGTTTGTAAAACTAAGTGGGCTGAGAATAATATTAAACTAATCTAATACCTTTTAGGCGGCCCGGTGCCCGTGAGTGTTGAGGTGTGATCAATTAACACTCCGTGCCAAGGGTCGTGGGGTCAATTCCCACTAGGGACAGTGGCTTTTCTTTAGAAAAAAGAAAAGGCATCAACCCAATCCTGGCTAGAAAAGGGTGGTGTCCTATAGATAACCCGTCCTAAAATTCTGAGCTAATTACAATGGACGTTAAAATTTAAATAAATAATACCTTTTAAAGATGCTTAAATTAAAGAATCTATGAGTCTCATTTTTATATTTAAATCGAGGGATCAGGTTTACAGGATAGAGAGGTAACAAAAATAGTTGAAAATGCTGCATGTAGCAGTTACCAATTTAACCTCAGTCAAGTTTTATAATACCATAGTCTTGTTCATTTTCATGTGCTTGGTAAAACTACTTATAATATGAACAAAATCCAACCCACAGGAACTGCTTCATCTTCCATTTCAATTTCATCCTTATCCCAGGTGAAATCTGAAGAGCTCAGAATAGACACTAACAAATTTTTGAATCTTTAGGCCCCTTTTTCTCCAATTGAGATTGCCCTATTGAAATTTATCAAGATTTCAAATGGTTACCTGTCATTTTTGAGTTCTCAAAGTGTCTGAGTTTTCTCTAAAATCAATTAGGATAAAACCGTTTATTCTTTGATTATTTTCATGCTGGACTTTTACTCACCTCACAAACAGTGTTCCGGTTGACAAATTCTGTTGTAGAATTTCTGCACCCAATTTGATTTTTTTTTTCATTCAATCAACCAAAGTATTTTTCTACCTAATTTCAACAAAATCTATTTTTGAAGCTGCTAGAGTCTACTAAATATCGTCGTTCAAATTTCACAACCGTGTAAGTCAATTTTTAGCAAAATTGAGTTATTGGTATTATATCCCAGACATGATGGTAATAGATTTAAAAAAAGAAAACAATAGAACGCGCTAAAATTGACTATTACTTCCTCGTAAAACAAACTGATTTCAAACGATCGAGCATAACCGCGTATCCCTCTCATCTATTTTAAGCCATTCAGACAAGGGTTTTTGTTAAAATGTTCCCGAAAATATGTCTTAAGTCGGAAATCCTCTGAAAGTTGCAAGTTATTATTATTATTGGTTTTATGCATCGCATCTTTGGCGAATTGCATTTTTCCAATTTACAGATCATTACAGTTTTATTGCTCTCCTCAAAAGTTAGGAAAATTGACTTACGTGGTTGTGAAATTTGAGTGACGATATAATGTTCACACTCTATCAGTCTCAAAAATAGATTTTTTTGAAATTAGATAGAAAAATAATTCGTTTGATTGAATGAAAAAATCAAATTCGTTGCAGTAATTCAACAGCAGATTATTTTCTTGCTTTTTACATTAATCTCTTGACATTCAAATAAAATGTGCGTCACTTGATGTAATAAAAATCCAAATAAAAATTGCTTATAAAAACATTTTTGTTTACAAAAATAAGTAAGACAACATTATAAAAAGGTAAGTGAACAATAGTTTTTCATAGAGCTTAGTTAAGATTATAGACAGATTATCGAAACAACGAGGTAAAATGACATAAGTACAAATGAACAGAGGATAATGATAGTTTTAATCTTTAATAATAACTGAAATACTACATACCAATGAATGCCAGGGGGTGGAGAAATACCGAAGCTTGCAGTTATAAGTGACAGTCATGAAAATATAGAAAGAAGTTGTTTTGTTTTTTCCCTACTCCCAAATTTATTTAGAAAGAAGATGGATTCTCCCAGGGTATATTCCTAACTAGATACCAAGGAGGAGTGGGGGCAGATCAAAAAAGAAGATAACCAGTGAAGGAGAAAATGGTATTGATGAAAGGATACCGAAATGGGAAAAAACTATGTAGGGGTTCCGGAGAGCTTGTGGAAAATATTTGAGTAAAGAAGGTAAATATCAGAAGGTAGTAACTTACCCTGAACTATTTCAGTGCGAAAAATTGCGCTTTTCATGGAGGTTTTATTCAGCAAATATTTAAAAATGTTTAAACAGTATTTTGAGTGGATTGATATAACTTTTAAGCAAGAAGAGGGAGATTTTTTTCTCTTAAAAAGCAGAATATTAGGGGTTTCTGTTAACAATTAAACATGGTGGTTCGAATAGTGGGGTCTCCTCAATCCATCGAAGAATGAAGTAAAGTTTTTCGCCCTGAGGGACTTTTATGACAGGACTTCTTGGAGATTGGACAGACCCGAGTTCCTTGGACTCCTCAAAGCAGGAGTGTTTCCTCAAAAGCACTAGGAAAAACTCTCAACAATGGAAGGAGCCGGCTAATTTCAGCTTGTAGAGAGGATTGCAACACGATTAAAGCCAATGTATTATGAAGTCTTCTTTCATTTGCAATAATTTACCCCGTTATTTTCTAATTCAAAAATGTTCCGTTTATTTTTTATATATTTTGTTAATGATATTTTTTCCTCCCTTAACCATTTGTAAAAAATAAGTTTATATATTGATTCGAAAAAAGGTTTTTTATTTAATTTATTGTGGGTCAACTACAATGATCATTAGCAGAAAATTGATAAAATATTGATTGGATTTTAAAACTTTAGGAATGTAGCCCAGAAAGAAATTTTAGAAACATTTTTCAAATCTTCATCGATCCTAGTAAGATGATAGCGGGAACAATTTTTGTTTTTTCGCCACGAAACTTGGTACATAGCATTCGCATAACAAACTATTGGACTTATTCGATATCAGGAAAAGCTATGAGAAAGGGGGGGGGGGGTGTTCTCGTACAAATTATTAATAGGTCCCTAACGATCGAAATGTTTATCATATTTCAATGAAAAGCGGCTTACATCGGGGTTATCTAGTGAGAAAGTTGTTTTGTAAAAATAAACTACATAAATCGGTCCATGGGCGTATTTAAGAGGAGGGGTTGAGGAGATTCCCCCGAAATAGGTAAAAATTTGTCATAAAACCCTTAAAAATAAATTAAATAAGATCATTTAGTTCAGAATATATATATATATATATATATATATATATATATATATATATATATATATATATATATTGATGTTATACCGTTTTAATTGGATTATTATTTCAAGTTCTAGATTGTTAGTATTTTAAACCCCCTAAATGCTCTCAGCCCCCCCCCCAATTATTTTCTATGTACGCCCTTGAATCGGGAATGGGAGTTTACGCTGGATCCAAATTATTCATTTCCATTACCTTTCCGTTATTTTTACTTTTACTTGCTCATCTATCACTACGCATCGTAAATTTTTATAAAAAGGAAATAACGATATAAGAAATTTCCTATTACTATTTAAAGCATCAATATTTTCCCGCAGCTCCAAAATGGCGACACGGTCAAATGTTTCCTAGATTTTGCCCTTTATGTTCATTGAAGAGATCAGGGACAGCATATTTTAGCTATTAAGAATAACATTTTATTAGTTGAACAAATGAAATTGTCTGTTTATGGACTTAGCAGTGGCTTATGTATATATAATTATTTTTCCCAGATGGCGAAATTTAAGTTTTAGTTGCTTAACAACCATTTCCTTGGTAACAGGAGGGCAAAATAAAAGGTTATTAAACTAAGGAGTTTTCAGTGGCAACTTGGGGTGATAACCATATATATGCATTGAGATTTAAAACTGGTTTATAAGTTCCATTAATTGTTGCCCACTGTGCATTTTATTTACTGTATCTCAACAAGGATTATGATATATCCTGGGATGCTACTATTACACTCTAATAAATAAAAATTTAAAATAGGATGGAATACAATATACATGAACTAAAACTGCCCAAGTATGCTAATTTCAATAGTCCAAATGGAGTTCCTGTGGTTATTGCCAGTATTTTTGCACATTTTTTTTTTTTTTTTTTTTTTTAGTGAAGATACATTTTTAGACTTGGCTGTTCGAAATGTCAGACAGAGTGGTCTTACTGATCCTGATTATATTAGCCCCAATGAATGCTCCCTTCTTGTTGCTGGAAGTTCATCATCGGTAAATGTTACTCGTCATTTATGCTACCGATTATTTTTATGTTTACATCACATTTACATATTTATAAGTAGATTAATTCAAATCAAATGTTGAGAAAAACTACTAAAAAGTATTAAGCAAGCAATAACTAATTTATTAAAGAATTTCTGAAACAGAAAGTTTAATCACTTTGACAATAGCTGAAGTAGAAACGGAATTATTATACCAAATAATGTTAAGATATTGATACACGTTTTGTATTGTAATCAGGAGTTTCTTTCTCCACTTTTTAAATTAATTTGGTTGCATTTAAATCGTTTGTTCAGGAGGATATTATTTGGAATTAACAAACCAATGAAGCTGAAAATTAAACTTATTCTTTTAATATATCACTTTGAAAATTTGCCTGGATTTTAAGTTATCTAATTAGAAATCAGATTTTTTTTCTTTACAGCACATCTACATCTAAGCCATTAGCGTCAGAATCTTAAATTAATACTGAATTCATTTTCTTATATATTTTTTAGTATTCCAAAATAATTGCTACTTCTCCGTTTCCATGGCCCATGTTGAGGCATAGGGATCCTCTCTAAAATTCTTCTTGCTGCCTAAATTGGGGATCACACCTTCTATCCTCTATCGTAATCTGTAATCTCCAGATGAACCCTCCTGGTTCCCAAATGTACCTTTCCTCTTCGCCCTCTGAGATAGCAAAGAAGATACAAGAAATGACTTGGACATGAACTTGTCATAAGAGCAATAATCTGTGGATGCACATATTTTTGCACTGGTACTCTGAGCTGCAGTGTTTCCATTGCAGTCCTTCCTTTACCCCAAGGAACCGGAAGAAAATGAAGCGAAGAAAGAAAACTGGTGGGCAAATAAAAAGAAGAAGAATGGAAAATGAACCATCGCTACTTAGCGTCTTCCACTCTGGGAGCTTTACAACTAATAATTACTTAAAATCTACTGGAAAATACTTAAAACTTTGATAGGATCTCAGTAAAAATTATGTTTTGGTCATAAACACTTATGCCAACTCCTCCACTACTTAATTATAATAAGTGCAAGTAAAAATATGTTCTGTTTCAGGGTAAAACAACTTTGATTAACAAATATCTATATGGAACGGACCAAAGAGTGACAAATTCTACTAAACTTCTTGATTACTATTGTTCACCTTCAACTTCCTGGTTTAATGATGTAATTAGAATTCCTTACCTAATAATTTTATATATATATTACAAACAATTTAATTCTAAAGTGGCATTAATATTTATTTTCTGACATTAAAATTAAAACTGTATTAATAAGTATAAATGAATGTACTCATACATAGAGCGACTATCTTATTTATTTTCCCTTTTATTACTGAGTTTGTCGCCTGGAATTTTTGTTTTATCATGCTATTATAAAAAGAAGAATATATTACCAAACAAACCTTTTGAAAATTTTCTTCTTGATGCTTTAAGCACATTCTGAAGTATGAAGCTATTGGATTTGCACTTATAAATAATCAGTTTGTAATTTTTATTAAAAAAAAAAAAAAAAAAAAAAAAAAAAAAAAAAAAAAAAAAAAAAAAAAATCTAGTTATACTCACCTATTATGCCTGAACCCAGACTGTAAAGGTCTTAAAACAGTTTTTATTGTGTTGTTTCAATTTACAGGGAATGAATCAAAGCAAGACCCCCTAATTAGAATAAAGCCTTTCCCCTCCCCCCTCCTGAATATAATATAGAATATCGTTTCGTTAGTCTATTATGGCAAAGGTGTAATACTTAAGTCAAAATTTCAAATGATATAATTTTGTATTACAGCAAAATCAGAATGTTTCACTTTTAATTTGAGTTCAAATCCCGAGCAAGCACTAAAGATTTTTTCTTCTAGTGTCTTTGTTCATGGGTTGAATTCGGCCTCCCTGACCGTCCCTAGGCCAACCCAGCCTTTAATTAATTTAATAATGGGTACCTTGGGTGCTAATGACTCAAGCAGCCAAGGGGAAAATCAGGCGGCCGGAGCATAGTATTGACCATACTATCTCCCTAGTGTGCCGTATGGTCATGGATCAGATACCTCTATAGTATCTGCCCCTCAGGGCCCTCATGGCCTGTTAAGGGACTAAACCCCCAACCCCCCTCCCCCCCCCCCCAAAAAAGGATGAAACAAATGAAGACTCAGACCATTTTATCCTGACAGAAAATTCACTATTACAACTTATAAAGTTCTTAATAATTTGCTAATGCTTGTTGAATTGGAACATTAAATTTCTTACTCACATGTATATTTATCGAATAAAAAATTACTTTATTTATATATTCTTATTTAATAAAATCAGTGAAATATCAAATGAATAGTATTATTATCTATTTCACCTCGGCACTACAAGAGGATGACTCTTCACTCCAATTTTGAAAATATTTGTAGTAAAAAAGGTTTTAAACACTTTGTTTGTTGTATTTTCTTTGCCAACAATAACAGAGAAATCATTAGAGTTTATTTGCTCATAATGTTTAGTTTAGGTTGTAAAAGTTTATTAACTCAGAAAAATATGTTTCCGGCTTGCCATACATCACGGTTTGACCGGGACTGTCCCGGTATTTTGCAATTGTTTCGGTGTCCCGCCCGGTTTTATCAATGTCCCGGAAAAGGGTGTAAGATGTAAAAAGTAATGAATTCATGTTTATAAGAATCTTTTATAAATCGGTTACTTTTCTACAATCAACATTTTTACTACGCGCTGCCAGCTGCCAGACACTACTGTTTGGCTGAGAGATTTTTTTATGAAAATCAAGTAGCAAAAAAGTTCCGATCTTATTTTTAAGGTTTGGGTAGACTAACAGTTCAGGATTCCCCCTTCCCGTTACTTGCTAGGCTTAAAACTCACCATTTTGCTTATAATTTTTACTGTTTTTATCCCCCACCCCCCTGGTATGCCCATCCCATATTAATGTGTCCCGGTTTAACTCTCCAAAATTATGGCAAGCCTATCTGACGGGGACAGGCAGAAAAGAAACGCAATTAAAACTCTATGAGGGACAGTTTATTTCTAGTAATTCAAGGGCTGCCATCATAGTGGAAATTAACCTCAATTAAAAATAATACTATGAAATAGATAATGTACGGTAACAGCTGTTCTGTTATCGTCCTAGCAACGCATGCTGCCTTGGCTTGCCTGCTCGAACCAACTAAAACTTTAAACCCCCCTAAAAATACTTAAAAATTTGAATATCAAAAAATCCTTTCTTAGTGAGTGCCTACGTTATATAGGGAGTGTCCATGCAAAATTTCAAAATTTTCTGTCGAGCGGTTTGGGCTGGGGGATGATAGATGAGTGAGTGGTATTTGACAAATATATAGTAGATACAGTGATGAAAGAGAACTTGTTAATATAAAGAGAATTTAATCATTTATCTTCTCAAACTCAAACTAAATCCTCGCTTTTCTCGGGACTTTATTTTGGAGTTTGCTGTAGCATATTTGAACTAATCTTCATCTTAATTCTATTTCGATAAGGGTACTTTTCTACTCATGGATTTTATGAAGAATCTGACCCATCTCATATAACTAAAATGTAGTTTTATCTAACCATTATGATAGAACACCTGGCACCACCTTCTTGGTAAAATCTCTACCAAGTATTTTTAAAGAGAATTAAATATTTTGGTTTAACCAGAGAATGTTTTTAGGACAATTACAACAGAACATGTCATGTATGGGAGTTAGAGGATACTGCTTTCGAAGATTCGCTACATATGTTGGAGAAGTCCCCTAAACTTACAGCTGTATTGTGCTTGGATCTTTCCCAACCTCAGTTACTATATCACACACAAGATGTTGTTTTAAAAATATTTAGGAAATATGCAAGTTGGAGAAAAGATGCAGAAATAATCAAACAAGAAAGAATTTCGCAAATACCAAAGGATCATCCTGTGAGTTCAAATTACTCCACATATACTCTGAATGATAGCGCACTATTTAAGAAGCTATTTCTGACTACTTAAATTTTGTAATTTTAAATTAATTACAGAAAAGTCATAGCTAATATTTTAAGGAACTCAGTACAGGGTGCTTTCTAAGCAAATCCCAATCCACAATGCTCTGGGGCACTACATACAATAAATAAATGAAGATCTCAATTGATAAACTCAAAAAAATTGTTTAATCAACAATAACTTGATATTCTTTACAAAAATAAATAAATACAAATACTGTAGTATTTATTTAATATATTTGATTCTTAGTTGTACCCATGGATTTTAGTTTTGCTGTTTATAGTAAAAATTGCTTTTGGGGTAAATTTACTGAGAAAAAAAAATTAAAATTTATGAAACAAAATATGTTGAACAATAAGTAAGCTGTAATAGCATCTTTACTGATTAAAGTTTACAATCATATAGTTAAAAAGGACTGTGGTGCCCGCCCCCAGAAATACACTGCAGAACCACTCTGGTCACAGAGCATTGAAAGTGGCTTTTGTTGAATCCATTAAAATATAAATGATGATATATTATCTTTTATTTAAAACTTTAGAATTTCATGATGCAGAGTATTCTAGAATAATATTTAAAAATCATAGTGGTATAGAAAAAATATGTATATATTGATTTTGCTGTAGGGGAAGTAGTATTTATTATTAATGAATTGATTTCTTCCAATTTTTTTATTTATTTTTTGTGGCACTTTCAACATAAGACAAGTGGCATCAAATCATTGAAATCTTTGTATAATTTTTTATTCTACAGAGCATTGAAGGTTAGAAAATACTAAAAGCTTGATGAAGATTGATAGTCCTTTTCTTGCACTTATTTCAAAAACATTGACGTTTTTTATTTTTGATAGAATAATCCAAGAAGAAAATTTGCCTGAGAAAATACACAGTAAATAAAGCTAAATAATTATTATATGAATAAGTAATTGTTTTAACCAATTGGTGAAGTTTTTATCCTGATAAACCGATAATTTATTTAGGAATTACATTTTAAAAAGTGTAACTAATATTTCCTATTTTTTTTCGCAACATATATATTATTCTATTTTATGATGTAATTATTGCATTTGAACTCATAATGATCATGAGCATTTGTTCTAGGATATTGCAGTATTGGACCCCTTTCCACTGAGGCTTATTATTGTGGGAATGAAGTATGATTTATATCATGTAGGTAATTTTATGTCACTATAATTTCCTCTTTATAGTAAATACAAATATTTTATTAGCTTTTATTATCATCTTTGTTTTATGCGTTTTTTTTTTTTTTTTTTTTTTTTTTTTTTTTTTTCTCAAATTACATATTTTGACTATGTTGACCTGGTCTTTAAATAAACGATGAGTACCTCATCAACAGTAATCAATTGTTATGGATGAATGTTAACAAATCATGGAGTTTGCCTATGCTATATTAAGCTACATTTATTTTCAAGTTCATGAAGAGGCTTGTAAAGATGCAAAATATGTAATCAATTTTAATATTTGAAAACTCTAGTTTGTTAACTATCAAAATCTGTCGACCGGAAAATGTTTTTTGGGGCGAAATTTGTGAGAACAAAATCGCAACTCTTAAGTTTTTGCGTTACTAGGCTTCCAAGTATATGTTTTATAAGTAATTGGACGTGCGTAACCTAATGAAACCATTTCCAATGGCATATCTTTAACCGTTATAGGAGAAAATGGAAAAGTTTTTGTTGGGATTTTTGGATATATTCTTATATATCTCAAAACTGGTTGGGAAATTGTAGTAAATGTTTTTATTCGAAGTTTATTCATTTTCCTATTAATACACTTCATATGTGATTTTTGATGGAGCAATCTCATTCAGAGAAATCGGTCCTTAGTTGGAGTCATTTCGGCTTAGGATACTGCCAGTTTCCTGTTGTGGCGCCTAAGATCTTGTGTCTTTTTGAGATTTAATTCACACTTTTACATGTTTTTATATTTTTTGTGAAAGATTAAGACAAAATATCAACTGTTTCTATTCTAAGTTTTCCAAATGGCACTTGGGATAAAACCGTGAACGCACTAAGATGACGGAGTTCTTGCAAGTCAAATGTTTTGCCTCAGCTCATTTTAAACTAAGTTTCCCCAAATTAATAACATTGTTTTGGGAACTAATATTCCCAAAAATGCTCTTTCTAAATGATATAGTTTATTTCAGAAATTAGAACCTGAAAAGAAAAGGGTGATTTCTCAATTTTTGAGATTCATTTCACATATTAATGGGGCTCATCTGTTTTATTGGTCTGATCGGAACTCTGAAATCATTAAACAGGCCAAAACAATACTACGGCATTATGCATATGAAAAAGAAATGAGGTAAGTTATTTTCAAACATTTAGTCTTACATTCTTTAAGTGAACATTTTGAATACTTAGGTATAATGACTTACAAATTATATAAATTTATTTTAGCACAACAAAGAAAACTGATTATAATAAAGCATTATCAGTGCCTCCTTACAGTGATGAACTCAAAGAAATTGACTCATCACCAGAGCACTCTGTGGAGAAGTACTGTATTCTTCTGGAAACACATTTTCATCAGGTAATCTATTTTTGATACTTGTTTGAATGATTTATTTATTATAAATTTGTTCTTTGAATTAAATATAATTCCAAAATTCCATTTATAAAGGAATAACCTTTTATACAGGATTCCTCTTGCTCTATCCTTTATATGCAAGTTTTTGGTATTCACAATTAAACAATTGTGGGTTGATTCCTAAGAGGAGTGGTGGCTTGCCTCAAGAATCTGTTATTAATAAATAATAAACCAAATCAGTTCTGTAACAGGCCCCGTGGGCTGATACTGTAGGTATCTGATTCTTGACCATATGACACACTAGGGAGATAGTGTGTTCAGTACTATGCTCCTGCCACCTGAAGCCAGTGCTCTAAAATTGAGCTCACCTCGCCCCCGTTATTAATAAAGGGTTGTTAAAATTAAAATAAATATTTAGAACTATTGGAGAAAACTAATCATGTTTTCAAAACATACATTACCACAGTCGAAAGTAACTTTTCCAATAACTCCTTTATTGTAAATTTAAATGTTATACATTCCCTTTGTTCTCTTGATGGGGGAGGTCAGCTCAGTGAGAGCACTCGATTTAGATGCTGGAGGAGCTGAGTTAAAAACTCGGGTGTCCACTGTATATTTAATCTTCTAGTGTTGTTGTTCCAGGGTTAGATTCAAGGTCCCAGATTGTCGTTCGGCTAACCCAGCCTTTAAAGAATGGATGGAATGAATGGATAACTGCAGGGGGAAATCAGGCGGTCGGAGGATAGTACTAGTATTTTAGTAGTGCGCCCTATGGTCAATAATCAGGTACTTCTACAGTATCTGCCCCTGTGGGTCCTTAAAGCCTGGCTCGGGACTGAATTTTGATTTTCTTATCTTGATATTAAATTGTTATTTCATATTTTTTTTATAATAGTGTATCGACTGTCAAGGTCTGTAGCCTTTCTCTCCTGAAAAGGAGTATATATCTTCTCTGTAAGTCTGTGCCATTATGCTCCTGCTGGAACAAAGTCGTTCCCATGGGAATTTTTGAGTTTTATTCATTTTTTTTAAAGGTTAAATAACAACAAATTACTGTTAACTCTTGAAGCACCATAAATAAGTATGCGAATAATAAAAATTAATATTCCATTATGTTTGCTGATTTCAGGTGAATCCTTTTAAATCCAAGATTGAGAATAATCCTGCAGATGATCCAAATTTTGCTGAACCAGTTATTGATTTAATTAGATCTAAGGCAGAAGCAGTAAGTTTTTATCATTTGTAGCAGTAAGTTTTTTTTTAATTTTTTAAGTGCAAACATTTTTCTCAAGGAAGGCAATGAATAAGGAAGTGTAGTTTCTTCCCATTGCCACTAGTAAGTTAGTGGATGAACCCATAAAAATATCAGAGAACTGATTGCCATCAGCACTCCATGCCTAAGGTTGTTGGTTAGATTTCACTGGACTGGTGGTTTATCTTGCGAATCTTTTCTTAAAAAATAAATGGCATCAATCTTATGCTGGCTAGAAAAGGCTGGTAACCTGTTGATAATAGGTCCTAAAAATATGTGGAAAGTTAATACAAGACATTCTCAACTTTTTACCTAATACCCAGTCTGTTCAAAGATATTTACTTTATTAATGTGCTTCAACATGGAGCTAAGTTATTGCTCTAGTCTTCAGTGAAATGGCAACATTTAAGATTTATTCTTCTTGTAGAATTTCTATTCTACACTTTCCAGAACACACTATTTTCATAGATCCCAGTAATATTACGTTGTTCCAGTGATTCAATTTTTTTTTTTTCAACTTAATGAGGTTTCTTGGGCTCGATATGTGAGTATACACTTATTTCAGCTTTCACAAGAGTCGCTGTTCATGAATTATTCTAGTCTCTCTCCTCAGAATTCTGTCTAGGAATGTAACATTTATACTGCTTACAATACTTCTTATTTGTGATTTTCTCATTCTTTAGTTTCCAAATTTATAAATTATTTTCCAATTGTTTGCATTTTGTTTCAGAGCTGGCGTAGTGTACTTTAACAGAACATAAGGACCTTTATGGACACTCATAAATACTCTTTTTATTTTTGGGGGATCGATAGTATTGCATAGAAAAAATCATTTTATTCAATACATGCTTTCATTCTATTCTCTTTTATATTAGTCGAGTTAATGTGAGGTGAAACCCGATTATCAATCAGCCTCAAATCATGAATGCAGATTTGGTAGAAATAGTCCTAGATTAAAGGACAATTGATGATAAGATACAATCTGTAGAAGAATGACTACGAGGAAAATTGGAGGAAAGATAAAGCAGCAACAAGAATCCTGATGGCAATCAGATTGTAGCCGCAGTTCTTCAAGCTGAAACGGGCAATGAAAGAGAACTGAAAGAATTATTAGTTACTCAGAAGATAGAAATCCTTTTCAAATTGCAATTAAATGGTCCATCAGTATCCAAACAACACCGATAGAATGAGCTGTTAATAATTCAACTGATTTTTTAAAACAAATTTACACTTAAAACATATGTACCACATTTTTATTTTTTGAAAAATGTCTCATGTAGGCACATATGTGCTTATATTTTCTTTAATAAATACTTATTTTTGTGAATAATATTTCTGCACCCTTGACAATGGTAATGAGGAATTACTATATTATATTTTACATAGCCAAGACCTATGTGTTAGGTGTGATGACGTTTTGTATTCTAAAATATCAATATGTAAAATTTTTAATGTTTTATGAGCCCCTCTGAAATCCAAATTTTTACTAATATGAACATCTCTTACTGTAATAGCATGATGCTTAAGTTAGCATTCTACAACGGTTATTACTTCAATGGGGGCGAGGTTAGCTCAGTGGTAGAGCACTGGGCTTATATGCTGGAGGACCTGAGTTCAAATCCTGAGCAAGCACTGAAGATTTTTATCTTCTAGTGTTGGATGGGTTGGATTCATGAATCAGATACTCTCAATTAATACATAATATGAATTTTCTTTTTGAAGATTAGGCTCGTTCATATAAGTTTAATGAGTTACTACAATAATTAGCTCCTCAACTGATCTGTACTCCTTTCTTCTGGTCAAATAAGTGTTTTTCTTGGCTCAATGGCTTTTATAAATGATTTAGGCTCCCTTGTAGAGTTTTCTTGCAACAGAGTCAAACCTTGGAAAACATAAATGTTGGTTTTAGAGAAATTTAGTGCAGACTCCTTTGGTGCTAATTGAGTGTTAATGGAGCGCTATTAACATATTATTGTATAAGATGTTTGTGTGCCTAACCAGCATCATATTTTTTAAGGTTTCAGCTTCTTTGCATTTATCAAAGCTACCTTTGCAGGTATCCTAGAAATACAGCAAACTATTAAGAGAATTTCACTGTGTGAATCTGCATGTACTTCCTATCTTCTCTGTAGGGATGGCAGAGAGGGTCATTTTTATGTAGATCATTTCACTTTGTTTTTGGTGAAATTTGCCATGCACTGATTGTCTTTATAAAAAAACTAAAGGCAATATATTTCAAGATAAAACACATTTATTATGAATTATTTCAAAATGGCCCTAATGGCCTCAGCAGTGGATGCACTGGGGGGAAAAATCAGAAGTGCCTAAGAATGTATACACTAAAAAGGGGCTTATCTTGTGGAACTGAGAACACTTTCAATATACAAGCCACTGAAGAGGTGCAAAATATTGTTCAGCTGTATGATAGGTAAATAAAAAAAAGTTCCATGAAAAGGCTAGAACAGGTAAGTAAAGGACTATTCTTCCATGTTTTACACACTATCGAACTTACTAGTTGAATAATACTTATGAGGGTTGTTTCAGGACTGAATTTCATAACAACTAATAAATCATATGTGCTCAAAGCGCTCAGCTCTAATAACAATTTTTGTGGAATATAAGGCCAATTCTTTATTCCTCCTGGAATAAAATATAATTCTGTATTTGTATGCGATGCAAACAAGCCTGTGTGTAGTAAAATAAAATAGTGCGTAACTCCTCACAATGTCTTTGTGTGGGTTTAAAACACATCTTTGTAAACCTTTGGAGACTTCCATGAGTTTACTGAATAGATTTGAGAAAATTATTTACCCTATCGTACTGACATATGCTGGCTTAGTTGTGTAATAGTATTTTAGCCCACCATTAAGCAGTGGTGAGTATTTATCGATGTCAATAATCCAAAGTACAATATAACAAATGGCTTTAGAAGTTAGCATTCTACAATGATTTGACAAAACATGGAAGTATAGAATTTGAGGTCGCAAGGAGAAAATCTCCCTGATTTATACACAATATTAAATCCATAAGAATTAAAAATCATATAACATCATTTTGCCAGACTTGATATTTTGAATAAAACTAAGATTTTTTAAAATCCTTTTGACATAGACATTGAAGCCCTTGCCTTTTGAACTTCATGTGGGAATTAATTTCTGGATAAGCGTAATAATATATGCGAGTAGAAGAGTATGATCGATCAAACAAGATAATTTACAGGGAAATGTTAAGAGATATGGAATAATAAAAACAATTTTCCCTTTAATCTGAGAAGGGCCTCACTATCCAAATAACATTCAAGATTCACTTAACAAAACAAAAAACTAGGGATAAAAGGGACGAGAGAATAAATTAACTTTGAACAGTGAGGCAACCTTGCTCAGAAATTTTATTGTTGCAGCTTAAATAACAATACATATGTACATGTATTATAACAATTTCAATTAGGAAAAGTCGAATTCCTAACATTTGCGAGAAAAAAAAATATACAGAATTTTTTGTTTTATTAAAACAATGAAAATTTGAAATTCTTACATAAAGTAATGTTTGAACAATGAAATTCTTCAAAAAATGTTTAATAGAATTATTTTTTTATATCTAAACTATACACGCCTATCCGGTTTCCATATGGCCATGGACCTCCTGGTGGAATGCTAGACTGGTGTTACTGGAGTTCAGTGATTTGAGTAGAAATTGCATTCGTATCTTACGGCTTAGAAAATAAAATTCTTAATTTCGTCATATAATACAAGTACGAGGGCACCACCAGTACCCCTGAGGACGTTGGAGAAAGCTCCCTTGAAGAAGGCTCCGGGTCCTTCTGATTTGGCGATGACGCCCCAGCAGTGAAGTGTGTTCTTATATACGACATCAGCCTTGGCACGTCCAGACTGCATCATCATACGCCTCCTCACAGTGTCGAATGGATAGGAAATGATACCAGCAGCAGTGGTGACAACCTTGAAGAAAGAAAATTACAACACTTTAAAATAATATAATATTGCTATATTAAGAATAATAAAGAATCTTCGGCGCTAATAGCCACGATTTGTTGATGCGCCGTAAAAAAAAAAAAAAGAAAGAAAATAAAGAATCTGAAAAGGTACTCATATTTTGAATTCTACAAAAAATGTTACAGGCCTTTTTTTTTTGTAAAAAAAAAAGTATAAAAAAAGCAAAAAGTTGAGTCAAATGGACTCTCGCAATCATAAGTTATGTGTACTTTCCCTCCCTCATTATTAAAACTAAATTTTGCAAGTTTTGTCTCCTACTTATAAAGATTTTCAAAACCCTTCCTCCAACACTTTCATGTAACATTCAAAATCTAGGTTTTTTTCCCAAAGCACATAACCACTTCGAGAAAATAACACAAGTGTCAATAACCAAAAGGTATTTAATGAAAAATATTTTTATGTCTATAAAAATTACCAACACACTCTCCCCTGATGAAACATAAAAACAGTTAAAGCTTTCCTTTCAGACAATAGAACAGACAGCTTGCTGACAAGCAATGACTCAATAACAAGATATTGAGTTGAGCTAGGGCGTATAAACTATATAAATTAATCGCCCTGAATAAACAGTAACCTAACCTTGAGTTGAGCTAATGACTCAACAATGAAGAAAGGCTAACACAGTCTTTAATCTCATTTCTTGAATAATGTTCTTTTTCACAATAGTCAAGTATGAAATACAGTCATTTGTTTGTGCTTTATTTTGTTAGAATATAAATATTCTATTGTGTAGATCCTAAGTTGAAGACTAACCTGTTGTAGGAAGTTTGTAACAGCTTCATTCAGTCCTCAGATATATTTTTTTTTAATTTTCAAGCCATGCCGCACCCTATGTAGCTTGAAAATAAAGAAATATATCTGAGGACTGAATAAAGCAGTCACCAACCTCCTACATAAATAATCTATTTATTGGCAGCATATGATTTCTTTTGTCGCTTTCTTGGAAGAACTATTTCCCAAACAATATTCTTAACATGAAGAATTCAGAGAGGTTAATAATCCATGGATAGAATTATAAATAGCACTCTTTTAATTGCTTATAAATTTGATAACTTATGTATAAGCACAAAATTCATGTCCATGTTACATTAATGAATACAACGGTATATTTAAAAACAAAACAAAAACAAACTTCTAATTATAAAATAGAGCATGGTAAACTTTTAATTAAGAAGAAAAAAAAAATTAAAGAAATATACAAGTACCAAAATCATGTACATATAATTTCAAATTCGTTCTTTTTTTTTTAATTATCTTAATTATATATAATAATCAAACATAAAGATAAATTTTAGGTGGAATTATAATATCAGCAGTGGTCTGTTTATTCTATTCATTCACAAAGGTCCTGAGCTGTATAGCATAACCAACACATATCCTTATCTAAGGCTACTATATTTCAGATCTAGGATTACCTACGTACGCCTTCCTTAGAAGGGAGGAGTACAAGGGATAAACAAAGAATATATGACGGGTTGAGAAGTCAAGGGGTACAAGTGACATAATAGTGATATTACTGTTTAAAGTTAAATCGTTTTTGTAAATTCCTTGATAAGTGTAAGTCTGTATAATTTTTAAATTATGTTTCTACTATGCATCAATTGAACCCCATGGCCTCCAAAGCCAAACAATATTGATATTTATTTAAATTTTAACGTCCATTTATTATTAACTACGAATTTCAGGACAAGTTATCTATAGGTTACCACCCTTTTCTAGCCAGGATAGGGGTGATGCCTTTTCTTTTTTCGAAAGAAAAGCCACCTCCCCTAGTGGGAATCGAACCCACGACCTTTGGCACGGAGTGTTAAGAGCTCACGCCTTAACCCTCACAGCTACCGGGTCTCCTAATAATATTGATATTATTGTCAGGATACTTTTTAAGTATAGCTCAATAAAACAGTATGGGATGGCAGACAATAAGTATATCGGGTCTCCCCATGGTCTAGTGGTTAACGCCTTAGTTTCTCATGCGAGAGATGAGGGTTCGAGTCCCTCTGGCGGCAGGAAATTTCTCATCTCAAGGCCCATTGAGAAGGTTCCTTGCCTTATCCTAGATGTCGGCGCTAATGGCCCAGTTTTCGGTGCGCCAAGGAAAAAAAACGGGAGAAAATAAATAATAAAAAAAAAGTGTGTTGTACAATGAAAGCGGTTTGCTCAAATTATTCAGCCACTAAAATAAAGCATCTTTGTTTTTCCAAAGCTTCATGGTGATAATCAAATGGCTCAGCCTTTGCAACTCTTCTACGTGGCTTTTGTCCTCCTTGATTAAAACGTAATGTATTGTAGAAATTATGGTTGTATGGAGGAATAAATAGGAGCAACTCTCGCAAGTCCTTGCGTTTTTAACAATGTACAACTAGAACTTAACAGTGTGCCAGCTTTTGTTTTGGCCTACATTGACTGAACATGGTTAATTTTTTAACTGTCGCTGGAAGAGTATTGATAAACTTCAGCAAACCAGACAGTATCTCTTCACAACCTCTATTGGCCTGACCCTCATGCCACGAGTACATAGAAGCATTGCCAGTCCCTGGTATTCACAAAAATTGTAAATCTGCAGGTATCGAGAATAATAAACATTTAAGTCCGCGCTAATAGCCACGATTTGTTGATGCGCCGTAAAAAAATAAATAAATAAATAAAAAAAAAGAAAATAAAAGAAGAAAAAATAAACATTTAAGCAAGTCAAAACAGGTCATTATTGTTGGAAATTATAAAGATCATATGTTAAAACTGCGTTCAAATACACAGTCACTTACCTAACAAAACAATTAAAATAGTGTTACCTTAAACAGATTTAACTGGAAGTAACAGTAAATGATGCAACAACATTCACAACTTGGAAACCATAAAGTTTGGTGTACAAGAGATACAAGTGTCACTTGTTCCCCTTGGCTTCCAAACAAATTGCTCATTTTTGAAGTAGTTGATTTTGTTTCCGCTATTTCTCAGCAAATACCAGACATTTACTATCCAGAACTGCACTTAACTCAATTTTTTTTTAAAATGTCACTTGTACCCCTTGGCTTTTCACCCCGTCATATGTTCTAGACACTACAATACTAAATACAATTCTTGGAGAATTGTGAATGTGAATACCTGAGCAATGGCCCATGAAATAAGGAATCCAGCATTCTTTGGGTCTGGAAGCATTCCCTTGGCTGTGTCAAAGCAGCCGAAGTATGAAGCTCTGTAAATGATGATACCCTGGACTGATACACCGAATCCTCTGTACAAGCCTACAAGACCGTCCTTCTTGAAAACCTTTGAAATACAGTCTCCAAGACCCTTGAATTCTCTCTCCTGTCCTCCTTTGCCAACATCAGCAGCCAATCTATGAAACAAAATAACTTTATATTGCTTACTGATTTAAAACAATTACATATTTTGGTTTTATTCTTCATTTTGAAAACAATTGTTTAAAGTATATTACAGCCTGTCCAAATAGATAGTGTAGTTAAAGGGAAAAGAGGGAGTAAATTGGAGGGGCTTCCCTCCGTTATAACCTTATCAAAAAAAACTTTCACTACTTTTTTATCACTATACCTATTAAAAACTCATTTTTCATTATGTTTTAACTGCTTAAAGGCTACATCTGAGTATCTTTGGAAAGCCTAGACGCTCTTCATGGGCCCGAGTACCTCTGGATGAGTCATTATCTGGCACTTGTCTTTTAGATGACTTTCAGAATATTATCTGTGCTCTCTATGAGTGGACTATAGTATATATAAGTTATATTTCTGACCAATAAATGTTGCAAGTATCACTTTTCCCACAATTCATAAGTAATAAGCCTTTTGTCTTTCACTGGAGAATACCGTTATTTATACCTGGGACAGACACTTGCTGTCTTTAAACATCAGTCCTTTCAGTTATCTAGTGACAAGTCATTTCTCTTTCATATGGGGGATTTTTCCAGACTGAATTCGAAAAAAGTGACTATGACAGATTTCCATACGACACTTAGAACTACTTGAGTTATTAGGAAAACTCCACAAGGGACTTCAAAAATGATCAGGTGGAAGAGAACAACATTTTACAATTGGAACACAGAAAAGAACATGGGCACTTATATTGCAACGATTCCGTCTACAAGGGGGGAAAAGGGCCGACAAGGATTTATGCTCAAAGCTAAGGTTGCGTTAAATGGACTACCATTGGACAGATTTTTCCCCTAACACAATAAAAACTTCAAAAGAATATAAAAAGAAAAAAGAAGAGCAATAGAGAACTGTCCATGTGTACTGAAACAATGGACACATAAGTAGGGGATGGGTACCGTACAAACATTGTGCAGAAAGCATATTTGAAGGCAGGTAGCTAATAAATTAAACCAGCTAGAGCTTACTAATACCTGAGAATTGCTAGTTAGTTAGTGAGGCAAATGAATGGATGAAAGAAAGCAAGCGCAAAATAGGTGAGAAATAGAAACTAAAAGTGGAATAAGCCCACTCTTTAGAAGTACCTATCGGTCGATCTATTTTTTTTCATCTAGAAAGTCAGATGTTGAAGCTTAAAGCGACAATAAGAGGAACTAATAAAATCATTGTGGTTGAGCCAAATATTCTATAATATAACTGTTTGAACCAATACCAATTTATGATAGATTTGTATGATTTTTATTACGGGCTTTTACAGAATTACTTTAAAAGTAGCATCAATTAAATGTTATCTAGTGTAAGTTGAACCAGAATGTACAACCATAATAGTTAGACAGAACACGGGTCTGTGTAATTTTCATGCAAAGAAGATATTTCCCTAATTAGGGATTAGCTTTGATTAATCTGTAAATTGAAACAAATATTCATTTGAGCAAATACTTCTAAATGCTCTATAAAAATACAATCCCAATTCTACTTAATGCATTCAAATTGGTTAGTGCTTATAATGTATTAAAATATATCTAATTGTAAATAATCAAATTATAAATGGTACTAGAGATTCTTTTGAGTAAAAAATAATTGATACAGGTCGATAGATTGTTTTATAAATCTTATATTGATATGAATCTGTTTACTTGATAATATACTACTTGTATTTCAAAACATTGAAGATGTTTTAAAATGAGTAAGCATTATAAATACAGAATTCACATAAGAAAAAAAAAAAGCAAAAAAGCATTACCTTGTTCTGGCGAAGTCAAGAGGGTATACAAAGCAAAGAGAAGTGGCACCAGCAGCACCACCAGAGGCGAGGTTACCAGCGAAGTACCTCCAGAATTGGGTCTTTGAATCAACTCCACCCAAGAAAATCTGCTTGTACTTATCCTTGAAGGCGAAGTTGAGGGCCTGGGTTGGGAAGTACCTGATGACATTAGCGAAATTACCACGCCAGTATGCAAGGACTCCTTGTTCTTTTGGGATACGGACGAAGCAATCTACCATACCTATAGACAAAAATAATTTATAACTTCTGAAAATTAATTTAGTTAAGTATGTATATATAAAGATTCTCTAGTTAGACACAAAATATTCACCTTTTGCAATTTTAAGTAAACGTCATGACTACTTGTTAAAAGAAAGGAGAATTTTATAATCCTACTAGCCGTTACCCAGCGTGCCATGCTCCATCTACTTTCTGCCTATGACTCTCCCCGTATCAAGATCTACCTGTATACCCAGTTACGTCAAAATCGGTCAAACGGTGTGAATTTGTTTATATCTGTCTAGATGTAGTTCGTGAAAAAACCGACAGAGGCCAGCACCTGAGCCTGCGAGTAGATAGCTCTTATCAAAGAAAGGCTAGCGCTCCTTAGTTAGACAGTGACTGTTGATATAAAATTGAAATAAACTGCATTACATGATTATATAATGATCTCAAGTCATCAATGAGTTATTCTAATTATCAGGAACATCAACAAATAAATTTGAGACATTATTCAAAATGGCAGTCAATTCAAAATGGCCGTCAGAATCTGAATGGTCCAGTGTAGCCAATTTTTCTTGAACAAAACTTTTGACCAAATTTTGAAATTTGACTATTTTGATCTAGTCTAGGAAATTTACCGTTTCAAGACCTACCTGTGTGCCAAGCTTGGTCAAAATCAGTCAAACAGTGTAGATTTGTATAAGGAGCAAACAGATAAACGGACACAGACAGACCCGTGATTTATATATATATATATATATATATATATATATATATATATATATATATATATATAGTTTAATTATAATATCTTTAAAATATAATTTAAAAAACTTGATAAGAATAGAGAAAGAAGAAAAAAAAGATGAGTAAGACTATTTTAAGAGAAAATTGTTTAATAATCAGTAAATGTTGCTTTTCTTGGGTGGAAATAAATATTGATTCCAAAAGTAAAATAAAGAAATTCTAGCACTTGAAAACAAAAATATCACAGTAGAGTCCTGCTAATCCGAACAGGACTAGGGAAAAAATAATTTTTATAAAATTTCTGAACTGAGAAAAGTAAAGAAAACAAGTTTTTTTTGTTATGTTGTATGTTTGATGTACAATTAAGAAACTTTTGCAATTACGCTGTCTAAGTACAAATCCAAAATACAGCTTTACTTAAAATTAAAACAAGCTCAAATTTACTGACATATGTAGAATCCGTTTTGGAGAGCATTAATACAAAACAGAAAAAGCAATCCATTATCTAAGGGGTAAAGTATGTGATCTTCTGGTTAATGTGAACATAATAATTTCATGTGTGTTATTTATTTATGAACCGAATGACATGAAACAAACACTAAATGTTAAGTGAAGCTTACCGCAATATATTAGTGAAAACCGCATCTAAATCGGATAAGCCATTTCTGAGATTAGCATGCACAGACAAAAATTCTAACAATCGTTTTGGGTTCTATTGCATTGATAAAGGTTCCCAATGATATGTTTTCTCAAATATCTTCCATTTACAGACAGCAATCCGTTACACTTTCATTATATGTATAGATATATATAGAATAATAACTTTAACGGGCAGCATTTATGGTATCTAGTGTGTAGGATCAATGAAGGTTAAAAAAAAAAACTTTTTAAAAATTCTTTCTCGAGTACAACCTTAATAACTGCAATACTCTGTAATATGCAACAATATCATCATATCTTTCATTCAGATAAAATTATTCCCATAATTATGAAAGTTGCACCACCCAGAAAACAAATATAAATAGCATTCTCTTATCATCCACACCAATGTCTCATTCAAAAATGTAATTATTAAAAAGCTACTGAATCCCATTCAGTTTAATCCTTTCTTCCTAGTTTGTTTAGCTTTTGTTTTATTTCCTGTCATACTTATTGTTTTCTTTATTATTTGATTAAATAAACAAAAGAGTATAGTCTCAAAATAAATGATAAGGAGAAAGAAGCTCTATTTTCTATTATTTCAAAGTTGAAGTAACCATCACGTGGCAGTTTGTTTGCTTCTAATTATTAAATATAATTAAAGGAAAGCTTGCTAGAATGAAAAAATAGGTATAGAAAATCATGATTTAGCCCAGGCTTTACTTGGCATTCACCATGGCTCATTATGTTATATCTTTTGAATTTATACAACTACTGTCAGGCTTCTAAATTTATTTTATATTTTTATTTTCTTTTGTAATAATTGCTTGAAGTATGACTTGATATCAATACTATCTAATGTTTGAATACAAATTTTGAGCAAATAAAATATGTGTACATATAATACATAAAATATGTGGAATTACAGAATTATTCCTGAAGAAGTACAAAGAAGTCCAAAACAATGTAATATAATTTGGAACTATGTTTTTAATTTTACCCGTAAAATGAAAAATGTTTTACAAAAATTGCCTGATGAAGAATTGAAAAAAAAAAAAAAAAAAGAAAATCCAGCTAAAATGCTTCAAAGTGCAAATGGATGAAAAATCAATCGGAATTTGAAGCATGTATTCTATTTTTATTACAGTGCATAAACATCTGGCAGACTATAAAAAAACCTTACACCTAAAACAAACGTTGAAGGCTACTTGTGGACAGAAATTCTGAGATAAGATTTAGAAACAAATTATGAATTCTAATACAACCATAAAATTATATTTTCAACAAATCCCTAAAAGTTACATGATAAAATTAAGTAGGAATATATGAGTAGAATAACTACTTTACATTAAAGGGTAATACTAACTTCTAACTTTATTTTTTTTTTTTAGTTGTTTTTATCATTTTTTTTACTAATCAAAAATGATACCCAAGACTGTTTATGTGAAGAAGAAATGTTTAAATGGGCAGAAAATACTATTTTCCTAGTGAAATCCTGATGCAGAGTGAGCGCGGTGCTGATTTGAAGATAATTTTTTGAGCGAGCTTCGATTGGTCCTTTTTTAATTATGTTTTTTTTTTTTTTTTTTTTTGGTCCACCATTAATACATTTAAAAATTAAAACCTATTTTTTTAAATCTTTATTACAAGACAGTATGAAAAAAAAAATTACATAGGAAAGAAATTAATATTTCAGAATATTAAACTTTAAAGTCGGTTTCAAAACTATGTTTTTCAAATCGGACGATACTCTGGCGTCTACAATTTTTGCCCGATCAACTTCAAATTTTAACTGCAGCTTCCTCATGGTATTTTCTAGTAAAGTATGTAGGATTTTTTCGATTCATTAATTTATAACAATTTTATGACCAATTTTTGACGGATTGTTCAATAGAAAATAAATAATTGTTCATCATTTTCGAAAAAATTAATAATTCTTAAAAATCCTTCGTACTTTACTAGATTTAACCTTCTTCTTTCGAAATAATTTTAGTTTTTCAAATCGGACGATACTCTGGCGTCTTCTATTTTTGCCCGACCAACTTCAAATTTTAAATGCAGCTTCCTCATGTAGGAAAGTATGTAGGATTTTTTCGATTCATTAATTAATAATGATTTTATGACCAATTTTTGAGGGATTGTTTTGTTCCTTTTTGACGGATTGTGGACCAGTTTCAACAAAATTAAAATTCTTAAAAATCCTTCGTATATTTTACTAGATTTAACCTTCTTCTTTCGAAATAATTTTAGTTTTTTGTCCTAGATTAAAAATTGCCGCATGCAGACAATCCCTCGTGAAAAAAGAGGTTTCCGTTTGTCAGACACAGTGTCGTCATAATTTTTTTCTAGAATTGAAATTTATTTTTTTTGGATACTTTAACATCCCACATAAAAGTTTGATACAAAAAATTGAAAAATATTGATTTATTTGTTATTTATAAATTCTAGAAAATGACTTTGATTTTGATCGCACAAGGTAGTATTAGCACTTAATCCCTTTAACCCTTAATTAGTGGCGTGCTTTTTCTTCCATAACTAATGGTGTCGGGGCCCCAGTAAAACAAACTTTAAATTGATTTTTTGGGGGTAAAGTAATTTAAATAAATAATAATAAACAATAATATTTATTGAAATACAAAGATTTCAAAGGGCAAAGGTCGTATAAACAAATACATTCGGGTCAATATGACCCGACGCCACTCATTAAGGGTTAACTATTTTTGGTAAAACTGAAGTTTAGCGTCCTCAAAACCGATTTCATTTACATTTTTCACAACAACGTATTTTAATGCACTAAACAAGAATACGTTAAAAAAAATAATTCGCTTTCAACTAGGAAAGAAGTTATTAAGCATTAACGTTCACTGTTAGGAAGGTTATAAAAGTAGGTGTAAACAGCGTATTTGTAAACCTTGCCCTTGCGCAGATATGTAACATTGGGAAACAGAGAACTCATTTGAAATGTTCATAAACCATTTATTTAAAAATATTGTCAATTTTAAGGGCATCCTCACCCGTCGTCACCTGTCGCTTTTGGGCAAACATACTGAAGAAAGCTAAGAAGGATGTCTAGGAGGATAAGAAGAATGTCTAGGACGACTTTTAGGCATACATGCTATGTGTTTTCGCTAGCTCAAGAAGATATCAAAACCCTCGTCAATCCAACTTAGATTGAGTTGGATTGACTAGGGTTTTGATATCTTCTCGAGCGAGCGGAAACGCATAGCATGTATGCCTAAAAGTCGTCCTAGACATTCTTCTTATCCTCCTAGACATCCTTCTTAGCTTTCTTCTTCTTGAGACACGATGTTCGGTGGATACAAATCCCCAATCGCACAGAAAAATGCCTTTAAGCGCTCTTCATCTTTATGAGCACGTTTGAAGAGAATAATAAATTCGTGCAACTTCATTGCTATTTTTTTTATAAAATAAGAGTACGTTGACAATTAAAGTTCAGCTGGCGCAAATTAGAACGAACTAATAATTATAAAGGCATTAGCTGAACGAAACAAGAAATGTGAAGAATGTTTCATTATTTAAAAAAATGGTTGTGAATAAATAACTGCTGGTGAATTTAAATAACTGATGGTAAATTTCAATTAAACTTCTTCATTACGAACTTTTCCATACCCACGCATGCGCATGTTGACAAATTTAGTTGTTTACATTAGCTCTAATAACCCGCATAACAGTGAACTTTAGTGCTTAATAACTTCTTTCCTAGTTGAATGCGAACTTTTCTATTTTTTAACGGATTTGTGTTTAGTTCATCAAAATACGGTATTGTACAAAATTTGAAAGAAATCGGTTTTGAGGACGTGAAACTTCAGTTCTACCCTACTTTTTATTCGAACTCAGCCCTAACATGGTTTTCAGCATATATTCATTACTTTACCATGAGTTTGGAGCCGCCCAAAATAATCAGTGAAAATTAGAAAAAACAAGTTGACACTCATCAAAATTCTTCGTTACGCAATTTTTCTATGCTTAGAAGTTCTTAAACTTTTTTTTTTTTTAAATTACGGAGTAAACTGTACTCCTAATGGGCCAATCATGCTTATATTCTTAAAATCTTTCTCATTAGCTCTAAATATTAAGAAGCAAATTTTGTTTGAAAGAAAATAAAAATGGTGTCTGCTGTCCATTAATGAACGAACTAACTGACGTCAATTTTACTGACTAACAAACTCTTCCAATCGTTTGTTATGGGATCTTGGGACGCTGAATTTTCAATGTATAACAACCAGAGTTGTGATTCATATTGTGATAACATATTGATATATAAAAATTTGAGCTGGGGTCAGTAGATAGGATTGATGAACATCTGAAGAAATTTTGCTTTAAAAAGCTGCCGCAAGTGCAACCTTAAACTGACGGGAAAGCCTATTTTGACTGTGTCAAATAATTATGTAAAGCAATACCTGAAAATAGGTCAAATAATGCGAAGACTGTTTAAGGATAAACGAGAACAGAAAATGTACAAAAATTGCTGAGGGACCCCCTTGGAGGGTTTAATTTTGAAGAGTGTCAAGCACTGTGTGTCAATATATAAAGACTCGGATAGAACTTTTCAAGTTCTTTATAGAAGATTAAAAACACTAATATTTCTTGTGAGCTTTTCAGATGAAACCCTGAAGATGAAATTGACAAGTAGGTCAGAGCTTAGTAAAAATTTTCTCCATTATCAGCTCATAGATAACATTAACGACAAAACACATTTTGTTATAAAATATCAACATGAATAAAGAGCAAACATTTTGCATTATGGTTGAAATAACTATCGCCAAAGTAAACATTCAAATTCAATAAAACATTTTTATTATTAAGTCAATATATTTAGTAATTTCAAATTAATGCTAGCCACATCTGAAGATAAATTTTTTATTGGCATCATACACGAATTTATCTAGAATTTTGACATACAGCAATCTCTACAGGCCGGAATGGATTTTATAGAAGCAAATGAATTGCCTATACATTTTTTATTTTCTTCTAATCGTTTTGACTGATTGGTGAAGTTTGAATTAAAGAACAGAATATATTTTAAAAAATTACACTTGTATTCATTTGAATTTATAATATGCAATGCTATCTCATTGCAGAATGCTAGTGAATATAAACGCTAACATTTACATCTATATTTATATGTATAGACATATACATGATTAAAATTAGTTCTTAACGGAGTATCATCATTTATTAAGCATAATAAAAACAAAATTTGGGAAATAAATGGGTTCATAAACTCATTCTCTGAGCTACTACGGTCTCATATTTTATGAAATGTTACTTCAGCTAAAGCCGTCAGTTGACTTCAATTATAGACTGTGACCTTACACATCGTTAGCGTAACATTACTGCTCACAAGAATCTATTACACAAGGCAAATTGTTCTTAAAGAATGAACAAATGATAAAAGGTATGAATAAACTCAAAATCATAATAAAATATTAGATCCACAAAAACATCTCTGATGAATTTGAGGTAGGAAAAAAAGTTACTATTTTTTCGTATATAATAAGCAGATTCAGCGGAAGGGTAGATATATAGAAAAGAACCAATACAAATAACCGAAATGATATTAATTTGTTTCAAAATACAAATTAAAGTATAATTAGATTCTTAACAAATTATCTCTTGAGGTGCAACCACCGGCAAATATGGCGACGAAGGTCTGGGTGACAAAGAAAAATTTTAGACTATCAATTTTTATTAAGCTTACTTTATTAATGTTGATTAGAACAATGATAAACGTAATTCAGCAAAAGCTAGGATATAAATAAAAAAAAGTAGAGAGGATATGGAATTTATTCATGTGAAAAAATTGAATCACCACGTGTGGAAGGACCTTGATTGTGGGAGTTGGCTGACATTGGGGGAACGCATTTACAGATGTTATGCGTGCAATGTCGATAACGCAATTGAAAGAACCCCAAGAACTTATAATTAAAAAGGATTGAAGGCACCGGAACAGAGCTAAAAATAATTTTGGCAGAGAAACTATAGAAATTCAACGTCATAGTTATGCAAGGCCCGTCGCCATGTTAGCAACCTTGCCGATTTTCAAGAAAGGTATAGGCGCATGCGTGAACTTTTTGCTAACTACCGAAAAGGCGTGGTATTACAATTTTTACAATACAAGTATTTAAAAAATGTATGTAATTTTGGAGATGTTTTATAATTATGGATTTATGAAGCCTGAGTAGTGATTGTGCCTCATGGAAACCAGTATTACAACTCCTGATCGATACGGAATTAAACTGGGTCAGTCAGACTCCGTGCGAAAACGCCGGGTAAGAAGAAAATAGAAAAAAGATATATGTATGGCAAATAAAAATTGAACACTTACCCTTGTATCTCATCTCAGGCGGGATCTGTGTAGAGATGTGCTGTACCTGAAGAAGGAGCTTGACTCGTTCAATCGGTGCTACAGCAGTCTTAGAGATGGCTGCAGCAACACCTCCAGCAATGAAATCCTTAGCAAAGGATACGGGATCTGTGATTGCAGGCTGCATGGTGCTACTACTATGTGGTACAAGAGCGAGAGACAAGAGAACCGTGCACACCAAAGGTCCAGGCCGGAAAGGTCTTAGCGAACGAGTGGGGGAATCGATAGAGCGAGCCCCTTCTCCCACCTAGAATCAGTCCTACCCCAAGTGGGGAAATTTTCCCACGTCTTTTTCTCTTTTTCTATCGACTGAAAGGAGATAATTAAATATACCCATTGTTGGCACCTTTATTTCTAAACTCTAAAGTAGTTTATGAAGGTAGATATAGTCAGAGTTCCGTCGTATGGGATCTTCATAAAACTAAAATTTTTACAAGAAAATGTGTTTTATTTCGACAGACTTTTCGATTCGAAATTGAAGCCTTAATCAGGGCAGTAAACTAAGGACATAGTTAATACTAATTTATAAACAGATGAAGAGTATACGTTGGACCAACGGAAATGGAGGGATTTGCTGAAGTAGGAGTATGGTTGAAGAATACTTCATAATGAAGAAATTCCTTATACATAGACAGAAGATAAGAAAACATTATACATAGTCGGCTATCCATGGGCGGAATACTAAAAATTTAGATCTTGGAAGAGTTTTAGCCAATTAAAACGCTATTACACCCAAAATGGAATATTTTTTATGAACTAAATGATCTTATTTAATTTATTTTTAAGGATTTTATGAAATGTTTACCGGTCAACTCAAAATTTCGGGGGGGGGGGCCTGCAGCCCCCTCAGTCCCCCTTATATACGACCATGCGGCTATCTCTAGGCTGGAAGAAATACTGATCTCTAAAACCAATAATGAAGGGAGATTTTCCAATGGAGATGAAGAAGAGGGTGTTCGAACCTGCATCCTACCAGTAGTAACAAACGGGAGCCAGACCTGGTCGTTAACCAAAGCTAATACCAATAGATTTCATACCTGGCAGCGATCTATTGAAAGAAGTATGGTAAATGTGAAGAGGAAGGATAGGATCAGGAATGTGACAATAAGGAAGAGAACTGGACTGACAGATATCTCTTCACACGTTACTTCGCTGAAGTGGAATTGGGCTGGACATCTGATGAGAAGGCAAGAAGAAAAGAAACAGGGCCAGACAAGCTAAAAGATGGAGGGATTGTTTCAAAGAAAAGGCTGGACCGCTGTAGTGGAGATTGGCGATGGATCGCCAGGCCTGGAAATATAAAGGACTTCCCCTTCCCTATAGGCTGGTCCCCAGGGAAGTGTTGACTACTACTCCTGAAAAGGAAGGCCTTCATCAACATTTGTTGTTGCTTATCATTCAATGGTTTTTATTTCATATTATTATATTACTTAATTGTTTAATTTGTAAAATTATTCCAATAACTGTAAAAAATTATAAATATTTGTTGATGAAATAAAAGGCTATTTCATTCATTCATTCATACATAGTCGGCAGGGCCTTCGCTAGGGGGGGGGGGGAGGGCACTATGGATAGGCTTGCCATATTTTGGTGAGTGAAACCGAAACACATTAATATGAGATTGGGGGGGGGGGGATGGAATAAAAATTGTAAAAAGTAGAAGCAAAATGGTTTAGTTTTAAGCCTTTTTTAAGCGTAGCAAATAAAAGGAGTGGGGCATCTGAAACTATAAATTGTTAGTCTACTCACTTTTTTTTTAAATGGAATTTTTCTACTCTTATTTTTGCTAGTTCCTACGTTTACTATCAGATTACAGCTTGAATTCTTCTCATTTCTTTGACAATGCGCGCGGTAGTAAAAAATGTTCATTGTAGAAAAGTAACCAATTCATAAATGATTCTTAAAATCATAAATGGTGATTCAGGTCTAAGTAGCCAAACTCTAGGAGGTGATTGTAGACATAATTTCCAACAAAAAAGTTAATTTTAAGTATGGTCCGATTCCGAAAGGAAAAGGAGCTATGCCCAATTTTCTGTTTTTTTTTTTTTTTTTGACGTAGTCATGATTTTTAATGAATAACAAAGGTTTTCTCAAAACTATTCAAACTAATTAAATTCTAGTTATGCCATCATAAAATAGACAAAATTTTCTTTAAAAATACATTAAATTAATTCAATAAAACCATTATTAAAAGATACTTTCTGGATGTCCAATAACGCACTTCTGTTTTTATTAATGAATCAATGTATTTTCGCGATTTTTTTCCTTAGCCCTCTAAGGGACTACAGATTCAATACTTACAGGAAAACTTCTGCATTTAGTAAGCATTAAATCTATGAAAATGAAGTGGAGGTTTATTAGGGAATAAATTGAACGATCGCCTCCCTTTTGTCAAAAAATGCGGAATGTAGTTAACTAACTGTAAAAAATTATAAATATTTTTTTTTTTTTTTTTTTTTTTTTTTTTTTTTTTTTTTTTTTTTTTTTTTTTTACGGCGCATCGACAAATCTTGGCCATTAGCGCCGGGCCTCCAGGGTGCAACCAGGAATTTTCTCAGCGAGCCCTGAGATGAGAAAATTCCTGTCGCCGGTGGGGATCGAACCCACCATCTCCCGCTTATGAATCCAGCGCGCTAGCCACTAGACCACGGGAGACCCCGCGGAATGTAGTTTTGTTACTTTCAAATACCTTATGTGAAGAAATTATAAATTATTCATTTTTTTATTTGAAATGTTTTCAAATAAAATTTGAAATAAAACTAAAAATTGTGCAAAACATTGCGGGAGGAAAAATGTTAATCCTCAGTTCGGCCGCAAAATTTTGTGGACATATAGGGCCACATTCACACGGAATGGAATATTTAACAGCCCCAATTCGCATACTTGGTTTCATGTTAATCCTTATGTCCTGTGAAGATCACACAATCAGTAACAGCTCCAAGTGAACGTGTGGTGCAGAATTCAGGACTATTATCTTCTTCAGTCAATCCTGATTCCCGACAGGTTTGATTCAACATATTTTTAAACCTCCACACGATTTAAATACGACCGACCTATTGCATTGGAAGACGTTCTACATGCACATAGATTCATGGTTCTAGATGGATTGCTGTCCTGCACATAGCAGCAGTGCTGTTAGACAGTAGATGGATCCACTGCCCAAGTTCATAAAGGTCCAATTGCAAATTTTCAAATATTAGAAAATATTTTAGTGCCAACAACATCATGTAAAAGATAAATCAACGAACATTTGTTAAACATAAAATGTAACAGATCTCCCAAATGAAAAACTTTTCCAATCATTTCTTTCTGTTACTTTTTATTGCTTCTGGACTGGACAATGGATACCCACAGTTTGGCCATTAAAAATGAATTATTTTTAATTTTTTCACACAAGGTACTTGAAAGTAACAAAACTACATTCCACATTTCTTTGACCAAATAACCAGTCAACAGAAAAAAAATCTCTATAAAGTAATAACATTATGATACAAATGCATATTAAAGAAATATGTACATTTTCACTTTTCCGCTTCGAATAATCATAAAAAGAAAAAAAAAAACAGGTTGTAAGGACTCACATAAATGGCAGGCTGAATGGTCATCTTTGCGTGACAACAAGCTTCGGGAGATAAAGCCATTTATAAAACAATAAAGTCAAGCTATAGAAGCTGCCGTAGAGAAGAAGTAGTTCTTACAAGTCTTCGAATTAGACATACACTAGTAACCCACTCTCACTTAATGACATAACAAGACATACCACGGTGTAGACAATGTAATACGGCTTTATCAGTAAAACACTTACTAACGGACTGCAGAAGACGACGAAACTTGAACGTACCACATGTCATGAATGAACTTTTAACGGATGGTAGACACATATAGTACGCATAGACACTATCCGACAGTACGCAATAAACATTTTACTGAAGCATATTACACAGCGTGATTTTTTTATTTTTAAATTTTATATGTAGGTACATTTCAAGGCGGAAAATATTGTTAGTTTTTATATTATTTTTAGTTTTTTATACTTTGAGATTTTATATTTGTTATTTTTATTTATTTTAATGTTTTCATTTTTTTTCTGTTTCCTTTTTAAAAATTGATAGAGATTATTTGTTTTCTTTTTCCTTTTTTTACGGCGCGTCAACATCTAGGCCATTAGCGCCGACATCCAGGGAGAAGCGAGCAATTTTCCCAACGAGCCGTGGGATGAGAAAATTCCTGCCACCGGATGGGAATCGAACACACCATTTCCCGCTTATGAGTCCAAGGCGCTAGCCACTAGACCACGGGAGACCCGATAGAGTTTAAAGAACGAAAGAAATGTTCTTTAAACTGTTTCTATATGCAACGAAGAAAGCAATTTTAATAGTTCAAAGTTATAGAAAATTGTCTCTCCTGAACGATTACAAACATGTGACATGGTGTCCTTTACCTCTGGGGTACAGATATGTCACTCTAGTACCAATGTTTTCCATATAGCTATTTTAGGGCTACTCCACATAGCTTGGTGAACCTTCAGGATCACTTTGAATCCATATTGAAATTGTTCTTCAAATATTTATTTAATTTCTAGGTAAAAAAAACGAAGTTTTAGTTCAACTATAAAACCATGTTCTCACGTAGGTGATGACTACATATAATGAATACTTTTTTTTTTAATAAAAACATGAGAAAATTAAAATCTTCATTTCGAAATAAATAAATTAAAAAAACATTTTTTTTTTTTTTTTTTTTTTTTTTTTTTTTTTTTTTTTTTTATATGAATGATAAGTTGAATGGCGTAATGCTATACGTTATGTATGTTTTCTGATTAGGTCCGATTATCTCAACAATGTATGACGTTTTACTTGTAATAGTGTCTCCGATTGTTTCTTAATTTTATTTAAACTAATGTACATTTTATAGAAACTTAACTTTTTGTATTTTTCTTTATGTTTTTCCTCCTTGGATTACCTTTAAGTTGCAATTTTAAATCCAAATTAGCAAGTAAAATTGTTTTTATAGTATTTTTATCGCTTATAGTCAGGCTTATGTCCTAGACATTTGGGTCAACTGATAATATTTTTGCATCATAATGACTTAAAATAATTTTAATTTTAAAATAATCTGTTTACGCTTTAATAAAATAAGTTTTTTATACCTTGCTTTATCATTGTAAGAAATAGAAACGAACATCTTATTAATTGATTAATCTAATCTCACGACTACGTATTATTTATTAATTTAAGAATACTCGTTCCTTATTAAAGATGGTTAAAAATTAATCTGTATGGAAGTAGTCAGGGTTTGAACATGATATTTAATACAACTACATTTTAAAATAAAAATTTAGTTTTATTAATTTTATTGCAAGGCTTCATCAGTTTTATAAGGATAGGAAGAACCGGTGCGTTTCAAACGGATACATTTCTCAGGATACACCAAGCTTTGTGGATTTCCCCTAATATTATTAAATTAAAAACAAAAATTATCTTCTTGGTTGTGATAGGATTTATTCCGCTGATTCCACAAGCAATGCTCTTTCATAATTATGATAGCCAGCACTACCAATTAATTCCTTGTCAACACGCACTAATTTTGTGAAGCGACAGTCGTCCAATGTCGGTCTAGAAACAAACATGTTTGAAACTCCGGGAATCGGGAGCAGTCGGATTGGATCGGGCCGGAACCAATGTAAGCACCTCCGTTGAAATGCTTGTTTCTCTTCCGACAGTCAGTGTATATCCGGATCGAATGTAGGTGCACCCTTACGTACCACGATTTCCTGGCCGGTTTTGAGATATTCACGAACGAATAGGAAGAACATACAAGTGGTTTCCACTTCTCTAGAAAACTTTTACATATATGTCATTGAATTGGTTTCATTTGATCCCCCAAGTAAAGGCAAAGTCGTAAAATCTAAGGTTTTTATATATTATTATATCAAATATATTAAACAAAGCAGGCAAAAAGCCCACAACTCCTTATTCAAATATAGTATTATTATCTCAAAGAATTTTTATATTCATTTACAATCAGAAAATTTCTGGGTAGCCATTTTCTGAACTGAATTTTTCCTCACTTGAGGCAAAGTTTAATTAGTTTTGCTCCAATATTTGTTAAAACTGTCTAACAAGGCCTTTTTCTTATCAGTTTATTTACAAAATAAAATAGATAATTTTGTGTTTTTAGTATTTATTCCTTGTAGGTAGTCAGATTTTTCCTCTTCCCCTAATGTCTTTTGTTCTATTCGGTCTTAGTTTTATTAATTTTGTAAAATGTTTAATGCTCACACTTAATATTACTCGTGTTAATATTAACGGGGGTCATTTACATAATTTCGCAAGCTGCTAAAATAGCCAAAATTCTGTAGTATGCTGGTGAAATTTAACGAATTAACAATATCTATTGTATACCGTGACACAAAGGAATCCCAAGAAATTACGAAACTTATTAATTTACCGGAGTTTGTTAACTACTCGCAATCTTTTATTGGGGTCTCCCTCAGGGAATAAATTGGAATAAAAGCAACACTTTCGAAAGGTAAAGTGCCATTTTCTCTAGTTAAGATGGGCCTATAGCAATTTGTATTGCGACCGTTTTGTAAAGAAATTTGGGTTTTTAGCTGTCCAGGATTATTTCAAATAATATAGCATTAAATCCTTCAACTATGACTACCTTCCGCAGGCAAGGCCACGTCTAGAGGCCAGTAAGCTCTTTTGCTGGCTCAAAAATTGACCGATTATAATGAAATTTGGTACAAAAATACTTTGTCTAATTTGAAAAGCCACGCTCGTTGCAGCAGAATCCATTCGCCGGTACATAGATTGTTGGGAAAAATCGCCGTAGGTTGCCATCGATGGTGCACGGACATTTTTCAGGGGGGTCTGAAATGAAAAACTCAATCTACCGCAGGTGGGACTCGAAACCGCATGGTAATCCAAGGAATTAGCCACTGGACAAATGGGAGAATCACTATGTTATAATATAAGTAACTATCTGATAATGATTGGATAACCGAACTAGGCATACAAATATCTAGGAATATTTGGGTCGAGGTGATCGAGTCATATAGGACTGACATGTCGTCCATACAGGTTTCTCTTAAGCTCGGCTCTGATTTACTTAACATGTTCCTTGCCACAGTATTTTTTTCAGGTTTATGATACACACACTGACACACACACCGAAAAAAATTCGCTCGAAAATAATCGTAACGCTTACGTTTTTGCATTACTATGCTTTTAGATACACGGTTTATAAGCAATTGAACATGGGGAATAAAATTAAACCATTTCCAAAGCCATATCTATAACCGTTACCTAGGAACGATTGAACGAGTTCGTTAACCAACAAAATCAGTCCATCCGAAGAGGGGGTTTACTCCGGAGCCAAAGTAGTTATTTGCCAATACCAGTCGTAATTTTTGTTATATTTCAACGAAACTCGGTATTCGTCCTGGTCAACTAAAGAGAAAAATGTGTTATAAAAATAAACTAAATCGTTTAATTAGTAGGGGGGGGGGGGTTACTCCGGACCCAAATTACTAATTTGCTCATACCGGTCGTAATTTCTGCTGTATTGTAACGAAACGCGATATACATCCTGGGTATCTAATAAGGAAGGAGTGTTGTAAAAATGAACTAAATCGGTCTATCGGAAGGGGGGATTTACTTTGTACTATGTTTCAATTGAATTGAAACAGGTGTTATTTATGTTTTTATTTTATTTATCTATATAGGTTATTTTAAGCAAATTATTCAGGAATGCTCTCGACACTACCCAATTCTGAGGAAAGTGCTTAGTTATGCAGCTCCGGCGTGACGGACTTTTTTAATCTACCGCTTGCTTATACACAATAAATAACCTTATACATTAACTGTTAAAAAGTTTCACAATTAACTGTTAAAAATATTATAATTGAGAACATATGTTTTTATTGAAAAATGAATTTGCGTGAACGAAGTAAAGGAGACCCAAAGCGAGATTTTAGGCACCGCAAAGGTAATGGCGCTTAACCTACTCTAAACGGGAATTACTCAATCCACCTACTCAAGCTCTGTTCATTCTTAAGAAAAACTCTATTACAAACACGCTTTTCTTTCACTTTCGTAGTCATACTGTAATATTCATTGTACTGTTAAATTCTATAAATAAAGCGACAATAGACAAAAAATATTGGCAAAAGATTGTTCAAAAGAAGGAAACCAATAATTTCGACTTTTAAACACTGATTTCTCCAATGGAGATCGCTCTGAAAAAAGAATGCGTAAGAATTGTTTTTGTAGGTTATTTAGTAAGCTTACGAATATTTACCTTTCGCTTAACTCGATATTCTAACCGTTTCCGAAATCGGTAAGGTCGGTAAGGATCAAAAGGCATGTTTATGACATTTTATGACAGGAAAGGAGAAAAAGGTGTTAATGGAAGGATACCTAAGGGAAATGGGAAAAATCTAGGTGGGAGGTCGGGAGAGTTTTTGGGAAATATTAGCGTACTAGCTCCTATATTAGCGTATTAGCTCCTATGTACGCTAATATTTTCCAAAAACTCTCCCGACCTCCCACCTAGATTTTTCCCATGCCCCTTGGGTATCCTTCCATTAACACCTTTTTCTCCTTTCCTGTCATAAACATGCCTTTTGATCCTTACCGACCTTTCTCCCACCACCTGCTGTTTTCAGTTACATATACCCCAGTAGATTCCTTTTTCCTTAGACACTTTCACAATGGTTACTTAATTGCCAACCTTGGTCTTCCTCTGCCGCTCGGCATTTCCATTGGTATGTAGTATCTTATTTCTTTGTCAAATTAATTAATGTTACTATTAGCTACTATATTTTTCATTGGTATGTAGTTTCTTATTTCTGTGTAGAATCAATTAATGTTACTAATTACTATTAAAATCAATTATTGTACCTATTTACTTTTTCCTTCTACTCATTCTAAGAATTTAAGACGATATGTTCTTTTATAAGTTAATTGTATTTATAGTTCTGTTACCTATCACAATTATAAACTTTTTTTTGTTTCTGTACTAATTTCCTTTTTTGTCATTTTAGCTGACGAAGGCTACCAATGAGTAGCCGAAACGTCCGAAATATAGATTTTTTAAAACAAAATCATATTGAGGTTTATTTAGCCGAATCCCAACCATTCTATCTTTAAACATTCATTGCCCACTAGTTAAGCGGTATCTTTGCGAGGGGCCCACTCGTTTTTTTACGCGGGTCAAGGCACCCGCTAGGCGGGTGGCGGGCCCGGTAGGACAGACCGGATGCACCCGCTAGGCAACGAATGTGTTAAATATCGTTTTAGTTGGCTAACTATTCCAAGCTCTAGATTGTAAGTATTCCATACCCCCCAAATGTGTCCAGCCCCCTTAAATTATTTTCTATATACGTCCCTGAGCCTTCAAATCCTCTACATATTTCAGTGAGCTGGAAAAATAGTTATTACTTATCTTCTTCTTATCCAAAAATCATGGGAATCTCAGGAGCTAAGTTCAATTCCGAATGTAATTCGGTAAACCAGATATTTTTTAAATATATTTGAAGTGTGCCTTTGGCTGGTTGTTTTGAGTTGTCTATTTCTCAAATGTTGTATCCTAGCGACTTCCGTTAACTACATGATAAGTAATCAAGAATGACGTCATTCGTAAGTGGTGGGATTAGTCAGAATTTTAATGTAACGACTACCATCACCAGATAAGTGTTAGTTTAACTCAAAATCGGAAGAAATAAGAAATAAAATATAATTTTATCCCTCAAGTTGGATATGTTGTAAAGGTAAAACAAGTTTTATACGATAAAAAAAACTATCTATTGTAATAAAATGAAGGTTGTGTCTGAATATTGCGTAGTATCAAGTCGTTTCATGGATAATTTCTGTTTCATACATTACATTCTCCAAACCCAATCTTAAGCAAATGTCTGTCTGAAAATTTGTCAGCTGTAGGCACAACCTTGGTTAATGGCATCACTTCTCAAATAACGACAATATTTCTAAGTATCCTTGACTTAAAACATGGGTTTTAAATGAAAGCAATATATTTAGTAAACCAAAGATTTGAAGGCGTGTTTAATTTAAAACGATAAATTGAAATATCAAGAGATCCCGGTTATCCCACTTCCAATCCTATCCCATTCACTACCTGCCATTTTAACCTTTATCAGAGATTTGCTAGAGAATTGTGAAATTCTATACTCCACAATAGGGGATGGAGCACAAAATCTTTTAGAAGTTTACATGGGAGCCGAAACGTTCAAAACATAGATTATTCTGAAAATCTGACATTTCTCTTAGCCAAATCCCAACCATTCCTTCACTTCTTATACTAAAATCAGATACTCCAAGACTGGTAGTAGCTTGAGTGAGTGTGCATACAATAGAGATGGCCTGTACAAAAAGTACAGCCACCTGGCGTGGCCTTGCATTCAGCTGGTAACAAAGATTCATGGTTGCCGAGATCAATGGAACCTCTCAATCCTTTCCCATGTTCAGGGCGAACATTATTTTGATTGCTATAAACCATGTATAATAGTATATATATATATATATATATATATATATATATATATATATATATATATATATCCACCATCCAATAGAAGAATTACTACCAATAATTACACATTCACACAAAAATGTTAGACCCAGAGAGCAGATCATGTTTACTAGATGTTTTGGGGGTCACCGAATCCGACTTCAGGGTTGGAAAATTCCCAGCACCTTTTGGATTACGCCTAACCCATAAAACTCATCATTTAGAATATTTTACATTATAATCTTTAATACCAACATAAACTTCTAATTCCTGTACTACCTTTCAGTAGTACAAAAAAGACAAATTTTTTACAGACCTCAACGATCTCGATTAGTCCATTTGGGGCCAGTTACAGCCTTTTAAATATATTAATTTTCTCAAAATGTTGTGTTTTTTGCTTATATTTGAGTATTTGATAGGTTTTCTGGTGCAAACAATCTGTGAGTTCTATACCAAATTTTACCCAAGGCCATCGGAGGTGATTCTTGAACTGATGCAATCCTTAAAATCTCAAAATATAACCCTTAAAAATCTCCCCATGTTCGAGCAATGTATCCATTGAAAAAAAAATCAGTCCCGTAACAGGCCACGGGGCCCTGAGGGGCAGATACTATAGAGGTATCTGATTCATGACCATACGGCACACTAGGGAGATAGTGTGGTCAGTTTATGCTCCGGCCGCCTGATTTTCCCCTTGGCTGCTTCGACTACTAGAGTCATTAGCACCAACCAAGGTACCCATTATTAAATTAATTAAAGGCTGGGTTGGCCTAGGGACAGTCAGGGAGGCCGAATTCAACCGGTGAACGAAGACACTAGAAGAAAAAATCTTTAGTGCTTGCTCGGGATTTGAAATCAGGCCTCCAGCTTATTAGTCCAGTGCTCTACCACTGGGCTAACCTCGCCCCCACATGTATCCATTGAAGTAAATTAAAAAAAAAAAAAGTCCTAAAGTAAGTACACGAAGCTTTCATTTTTGAACTATTTTTATATAAATTTGCCTACATGGTAATTAAAGTGTCCTCTATGCTTTAGAAAAAGATATGACCCTCCAAGCGGTACTCGTTTTCCAGATATTGAGCCTCAAATATTGACATTTTTGAACTATTTTTATATAAATTTGCCTACATGGTAATTAAAGTGTCCTCTATGCTTTAGAAAAAGATATGACCCTCCAAGCGGTACTCGTTTTCCAGATATTGAGCCTCAAATATTGACATTTTTATATCGAAGAGTTTTTAAACCAGCTAAATCAAGAATCTATATTTTTTTCTGGCTAATTCCCACTTTTACTTACTTATTCATAATTTTAGTTATTAGCTTCAAGTGCTATGTAGCTAATTTAGTCAAAGGAGAACATTAAACACAGAGATGCAAATTTACAAGCACTCCTAATGCCTCGATTTTGGATATATTCAAAACACTTCTTGCTCATTAGTTGGATACACTTTATACCAAATTTAAAGAAATGTTCTAAAAATTCTGCCTTGAGTGGAAATTCAATATCTAAATTCCGAAGAAATTTAAGAGGTACTTTATCTTCAAATTCTAACATACTTTACTCTTTTGGTTTACACATTGACTTCTACAGTAATTGTGGTCGGGGGCTTACCGGATTCTATATATATTTTATGTTTTTACAAACATAGTTATTAATTTTTAATTAAATCATCTTATTGGTCAATAATGTTAACTATTGATTATAAACATGATATATTGCTACAGCAAAGCAGCAAAGAAAGGAAGTAGGATCTCCATTCAGTCTGAGGCTGGTTATAACGGCACCTTAAGGTACAACGACCTGACTCTTGGCTCGTTCGACCATGAAGTACCATATTCACAGCGTCAAAGCTTTCATGGAGGACAGGGAAGGTGTTATAGGAGAGGAAACTATTATGATTCTTTGAAAAATATAATGGAGGTGTGAGTATACATATATTTGCCCGTTTAAAAAAATTTACAAAAATTATCTGCCTTTAAAGATATTTGGAGGCAAAATATTTATTTATTTGATTTAAGAGCCCGCAACAGGGCGATTTGCTCTATAAACACGTAGGGTGCAAACAAAATAAAACATCTAAAAATCCAAATATTGAAACATTAAAAAGAAAGGTAAAAAGAATGTATGTGTATATATATGCGCGCGCGCGCGTGTGTATGTGTGTGTGTGTGTGTGTGTGTGTGTGTGTGTGTGTGTAAAACATAAAACCTCAGCTATAAAATTATAAACAAAACGGTTGAGCAATTTCCGCTTAAGATACTATCAGTTTCTTGCTGTGGCGCCTAAAATCTTACTTCTCTTTGAGAGTTAATTTTATATTTTTTACGAAAGATCTAAACCTATAAATGAATACTTCCACTCCTTTACTAATGGCTCTAGAGATATGAACTAAAACTCGCTAAGATGAGACCAGACTTTTTACAATAAATGCCCGCTAGACTATTTGAAAATAATACTTTTGTTTACATCTACATAGCATGCTATTCACTCATAGATAAAATTTAAATTTAAATAATAGATAGATACATAAATAAAATATGGCCCAAAAAATACATTTTATTTCAACCCAAATTACATTGGCGAGTAATTAATGGAGTGAAACACCTGTTATATTTTTTGGCCGACAGCCATAAGTAGACTTTTCTTCACGCGAATTTCGTATCGGAATTCATTTGAAACTCTTTCTCGGTAAATCAGCAAGGAAATTCTAAGTGATATACCAAATACTTTACCAAATACACACATCCTTCCTCTTTTTCACGATAACAACAACTTTTTCGGCGTTAATAGCCCAATAGTTGATACGCCGTTAAAAACGAAAAGGGTGGTAACCTATAGATAAACCGTCCCAAAATTCGTAGTTAATAATAATGACGTTAAAATTTAAATAAATAATTTAAATTGTTTTACACAGCTTTTATTATTATTATTTGTTATTTGTATGCACCGCGTCATAGGCGAATTGCATACACCAAGGTCATTAGCGCAGTTTCAACTATAATATTTTTATATAGAACTATGTCCGCTACTTAGGAGCTTCGCAACTAATCATATTCCTATACCATGGTGGTTAGTTAGCGCCGTATTTTTTATAAATATATTTTATACTTGCAAACATTTACCAGTGATAATTTTCCTATCTTTTGGAGGCCCGGTGGGTGTGAGTGTTAAGGCGTGAGCACTTAACACTCCGTGCCAAGGGCCGTGGGTTCGATTCCCGCTAGGGATGGTGGCTTTTCTTTGGAAAAAGGAAAAGGCATCAGCCCTATCCTGGCTAGAAAAGTGTGGTAACCTATAGATAACCCGTCCTAAAATTCTGAGTTAATTATAATTCAATTTAAAATTTAAATAAATAATATATTTGTAATGAACAGCTGCCTAAATTATTAATTTTATCCCGGAAAAAAACCGTCTCCTGACGGGCCGATTTTGCTTATCTTTACAACACTCCTAAAAGTTCATAAATTTTAACGTGGGTCTTTTTCGGTACCTGGTAGGTATGATCGATGAAGATTTTAAGACTTTTTTGAAAATTACTCCAAATTTTTTCATGAATACCAATTACGAAATGAATTATATGTAACTACTAGCTGACCCGGCGAACTTCGTACCTCCTAACAGTCGATTCAATAATTTTTTTAAAATATTTATTCTGCTATTCAGGACTCCGGGTCAGCTATCAAGATGTAGACATCTGGCGGGGATAACTAATTAAATGACGATTGATCAGTTTTCGACCGGAGAGGAAAAATGATTAAATTACTAAAATGGCTATTAAAAAATAAGGGTTGATCGTAGAAGGGTGAAAATTGAGGATTGTATGTATTTTTGTATGTTGTATCATAAAAAAATAGAAATTAAAAATTTTGTCTAAAAAATAAAAAAAAAAATTTAGGGGTGGACTACCCCTAACATTTAGGGGGATGAAAAATAGATGTTGGCCGATTCTCATAGATACCGGATAAGCACAAAAAATTTCATCAAAATCGGTCAAGCCGTTTCGGAGGAGTATGGCAACGAAAACTGTGACACGAGAATTTTATATATTAGATATAACGATATACTTTCAATAGTACGAGTAGTTATTAAACTGCCATGACGTTCCCTGCATTACGTAGTTATCAATTCCCAATTATCACAGTGGAATGTAGTGATAAAAACACATTTCATGATTCCATCTGAAGAATTCTTTTGCAACGAAGTTACTTAGGAAGTAAAAATAATACGAATGTTTTCACTTCAAAACAGGATTAAAAACTCTTATGGAGAAATATTCTCAATGCAAGAGAGATACAACGTTCCTACATTGTTGCATTAATGTAGGATGCAACGCGTGCACGCGTGCGTGCGTGTGTGTGTGTGTGTGTAGATTGTGTAGATATATAAACAAATTGAACAACTGATATTTTTTCGAGACTTAAGCGGGTTTTCTTTGTATGGAAGGCTGGATGAAACATGCTAAAAGGAGTGGAGTGTCTATATCTGATGACAGAAAAAGAAGTCATTCAGAAATTGAAGTCTTGAAAAAAACAAACAAAAAGAAATCAGAATTTGAGACAATTTAGGTTTCAAAAAATCAGAAATCAAATCAGTCCCGTAACAGGCCACAAGGGCCCAGAGGGGCAGATACTGTAGAGGTATCTGATTCTTGACCATACGGCACACTAGGGAGATAGTGTGGTCAATACTATGCTCCGGCCGCCTGATTTTCCCCTTGGCTGCTTCGACTGCTAGAGTCATTAGCACCCAAGGTACCCATTATTAATTAAATTAATTAAAGGCTGGGTGAGCCTAGGGACGATCTGGGACCCCAAATCCAACCCTCGAACGGCAGCACTAGAAGAAAAAATCTTTAGTGCGCGCTCGGGTTTTGAATGTGGTCCTCCAGTACATTAGTCGAGTGCTCTACCACTGAGCTAACCCCGCCCCATTTAGGTTTCAAGGACATGACAATTACTTTTCGATAAGGCAGAAGGGAAAAATCAAAATTAAAAATTACTGCTTTTTTCAGGAAGGGAGTGGAATTTTGTGGAGTAGATTTGTTTAATCCTCCGGTTGTACCTTCCTCCGATAAATATCAATATTTATTGATGAACTACGTTCTGCCAACATGGCGCATACACCGAAAATGTCTACTACACTTGCAAAATACTATACTTCTAATGGTGAATTCATTTCTATTTATTGTATCAGCACGGGAGTAAAACATGATCCAAATACAGGTCAGCCAAATAGGCAACCTAGAGAAGGACTCCGGATAGAACTAGATCAGTTGTCCCCAAACCTTTTTCTCTTGTTTGTAGGGAGGGTAGCTTATATTGCATTTTGGCAAATTTTTCTAATGTGTTTTTCATTACATTTCGTAAAATTATTTATTAAATTCAAATTATAAAGACACAAAATAAAATGTAGTATGTATAAAAAAGAATTCGATTCACTGACTCATTCGTGACACTTTTTCAATCAGTAGCCTTTTCACTTCAGATTTAGAGAATGGAAAAAGAGCTACGAACAAAAAACTAAAACCTTATCAAAGATATGTATCTACTTTCCTCTGGCACTCCCAAACAAAATTACACTGTTTCACTTTATACTATGTTACAACACGGACAGTCACCGACAGAAGAAGAGACGAATTGAGGTATTAGCGAGAAAATTAACGTTTATCAAATTGTTATAGAATCCAGACGAAATGAGTTATATATTTCAATTTAAAAAATAAAACTAAGGCATTCGATCTTTCAAAAAAAGTTTGTGGATTGAAAATCTGTCAATTAGGACGGCTTAAGGATTTTTTTGAAGGTTATTCTGTTTACTCATGTTTTTTTATAGGCACTTATTTCTGTTTTCAAAAGCAGGGAATAAAGTTTCTAATGGCACATTATAGGAAGTTTCATTAAGAATATTTTGACGCTTTGGGAAGGTCTCTAGCGTGAAGAATGTCGGAGTTCTGAGCGAAAAAAGTACAACAAAAAAACGTAATTTGTTCGAATATTTTTGTATTTAAACAAATATTTTTCAATTTACCCATACTTCAATTATGGCTATTTGAGGTGCTCCGAAGATATTCCCTCAAAAATTAGTTTGCTTTCTGTGAACATCCAACCCAAAACAGATGCGCCCTAGAGTATTCCAGTAAGAGTTTGACAAGGATTTCGTCGTATACCCCACATTTCTCCCATCTAACCTAAATTAATCTGGCCTTGATTAACCGAGTTAACGAGGGTCACTGTACCCAGATGGAGTAGCAATGACCGCTGGAGGGGACAGATACACGCTGAGGGTGACCTAGTTCGGGCCTAGACCCAAATAGCAACCAAGGACGGCCATGAGCAAGTATATACTTCTAGATTTATGGGCCACTGCCAGCTTGTGTACACGCACTCATCAAAAATAATACTGTCATGAGGTAACTCTTTAAGCAATGCCGTTAAAAAGTAATAAATAGCCTATTATTTGAAGAAACATTAAAGCTTTAATTAAGTCGAATATTTGCCCAAACTCACTGAGTCCTTTATTGTAGGCTTGGTTGGGATCCTTGGTATACAAGTGACCTAAAAGAGGGTATATAAGAGGCCTTAAGAATAAATAAAAAAAAAACAAATAAAAAATGAGTTAAACAACGGCAAAAACCCGTTCAAACGAACAAAACAAACACATTTGAAGTTGTAAGCACTTATTTCTCCGATTGACATCATCCCATCGAAAATTGCTTCAGAACCTTTCTTGTAGAGAATTTAGTAAGCCTTTGAATGGCCACCTTCCACTTACCACAATTTTCCAACCGTTTTCGAGATGTTTACGGAAATATACAAAGATCCCAATAGTGTATTAATAAAATATTTTATTTCGAATACTTCCTTTTATTTCCAAATGAAACCAAAATTTAAACATCTTAGTTTAGATGAATTTCAAATATGTAGAAAATATTTCAATTAAATCCCACGAAGTACCCAAGCAGAAAATTAATTACAAAAATATTGGTTCCACTTTTCTCAAAAACCGTTACAGATATCGCCTTAAAAAAGGTTTCATTTTTTCCCCTATATGAAGGAACCTATAAAACAAGTACCTGCAAGCATATGAACTCGAAAACGTACGCATTACGACATTTTTCACCCCCAAAACAATGGTTCTAGTGGATAGATTCTGCTGAAATTGACCTTTCAAATTAAACGAAAGATTTTTGTACCAAATTTCATCAAAATGGGACCATTTTTGTGCCCACGAGAGAGAGAACAGACAAATATATAGATGTGAACCGCCGCCCTTTTCAAGATCTATTGGTTCTGAAAGGTAACCTTTTTCAGCCGACACTTCCCAATTGTGTCATGAGGTCAATCTACTGAGCCGAGCTAAGAGATGCACTCATTTACCAATCTTTCTTTTTAGCTACAAATTTTAGAAAACTGTTTTTTGAAGAACTTCAACTAGAAGATAACTCCGGAATTCTCAGTTTACCATTAGGAAATCACTTCTAAACAAAATTTTATTTTTCACTGAATATCATTGAGATGTTACAGGAGCCATGTATTGGTCAATATTATAAACGTTCCTATGAGAAGTTGCCATGGGAATAGTTTCTGTCTTAACATACATATGAGTGGTATCAAGGGAATGAAATAGTTTATTTCGCGCAGATATCTACTATATAGTTAAATACCATTCACTCACTCACTGACTCACTCACTCACTGACCTATCATCCCCCAGCCCAAACCTCTCGACAGAAAATTTTGCATGGACACTCCCTATATAACGTAGGCGCTCACTAAGAAAGGATTTTTTGATATTCAAATTTTTAAGTATTTTTAGGGGGGTTTAAAGTTTTAGTTGGTTAGAGCAGGCAAGCCTAGGCAGCATGCGTTGCTAGGACGATAACAGAACAGCTGTTACCGTACATTATCTATTTCATAGTATTATTAGCACGGTTCCTCCCTCCCCCATAGGGAGGAACCCCGCTTATAGGGTTGATACAATGAAACAATCCGGAAGTGCCGACTAGAAAATTTCGCGTTTCAGAACCCCTAGAGACCGAAAATAACGGTGGTTAAAATTTGTATATATATATATGTATATATTTATATATATATATATATATATATATATATATATATATATATATATATATTTGTCTGTTCGCTCATTTCTGGCTTCCCTGATGGTCCGATTTTGATGAAATTTGGTACAAAAATCTTTCGTCTGATTTGAAAGGTCAAGTTCGTTAACCAGCAGAATCCGCCCACTGGAAGATGGCGTTTGGGGCGAAATTCGCGCAAAAAAAAATCGTAACGCTTACGTTTATGAGTTCATAAGCTTGTAAGTACTCGTTTTATAGGCTTCTTGGGCTAGGAAAACGAATGAAACCATTTTCAAGGCGATAGCTTTAACCGTTTTCGAGAAAATTGGAAAAATAATTTTTGAATACCACTTTTGGTTTGGGTACTTAGAATCATGGGATTCAGTTAAAACATTTTTTGCATGTTTGAATTTCATTAAAACTAATATGTTAAACTTTTGGTTACGTTTGGAGTTAAGGAAGGGTTAGAATAAAATATTTCATGAACAGTCATGAAAAGTTTTGGGAACTTCGTATACTTTCATTAATATCTCAAACACGGTTGGGAAATCGTGGTAAGTGGATAGAAACTATTTGAAAGCTTACTAAATTCTCTACAAAAAAGATTCTAAAACTATTTTTGATTAGGTTAGGTCAATCGGAGAAATAAGTGCTTAAAACTTCAAATACGTCTGTTTTGTTCTTATGAACGGGTTTTTGTCGTTCGTTTTGTCTCTTCCCCTTAGTTTTTTATTACTTTTTATTTTTGTAATTCTTATATTAGGTAAATGTATTTGTGTTTAAAACAGGATAGTTAAAATGAGAACGAATTTTCTGTTGTTAGAAAAATACGAGTACCTTTGCATAAATTCCTAGCAACCTGAAAATTTGCATGAAAGATAGGGACAACATTATAACGGAATTGGGAAAAGCCCTTATTGATCCCATGAGTGCAAAGAATTTTTTCGAGGTCAAAGTTCGCTAAAAAAGGGTTTTAGGAATTTTCAACGAAACGTTTTGTTTTATGTTAAAAATAGTTCAGACAAAAACTGTAGATTGTGCAATTATGTACAAAACTTGTCTTCACACTGTTCTTCATTAGATTAACCATTTCTGAGAAAAGGAGATTCCAGAATTATCTTTAGTTTTATTCAACATAATATGCCAGACTCGGCTAGAAGTTTGACGAGGAAACAATGGTTTGGCTACCTGCTCCTCTTTCTAAGGTCCTGACAATAAGTACCGTTACAGCCCCAGCCATAAGCCTCGCAAAATGACCTGCTTGACATTTGATAATATTAAACTCGAAAAGTATTTCCTCTTTTAGCGCGGTTCCTCCCTCCCCCATAGGGAGGAACCCCGCTTATAAGGTTGATCTCATGACGCAATCCAGAAGTGCCGACTAGAAAATTTTGCGTTTCAGAACCCCTAGAAACCGAAAATGATGGTGGTTCAAATTTGTGTATATATATATATATATATATATATATATATATATATATATATATATACATACATATATATATATAATCATGATGATTAGATAGTTAGCCGTCGAGGTGATAAGTAAAGATGGAATGGTTGGGATTCGGCTAAATAAACCTCAATATGATTTTGTTTTAAAAAATCTATATTTCGGGCGTTTCGGCTACTCATTGGTAGCCTTCGTCAGCTAAAATGACAAAAAAAGAAATTAATACAGAAACAAAAAAAAGTTTATAATTGTGATAGGTAACAGAAATATAAATACAATTAACTTATGAAAGAACATATCGTCTTAAATTCTTAGAATGAAAAAGTAAATAGGTACAATAATTGATTTTAATAGTAATTAG